>CM023357.1:25294794-25510733 GCA_013282895.1 Eriosoma lanigerum
ACCACAGATTATATACTGACCGTCATCGCTAAGACAAATATTGGCTTATACTTGGTTAGGTTTTATACCCTCAAAGATTTAATTTAATACTTGGTATATAGTATATAGTACAGGAAATCTACGTATTGTATTCTTATTACTGATTATTTAGAATAAACATTAAAGCAAATTTACCGTTGAGTTATTTTAATATTTTTCTTTAAAAACTATAGTTATATGCATTTAAAAAAAATAGTTAATTAACTACTTATTATTTGTTTAAAATTGAAATATACTAAATAAAACCAACTCTAGAGTATATTTTATGTTCTATTCTACATATTTGATAATAGGTTTATTTTCTCTAATATTAATTATTTATAAATTGTAATAAGAATAAAGTATCTATATTTATAATGTTACGCATAAGTAAGAAACAACAAACATAGGTATAACCGAATTGAGTTTCCATGTTAAAACCTACCCTGAAATTTTGATGTAATTTTAAATGATATATATTTTAAGAAACAACAAGATTTTCATTTTAATACACATAATTAACATCTTCATAAAAAAAACCTTGAAAATTAATGCTTAATACGGCCATGGATCTTAGAGGAGAAGGGTATAATAACAAATCAAATCAAATGTGTCTACATTTCAAAGACAAAACTATTTATGTATGTATTAAACATCCATCTACATTAAAAACCTAAACACGATTAAAATGTATAATATAATTAATAATGTGAATTATAGAGATGACATTTTGAGTGGAAATTAAAAAGGAAGGAAACGTGTTAACCTAATGGAAAAATTGGAGAGACGCTATTATATATATATAATATAATATATATGACATGTCTCTCACTTTAGACATTATCCGTTACACGATTATAATAATTTCAAAGTTCTGAATAAATTACTTTAAAAAATAAGCTATTCAAATCTACTTTATGACTTAAGGGAAATAAAATGTTTAAATACACCAGAAAATACATAATTTATTCGCGGGTTATCAATGAATGTGAATGGGTTTTAATTGTGAATGTTTCACAAATTATATGAGTTCATTATTATGAGGTTAATTCATATTCTGGGTATTAAACTTCAACAAAATCCCTTTTAAATTTTCATTGTAATGATATTAAAAACTAATTAAACTAATTGTTAATTATAATATGTATTTACGGTGTTCACGAAATATAAATTGAAAATTAACTAATTATAAACCAATCACTTATTAGTTATTATTGAATTATAATGTTATAATTATAGTAAACATGAAAATATAATAAACAATCATAATTCTCGGTTTCAAAGGAGAACAAAATATGAATAATATTAAATATTATAGATTAACGATAATATTATATAGGTGACGAAAAAGTATCTAATATAGTTTATTTTATATTTAGAGAAAAACATATAATATTATTCTTTCAAAAAAATATTAAAATTTTAATTATTAAATTGACAAATTATTTAAATGCATATTATATTATATAAATAAAGTTTGGAAAATAGGAAGATACAGAAAAACTTTAAGTTCTATGTATCTCAATAATCCGTTTAGTTGGATACGTATTACGTAGATAACCTACTTTATTGTAGACATTATTTAACCAACAAAACAATAATTCTACGATAAAAAAAAAAAAATGATATATTTTTATTTGATTATTTAATTTGTATTAAAAGGTTCTAAACACTGTATATATTAAAAATTCGATAACAAAAAGTTTAATCTTAAAAAACTTTTTGTTTTTCAAGAGAAATTGTTTGGTTTTTTTTATCTTTCACAACTTTAATTAAAGTTTTATTGATAAAAATTAATAGTACATTATGCAATAAAACATTCTGGATTTATTGATATAAAAGTTAATGGAATCAATTTAGTAAAAATATAATGCAATCAAACCACAAAAATGTTCTCCTGAACAATTGTATAAAGTTTAAAGAACCCTTAGTTTCCAAGCCTGCGATTTTGTGTTTAAAATTTTTAAAATAATAATCGGGATTACAATATTACATATTATATTATTTTCAATGTTTTTAATTATTCTTATAGCACAAGGTTTAGTACACCATTTATACTACAATATTATTTACCAATATTTATTGATTAGTTACTGATAATAAATTACTTAGACAGTTATGTTTTATTCTATCAACTCGTATATACATCTTGGACTAAAGGAATAGTTAATGAAAATAAATGAGTTATTGACGGATTAGAATCACAGACAATAAGTCAATAAGTTTATTATATATTTTTGAGTAATAAGTTAATAATTGTTTGCGATTCAGACATTCTAAATATTTTCATATACTCGCTAAACTTCTTCACTGTGCATGCTAATCGGTTTTCTAGAGAAGTGATTATATTATTATGATAATATTCAGTGTGTATTCGCACTGTACTTGAAAATGTTTAAAATATTTTATATTTAATAAAGAAGATACATTAGTAAAATTTATACATTTAAATCTTTGTTTTTACATTTTGTTTTGATGTAAATAACAGTATAAGAGAACAATCTTTGAATATTTGAAAAAAAAACTGTGATTTAAATGTCTTTTAACCCGTTTCTTTACCTAAATAGCGGATATTATTACACAGCGAACGAAACGAACGGAGTTATTAAATCCTCGTGAAACACCCCGTACGGTATTATGGAGTGTTCTCAAATACCCGTCCGTCCCACGTCCACGAGTCCGTTTGTTTTTTTTCAATTAAACCTGTCGTATTTCCAAATTCCGTCCGTATATTCCATTTGTCAACGGTATCCTCTGCAGCTATACAAACACATTATTATTTTAGAAGAGACGGGCGCGTGTTTTACGTCTCCGATAACACGCGTTTCACTCACACAGGTACACGTCGGTGTAATATGCCGAATATATCCAATTTACGAACACTACGCCATCGCCGCCTCCGCGGGGGATGAACGATGGCGATATATATACACAATGTGTATTATCTCCGTTTTTGGGACCCAACGCACGCGGACCGCTCCGGGCTGATGTCTGTATTTATATTGTTGTTATTATTATTATAATTTTTTATATTGTTATGATATTGTGTTCTGCGGACGAGCACACCCATCGCGTTATTCGCTGCCCTTGAGCCTTTATAAAATTAATTTACAGAGAGAAACTTACAGGTTATTCGTGTGTACACAAGGTAACAACGATTTATGGACGTTTGATTGATAACAACGCATTTGAAGCGTTTTGTTTTGAGCACTGAAACCCGATTGAAAACACTCTTACGTATGTTTTTAAACGTCGCTAAAGGCTCAAAACGTACATTATGTATTAAATTATACAGGGTGATACGAAAATGGCTTCGACAACGTATAGGTACGTTTTTGATGTTATTTCCATTGTTTTTTTTAACGCAATAACAATATCCCGATCACTCCTGATATATCTATATGAGATAGAGTTGTTTATTTGTTTTTTGAAATCACTGTATAATTATCATTATTGTATTATTCTTATTTCCGAAAAAAACACAGTCTTTTCCCGACATTTGCGATAGAAAAGAAAATTTACCAATAACTGTAAACTTGGATGTCTGCGATTTAGATTGGACTTTTGAATTGAAATTTTGGTCATGAAACTTATTTCATATTTGCCGCGTACCAATAAAACTTTAAATGTATAGTTTCAACAATTATTATGTTGCATTGGTGCAGGCTTCAAAATAAAAAAAGAAACATAGGTATTGGATTCAACCACTGTAAATGATAAAAAACATATTAGCTGTAATGTATTTGAAATTGAATTAATCGCCGATGAAGATAAATTCCAAAGTTTCTATAGAATGTCTCGAATTGCTTTTCATCGTTTAGTGCAGTTAGTTAGACTACATACGACAAAGAAATATACTAATTGGAGAATCACTTTGGAACAATAAGAAAAACTCATACCATAATATAATAATTATATAAAAATATTAATATACTTGCTACCAAAATATTAACAAAAAGTACTAACTAAACTATATTGTTAAAACCAAAATCACAAGTTTCATGACTATAGTTCGCAACTATGAAAAATTGTTGTTAAATGAAACTCAGTGTGTGTATCTATTTAAATTGAATGGTTTCATGAAAACGGTTTCTAAAAACTAGTTTCTTCAGTATGTAAGGCTATAAGTGTATAATGCCCATCTTATCTCTGGAAACTCGTAAACTGTTAATATTTTAAAAATTCAATGTTGTAAAGATTTTCGCCAGTTGCGTTCTTTAATCGAGAGGTGGCGTGCTATTATTAGTACCTAGCTGCATATTTTGATGGTTTGACATAAAAAAATGTCCATTTATTTAAACGGTGGATCATCATAATTTATGTGTTCTACTAAAGCAATCATTTTTAAGGCAAATGTCTAAAATTAAAAAAAAAAAAAATAAAGATTTTAACGTATCTACGACAAGCGTAAAATTTTACACTGTTATTGTTTTTATCTCAAAAACACCTAGATGAGAAAATCAAAACATTGTTTCCAGGCCTAATGGCCAAAATTAAAAACTATAGTATCTCTTCTTATCAACTCAATATTAGGTACAAGTATACTTTTCAATTTTCATAATTTCAAATGTTAAATTAATTATTAAAAAATTTGGATATTTTAAAGTTTGTTCCTGCTCAGCTTTAGGTTGTCCCGGTATCGCCGGGAATGGCTTTAATTCAAAGTTATTTAAAATTCAAAGAATATAGACATTTTTTACCATCTTAATGATAGAGCATAAGACTTTTGTACCTATGTAAATTAAATATTAATTTTAATAATATTTAAACAGTTAAACACGTTATTCTTGTTTTCTATTCAGTTTTCTTAAATTTTCCCGTTGGAACTTTTTCTCCATTGTACTTTACAGTTTTACCACGAATTTTTATTTACATGTATTATAATTTGAAAATTATTTTTTTAAATGAAGAGATTAATAAAATAACTTATTTTGCTTAAATATGTCTATAAAGAAGTCTTATTTAATATAAGATTTTAATTTGATTACTAGAATTCTTACTAAAATTATCATATTTCTCATATTTTTTTTAGAAAATTGTAGATTTTACATACAATTTTATTCCTCATAATATCTTTAAAAAATTCGGCGCTTATCGCCTGTTTTTTACAAAAAATGTAATGTTTAAAGAAATTTATTATTTTTAGTTATGTATTAAATATTAATTTAATTAATATTTAATTTATTAATTTAATTAAATTAATTAATTTAATTTATTAATTTAATTAAATTAATTAATTTAATATTTCTTTCAACAGACGTGATAAAAATATGAAATCTCGTTTTATTATTTTCAACATGCAACTTTTATATTAATATGCTTGTACAAAAATTACAAACTTTTAAAACAAATCAAAAACACTCGAAATACGTGATCGTAGTATTATTTGCTACCGAAAATATAAAAACAATAACATCAATAACGCGTACCATAAAATTGGGCGACATCAGATAATTTTTTATGTTTTTTCTCGGAAAAACGTGAATATTTTAATTTAAAAAATCTGATTTAAATACAATAATATCTATACATTTCTAGAATTCTTATGAAATTGATTTAATACTAAAAAAATACTTTTTAAAAAAATTAAAAGTTGCCCAAAGTAAAACCATGAAATGGATGACTTCGGAGTTCGGACACGTAATAATTTACCTTTAAAATCGAGTTAAAATTTGCTTTTGGTAAATCCGGACAACATTTTAGGTTTTTAAAAAATGAAAACATACTTATTTTTTTATTAAAGCAATAAAATAATCAATTGAATAGGTTTAATTCATTTTTAGGTTAACCTATTTAATAACCTTCAAAATAATAAAGTTTAAAATAACTTAACAATATTAAACAAAACAAAACATTTTGACTTTGATTTATAAAGATGATATATATATGTATATATATAAAAGAAGGATCATTAAAAAAATGTATTCTGTATTTTTTAAGTACATCTTACATCTAAAATATCTTTTACGGTTATGTTTCGTCAATAACTTGAACTATATTTATTTTACTTCTATCTGAAACAACTGAAAAAACAAATAAAAATTGATATCCAGAATAGGCCTTTTTCTTTTTTAGAAAATTTGTATTTATAATTGGATAACATATTTCAAGAATTTGTCCAATATATTAACGATTATTCTTGTTTATTTTAAATTTGACCAAAACATAATTATTTAGGTACATTCAGTTGAATAAATATTTTTAATTGAACAAACGCATTTATTCCACTATTGGATGGTTGGTTATTTTTATGAACAAATTTAATTATTTGAGAATCAAGTTCATCAATAAATTCATTTTTTTCGTACTTTGAACAATAATCTGGTCACCAACCGACTACCGCATAACGAGAAACCCCTGTTCTGCACATTTAATTAGCCCACTTATAAAATAACTCATATATAATCAGTACTTTTACAAATAAGGTACTTCATGTTTTTCGTCCACTTTTCTTAATGTCCGCTATGAAGTTTTCAACTTATTTACAGCTTTTTCTGAAGTCTTACTATCATAATTCTGATAAAAAAAACTACCCTTTTTATACTTTCCCATCGTGTCAGAAGTTAGGCCCGTTTTTGTTTTTTTATTATTGAAAAAATATTTAAAATATATAAAATATTTTCAGCCCTTATAGGTATTTTAAATAAATAATCAATAAAATAAATATATATGAAAAAATAAATAAAAATGCGTTTCAAAATTTAATTTAATGAGATATGCGTATTATTATTTACATATATATGTGCTAAGATACGTCCGATATTTATTTGTTATGATTTTTTTAGGTGACAGGTGTGCCTATACTATATAATATAAATATATATACATTTATAGAACAATTATTATATATTAAAGTTTCGACAAATAATATGAATGATGTAAAAAAAAAAAAAAAGAACATAAATTTAAAAGTATATCATAGTGATTTTTAAATTTTTTTTAATTTAAACACTTTTTTTATATTTACTTATTTACCTTATCGATGAATATATATATATATAAATAGTTTCGAACGAGAGCGTGTTTCAGATGTATTACTCGTATAGCGATTATCGATGTATAAAATAAAAACGCTTATTAAATTATATACCAATAATATTTATTATCTGTAATATTTGTTTTACCCTCTGCGCATTGTAGATTTAAAAAAAGTAAAATATCGTGTAGGTACGAGTACAACGATAAAGCGCAAAAAAAAAAAATATATATATAATACGATCATAACCTGCGGACATGTAATTATTATTTAAACGTTCATTTTAAACATAATAAAAAATTTATTCGGTTTTCATTTTTCGGGTCGCCGACGTCGACACGCCCTGCAACCGTCGAACTCTTTTCCAACGTCCGTCCGTCCGAGGTCCGACTACCAAGTCGGTACCACTAATGAACGGTTATTACCGAATTATTATTGCTAGTAGTACTTACCTACTACTTGTTCGAGACTAAACACATTTTTTCATCTCGTAATATAATTTCCGATCGCAGTTTTTTATTCCACACTACTCGTCATTCCTGAATATACATACGATAATATTCGTCAAATTTAATAACGACTTGTTTTTTATATCACTTTACCGTGTATTCGTGTGATTTCGTTACGAAAATATTCTTTTTTATTATTATTATTCTCTCCGGTACACGTTCTTCAATAATTATAAACCCTCGTCAAACCGATATTAATAACCGGTGTGTTTCTTAATCTATATACCGCTGTATGCTATTATTAATTTTGTGTAAGTTGTGTTTATTTTTTATAACGTAATCATATCTCACTAAAATTATAGTTTTTTTTTTTTTACCGAGTATGTTTGTTATATTATATAAGAATCAAATTCCGACGTAATATATATCTGCAAACAATACAGTTAGTGTCTCACAATTTATACATTGAAAGAAACGAGAATTTCCACATTGACATCATGCGGATAAAATCGATAATAATATAATATCAATATGTTTTATTATTATAATTGTATTTACATTATATATTTACAATTTCAAAAAAATATTTTTATAACACTGGACCACAATAATGATTGCTGTCATGATTACCGTTTAAGTCAGTAACGATTAACGAGTTGATGAATTTGATGAGAGTGTCATCAAAACAAAAAAAACGGCAACGTTCAGCTCGTTTTTTATTTTAATATTACAAATATAATTTTTTACGAATGAATTTTAAGTACACAATTTTTAAAAATATCGTTCTTTCCAGAATTTGAAACAATAATAATAATACAACTCCAATGATAAAATAATTGAAAAACCTCATTCGTAGAATAAAAAAAAAAGTAAACTACATTCAAAATAAAAATGTTTAAAAAAACTTGAATAACAAAATTATTAATCAAAATGTATAACTCGTTGTTGATATCAGTATTTTCTTCATTTTCTATACAATATAATACTATGAACTATCAATGTTGAAAAGGAAAGTGAAATCATATAAATTAAAACTAAATAATCCTATAAAAAATATAATATATTTATATACCATATAGAACATTTGGTCATCATTATATAAATATAAGGTTGCAAATTATGTTGTAGTTTAAATTGAAACTTTATTTAAAATAACTAGAAAAATATAACAAGTTTTAAACATTTATTAAAAATTAATTTTGTTTTCTATAAAATTAGCTTATTATTATAATTTTGTTCATATTATTGACTTCAGTTATACAACTTGAACATATAAATATTATAGTCTTAATATTATATAGTTTGAAATTGTATAATATGTATAATAAAATAATAGTTTAATACCTTAATATATCAATATATGTTTATTATATGTATTTATATTTAATTAAATACACTTTAATTATTATTTTAAATTTAATTTGTGTATGATCAAAACTGCCCTTTTATTAGAAAAGTATTTATTACTTTTCTTTAATAGTTACAAATGACTCGTATTTTCAAAAAAGCAAAATTACGATACTGTTAAACTTCTATAGCACTTCTCTGTTAATGTCGTAAACTGATGGGAGATTTTTTCAAAGAAGTTTCTATCGTACTCTTGTCACATGTCCGACTACTTACGAAAAGAAGAAAAAAAAATTGCGTCACGTTCATTTATTGCGATCAAGTCACATGATATATGATAGGTACATATAATCTAACAGATTCTTTTATAGAAAATTGAATTACTTCAATTGATAAACTCAAAAGGAAAAGAAAAAGAAAAAAGTTCTCAAAACGTAAAGCTCTATTATCGATTATATTCGTTTATGATACAACCACTAAACCATATATGTCCAAATTATTTACTTTCATTATAGGAATTTATATATGAAGAACATGACAAGATTTAATAAAGGTAAATGGAAAAGTATTTTGTAGATTTATTAATATTTTATTAAAATAATTTGCTTTTGTGCATTATGAACATAATGAACTTGAAATATTATCGATATTTTTTAATTTAAACATGTATTTTATAATTTAAATAATAGAAAACAAAGAATAATAACAGTTTATATGAAAACTGCAATATAATTCGAAACTTACCGAGTTTGACTAGTCCAACTCAAATAATAATTAAAACAATATTTAATTATAATAAATGTATTGAAAGAGATTACTCCGAATATAAATATAACTAAGATTTTATAATGCTCGAAGACGTGGATGTAATACAATAATAGACATTTTGTGCGTAAGTTCTAAGTGATCGCTAAAGGATAAATTTGAAACTCCTCATCGGTAAATTTTCAAAAATTCCAATTCGTACGCAGACTTTTATACGTGACGGGACTCAATGATATTGTGAAATTACGTCCAGGTATAAGGTCCAACCAAATCACGGTTATCGCGTTCGTGGTGTGCGTTTTCATCATTGTGTTCGTCCTTCTGACACAAACCGTATAATATTATGTAAGACTGTAGCCTATAGGTATATAATATGACCAGCAGCTATAATATTGTAATATGTACTCAAAATGCCAATTAAATGTCACCCAAGTGTGTGTAATAACGAGGTATACCGCGGTAGTGGTAAAGCAGAAATTGTCGTAAAAAATAATCGTATTGTTATTGCTCTCTAAAAAGGACTCCGATAAGCGTAATAATAATATTATTCGTATGCGGGTCACCTCGAGAAGAGCCACGGGAGAGAAAAAATTAATAAAATCCACGTGTAAGGGTAATATTCAATAATTTATGTTCTTCGTTTAAGACTGTGACATTAGAAAATAATATTTTTATTTTGCCTCCCGTCTCGCCAGTCATATGATTGGTTTGCAGACTTAGTTAATATTCCAAATATTCTTTAAGCATTCCCAAAATTAACTTATAGTATTATTAATATTATATTTTTAATTCTTATGAAAAGTATTTTATTCCCTGAGAAAAATACTAAACTTAAAATTGTATTAAAGATATATCAAGTTGTAACATTTTCTAAAATATCTAAAATAAATTAAATCATTTTAAGAAAAATAAAAAATATCGGTATTTAATAGTACTTATATAATAAATACGATTTGTACCATAACAAAATTGTAGAGAGAACGAGTAGACACAATAGACACAATCGGATGATTGAAATGTCATATAAAAATCTCAAAAATGACAATATATTATCATAAAACATTATTTTAGGTACCTACATAAATTTGAACTTAGATTTTTAATTTTTAATTTAATATGTTCCAGGTACTTATTATTTTGACATTTTTTCTGGACAAACTATATATTATATATTATAATATGGCGGTTCTTGTTATCAAACATATTTTTGAATTATAATTAATTGATCGACAATATTTGTTATATCTCAAACAAGACCATACTTAAGATTTTATTAATGGTATGAGACACGAGTATTAGTCGACGTATCCGGTCCCTTCAGATTAATATTCGGAAAACCAGTTATCTTATAGCCAGCTGTATCTGAGTTAGACATTTACGGGTCGATTCCAACATGTATATTATTAAACTTGAACAATCTATTATTAAAAATACGTAATATTAAGGCCGACATTATTTAAAATTCCAAAACAATTTAAATAGAGTAAATATTTTATAACTAAATACAATTTGCATCGGTTAAAAAAAAAAAAAATGATTACATACCTATACACAAAAATAAACTAACAAATAATATAACAGTAAATTAAAATATATTGCATCATGAGTCTGCAAAACATTTTTCAATTATAATATATTATTAAAATGCATTTTGTTTCGTAAATTATTCTTTATTATTTTTATGTGTAGGGTATCTAATTCAGATTGTTTCAATATATTTAACGATAAAGAATCTAAGTTCTGACAATAATCCATTATTATTAGAACGGTATTGATTTATACATTTTCAGTTGCTGTATGCCATTGAAGCAAAATAGGGATTTGTTTCCAACATCGTTTTATAATAATACAAATAAAAGAGACAGACAAAACACTTTGAAATAGTCCCTTTGTAATAATATGATACACATCAATTCAAATTGCAAATACAAATGATACAAACAAATGGATTCACTTAAATTCAAAACGCGTTTTACGGTACACAATTTATTGGATAGAATTCTAAAGCCATTTTTATTGTGTTATTTCGTACGTTAGGAAATACAATAAATAGTTTCGATTTCAATTAACTATTAATATATAATGCAATGTATATGTTTTGTAAAATATTATCTATAAATTATATGATCTAGTTCATGTAGATATATAAACCAACAAATACCTATAATATATAGTTTTCCTATCACCAACAGTATGGGGTATTTAGGTGATTGTAAACGTTTTATTTTAAATTATCCATCGAAATACTAATACAAGGTTTTATGTGAATTTTACATTTTTAAATTTAAATTTAGGTTATGTGTTTACTTGGTTCTTATTAATTAACGACAGTATACGTAAAACGTATTTATTTATTCTACATATATGTATAACTATACCTATGTGTTCTTTAGTCTTTCATTAATGCATCAAAGGATTGAAACAAAATAATATTAATAAATAAAGTTCCGTATAGGTATACTCATCGTCGGTCTATTGATTAAGTAAAAAAGTTAATTTATTCATTAAAAATACTGAAATTGTAATGAAATTGCGTAACACCATAAAAAAATTATAAGAAATACGATCATTATGGAGCTACAAACGGTAGGAGGGAAATATAAAATAATCGAGTATTACAAATCCCTAAATGTTCGTACATAAATTAAAAGTTAATAACCTATGTATTATTTTAAAAAATCTGGCGTTAACTGGTTAAAATAATTAAATTAATAAGAACTATGACTGCACTGTTTGTAATATGGTTTAACTCAGTACATTTTAGTTAAAATATTATTATATCAAATAATTATTTTCTATAATTTTAACTTAGAAAAAAAAAACTTTAACCGTGATTTATTTTACTTGTTTTTTTTTTTTTTCTTTTGTAACCATATGATACTAAATACTGATACACATCCGAGTGCAAATCGATCACGACGGAAGAAAGTCTGACACTGTGATGCAGATCGTGTACCTATTATTACATGGTAGTTCTCACGACCGACAGTGCAGTATATACCAGGTTATATACGGGTATACCATATTATACCCAATGATACCTATATACAATATACTGGTATTTTTCTCTTTCGCAGCTGCTATTTTCGGAAGTCCAAGGGCCCGCGAAGAAACCGTTACGCGGTCCACAATAGTCGCGGCGGAGGCGACAACGAAACCCTCCGACTTTGCCGTGGAAGATCCGGGGCCAAGGCGATATTATAATTTGTATTTATATTTTTTCCCCATCGCAGTCAGCTGCCGTCTGGCGCTGTTCGTTCGACGGTCGGTTTGTACCGCGACACCTGCTTTTACGCGGGCACAATGAGAGTGAGAGAAGTGTATACAGGTACGACTACAACGTACATAATAATAATCGGCAATGTATAAAAGAAAGAGAGATAACTCGAGTATAAAGCGTATATATATATATATATATAGATGGTGATCGAAATTTCGTAGTATAAAAATAACGGAAAAATATAATATGTGATTTCCATCATTTTTGAACCTCGAAATTAGTCTGTTCATATCGATACATCCAACAAAAAATGTAGTAACTCCATTTCGTCAATTGTTCAGGAGGAGCAAAATAAAATTCAAAGTTAATTTCTTATTCTATATTTATATATATATATATTTTTTTTTTAATATTATTTTATTATCTCTGTAGGATAGACGGAAATACAATAATTTTCGTGGTCGATAAATAAAAAAATCCTTTATCAGAATGCAGTGTTAAAAGTCGTAACTCAAAAACGAAAATAATTGTGTTACTACCTTTTTCGTTGAATGTATCGATAAATATTCGCGTTTTGTATTCGTCTCGATATTATTATTTATGACGTCTATACTCGCCGTGACACTTTAAAATTGTTTTTAATTTAATGTCCTATGTCCTGTCAATCGAATGATAATTATTAAAAACACAAATATAAAATATAATTATTATAATAAGGATTTAAAAAAATACGTTTAGAAATCGAGAATTTAATGTGCTCTCAGAGTCTTACCTAACCACGCACTTGATATGTAACATAAATAATTATTATAAAATGTAAAATTCAACAAAATCAATGTAAATCGATAACTGAACAAAAGAGTATTTTCAGTAGACTCTTATTTAAAGCCATCACACCAAAATATAAAAAAAAAAATTAATTGTGTGCTATGGAAATAATTAAATAAAAAAATTGTTTGATAAGACAACTTTTCTCTCATAAAGAAATATTGAGTAATACGTTTAAGTTTAAATAAATTATTCTTTAAAAGAAAAATAATTATTAAAATGTATTGTTCTTTTTATTTTACTTTTTACAATTATTAATTTCCATTTATTACATTTTTATATTACTTAATATAAATATGTACATTGCTATTAAAAATATTTAAATTAAACGAATACTTTTGTATTGATATACGAGAAATGAATATGTATATACTCGTATATATATAAGTCATGATTAAAAATATTTAATTAAAATTGTATTTGATGTTCTAAAATGTAATGGCATAATTTAATCTTTTACATAAATTTTTAAATAATTCAAATACCATTGAATATTAAAAAGAACTAACAGTTTTAATATTAATTAATGTTATTTAAAATACAAAGTTCAATATTTTCATCTTCTTTCAAGTTTAATTATTTTTTTTTTATTTAGTGTAAATGTTTACATTATAATATATACAATTTAATAATGATGATAACTATAGATCGAACATTTTACGTTATTTGAATAGATTTCTACTATTAATGTTACTATGTATAGATGCTTATTAAATATTTAAAATGAAAATAACATTAAACATTACGCAATTTCCTTGTATCTTACTCGTTTGCTTAATTTAGGTGCATTTCAGCAAATTTTGTAGGTATATAAATATTTATAATAATAAAATAAATATTATATTTTATATGTATAATACTATTATTTATTTTATGGATACCAAACTGGTATAGAACTTATGTCTACAATAACTCAAGTACATAAATTTATAATTATGTTCTTATAGATTAATCTAAAAAAAGTGATTTCTGTCATTGTTAAAGATACAAAAAAATTTATTTGATAATATATAGTGAAACGGAAAATATATTTAACATAATTAGGGTTATAACCTTATAACTAATTGAAATTAAGTTTGATTTTTTTATACGCATTATTATAAATATTAACAAAAGTCGATAATATTAAAAAGATCAATAATTGACAATAAAATATAATATGAAGGATTTCTTTTACCAGTAAATAGAAATGTACCTTTTTGTTTTTGTGGAACTATAATATAATTTATTTGCCTTTCCTTTATAGGTAACACATTAAAAAAAAAAAAGAAAAACAATTTTTTTTTTAAACAAGAATAATATCTACCTTTCAGTTACTATACTATACTATACTTCAGTCCTATGCTAAAACTGAGAATAAGTTAAAAAAAAACATTATCATACATTTGTTTAGTCTCGTAATTTGAACAATTTATAATAAATTATTGTATTATACCATCATAGCGAAAATATATACCATTATTATAATAAATTCATAAGCACATGATCAAAAAGGAATATGCAAATTCGATAAGTCCTCGAAACTGTGTAAACAAATTATTATTAGTCATTTGGTTTGCGACAAAATGTCTATAACATTATAATATTATACAATATGATACTTACGATCGTTATCGGTAAGTTCATTTGTGTAAAATGAATGATTTACATGTTAATCCGTAAAACGAGTTTATATCTTATACGGATATTAACAGTTTTCGTATATTACATTGCGTATTGTATATATTTTTACTTACCCGTAAGTTGTAGCATATTTTGACTATTTTTTAGAGAATTATCCAAATTGTTGTAAAAATAATATCTGATAATATCTGATTATAATAAACATCTGAATAAGATTTGTTTTTAATTGTTAAAAATACGTATTGATGCGTACATTGATCAAGTACCTACATAGTAGTAACGGTTAATCAAATTTTTGATTTTTTAAAATATTTTACAAAAATCATATACCTATTTGATAAATCCTAATAACTATTGATAGGTATGCGTATAAACTATAATTGATCCTAAAGGCCATCACGATATTTTTGTTTTTGTTTTTTTATGAGCTACACGCATTATGATTGACGTTTTGATTGAAAATAATACACATTAAAATGCTTGATTTATGAACTATTGGAGATCATAATATATGTCAGTATATTATATTTATGTTTAATGTACTTACGTAATATTATAGTGTGTGTACATTGTTGTAATATTTTACGACTAGAAGACGATGTCCCTATCGAGTGACCGGCGATTGTAAATTCCGCCACGAGAGGTCATGTTATTATTTCACTACCTGTAAATTCTGTTCCGGAATTAATATTCCAGTGAGATTTATTTTTTATTTTTTATTATCTATATTCTCCTTCCCAGTTTCACAATAATGAATAATTAATTAAAACATTAGTTTAATCGACAAATATCGTACAATTGTCTTCAAATACGTTACTCGCAGTACTACGTCTTATTGGACTACGGCAAAGGACGTTTAATATTATATCGAGTTGTAAATTATTTACAGCCTATATAGTTTAAATTCCTTATATTTACTGGAGTTTTTGTAACTATCGGGCTGAGATGTTATGAGCACTTATGGTTTAGCTCTTACGATTAAACCTTAGATTAATATTAATTTTTGTTTGCCTTTTGACCTGTTCTTTGTGTGTTTATTTATCAAAATAAATAATTACGATTTAGTGTAGTATATTATTTAATATAATAGTATTTTGTTAACAACCTAATCTTGTTTTAATTTTTCTTAGTTTTTCTACGGAGTCATATCCAGAACATTTCTAGTGCCTTGTATTTTGTACATCATCGTCACGATCATTTAAAATGAAATATTAAAATAATTTACCTAACTATACTATTAATGATCGTCCATTCATTACGTCAAACTTTTCTTGACATCATTATTATTAGTTAACAATACTTTTGTTGGAATAAAGTCATATTTTATTATATTCTGATATTAGCCCATATATTATGTAATATGTATTTAATAATATAATAACTAATAACTTTTAACAACTTTATATTTTTTTATTATATTAATTTTTATAATAAATAAGGTAGATTTTAATGTTTTCACATAATATATTCATTGTTCCTATGCAGCTTAATCTAAGAGCAAGAAGTATAAGTAATTAGTTGATCGCAGAATTTTCCATTAAAATTTATTTTGAATATTAAAACATAAATTTAAGATTTGAGCATATTTCTCTAATTCTTAAAAGAACATTTTAAGGTTTTGATAGTGTATATTATATATTTTTATTGCATTATATTTTGAACTTTTAAAATCCTAATAATCCGATCTCTATTTATAACTATACTACGTAGTAGTGTATATATTCTCATATAGTCTGTGGCCTAACTACAACACATCGAACAGCTTTTAACGACGTCATTTGTACGAACGATTGTCCGGAATAACATTTTCGACATTCGGATCGTATCGAAAAAAATACATTCATAATACTCATAACACGCAAAAATTGTATAATATATGATTGGATGCGAATTAACGTACCTGTCACCGTATATATGAATAATAATACACCGATATAAAAAATAAAACGAACAACTGCTTAAAACTTATTGTAAATGAAAATGTATAAAAAATAAAAAAAGACGACGATATATTGTATATAATAAAATTATTTATTAACGAGACAATAATAATAATAATACAGTCGACTATTTATATTATTATTTTTGTTGTTGTTTTCGTTTAAACAGGTGTTCCTCCATAGCTAATCCTTTTTGCAAACCAAAAATACGACAGAAATGAACAAAACAAATAAAGACATTAAAATCCCCGGCAATACGTTATTGATTTTGACGTATATAGTAATGCAAATATAATAACTATTCGTAATCCCAACCGATTCGTGTCCTATTCTGTTTTCCGGTGTGTAAATATATAGATAAAACATATATTAGGATTAAAATTAACTCGGCGTGATACTGTATAAGGACAAAAATACTAGGTAGATATTTTTAAATATCAGCAGAAGTTACATCTTGTTACTACGTGAAAACAGCAATTGATTCATCGAACTTAAAGAAGTCTCGAAGAAGATCTCTCTCAAATATTCGATCCGCATCAATTTATTTAATATGCAAAGCGATTGGAAATTAAACAAAATTAAAATACCACCTTAAGATAATAATGACTGTTTAAAATACTAAAAAGTTTTGTGTGTTAGATAATATAACATTAATATCAAAATTTCACGAAATAGCTTTATTTAATTAAATCTGTATATTTTTCACTAAAAGTATTCCAATCTAATTTAAACTCATTTAATTTAATTACATAAATTTTATTAATATCTCTTTACAAATAAAATCAATTAGATATTTTTACGAAATAGACACCAAAATTTAATAAATATAAAAATAATCAAATTAAAAGTACTCGATAAAAAAAGATAATATAGGTAATGGGTCTAGAAGTTTTCAATCTGTGCCATTAAAACTTTATGTTTTAAAGTAAATTTAAATTGTAATAACTAATTACATAACAATCAAATATGTACAAATATAATAATATAATTTATATATAACTTAAAAATCAAAAATAGTTGAAAAATATTATATTCAGTGATTTTTATTAGTTAAAATGGAAGAAAAATTGAGTAATTTATAATAAAAGTAAAAAACAATAATTTCAATTATATTGTGTTCTTTATTAAATAAATTATATACTATTGTAATTTGTATTATCATGATACATATTTTACATAATATGAAAAAATAATATTAAAAGTCTCAGATATATATTATATATATCTTTAAAAGTATATTTTAACATACAAAACAAATTTATCTACCTATCGTACAAAAAATTACCTTATTTAATAAAATTTCTGTGTCTATTTCATGGAAAAATATCTATTTAATGAATATCTTTTTCTTATTTCACGAAATGTAAAAAAATATATAGTTTCTATTAAAAACTTTACATTGAAAACAGAACTTTTTAGTATTATTATTTTTTAGTAAATTATTTAAATTTAAATATTTTTACGGTGCTTTTTAATATAATTGTTATTTATTGATTATTCCAATATTTCATATTATTAATTAATTATTATTACTATTGTTGATTTCTAAATATGATTTTAACTGTAAGATAAATTATGGAATTTATATCCGAGAGTTTATTCTTATATGGATATTCTGATTTCTGAAAAGCATATTACACACAACATTAAATTTTTAACGCCCTGTATATATAAACTTATCATATCGGTTAAACACTGTATAGTAATTTACACCGTAATATAATCTTTGTCGGCATTTTTTTTTTTACCCTCTTATCAATATGTATAAATTATACCGTAAAAGTATGCATATACAAAGTAATAATCAATTGACACGTTTAGATGTCGTATTATCAATTATATCGTATACTCGTGTTATAATAAATATTTTGGTATCAGTCTTCACGTCCTGAAACGTAATACTAGTTGTTGTGTTTGTAATCATCTTTGTCACTGTCATCGCGTACACTACTTGGATAGAGTATTTACTTAGAGTGGTGCGACAGAGTCAGATAACGAGTATTATTGAAGGTTCGTTTCGAATCGGTTTACTCAAACGACAAGTCAAATAAAATAATAATATAGATAACCGCTACAATATTATAATAAATGACCCCAACTATTTGGTCATTTATGCTCTATTACAATATAATTATACCTATCACAGAATAGAACAATCGAATTACCTTCTATAATATCTTACAGTGGCGCACACAGGAGGTGGTTAACCTCTCCCTTTTCGAAACGACTTCCTTCGTTCAACTTGTATTCAAAATTCAGCATACGTTGATACAACGAAGCCCGCAGTGACAAATATTCTATTATATAATATGTTGTCGTTTGATATATTATGGTTATTATACAATATATATAAAAAAAAAAAATGATTGTTATTTAAAAATCAATGAAAAAGAACCTAATAAGAACAATATAATATTAATTGAAATATTAAGCCATACTTATGTTATTTTAAGAGAAATTAAAATAATAAATTATTCATGAGTACATTTAATCGTGATACCTAGTACTATGATCACTTTGAAATATGGTTTAACAATGTTATTAGTATAAAAAATAATATGAAATTATCGACAAATCAAAAAATACTCGTGAATCCGTCTGAAAATGAATCCAATCATAAATCATCTGAATATTATATCAAATAATAAAAATGTATGTAATATGAAAAACGCTTAAAAATTGTTAAAAATAATAATATAAACAGCAATTATAAATTTAGGCAAATAAATAAAAATTTTAATAAATTTTAATGTGTAGCTCTTAACCTAATTATAATATAAACTGTACATATTATTAATAGTTTAAAAGCTTTCATGACAAATATATACGTTTGCTAAGTGAATGAAAATAAAATAATATAAATAAAATATTACCTATATTGTTATGAAAACGCTAAATTTAAAACTAAAGACAAATATTTTTCTGTTCCATAACGCATTTTGGTGAAAGAATAGTTAAATTATTAATTTGTATTAGATTTATTAATTTATTTTACATAATTGCATTTACACAAACTTAATGTAAATATGTACCGCAATAGTACAATATCGCATCATTTCAGAATAAATTGTTATTTATTACCACAATGAAAAATATAAATTAATAATACATCGTTTTTAATTTGTATCACCTTAAATTATTGTATTAATCGTTTTATTATTATTCTTAAGTAATTTTTTAATACAATTATTTATTTCGAATTTGAAATCGGTTTAATAATTGTTTGTACAATTGTATACAACTTATGGTGTAGGTACTTATTTATACGAATATTATAGTATAATTAATTCTTCAAATCACATATTATGTAAATTTCTTAATTTATGCATCTTATTTCAAGTTAAACACATTATAATAATAACATATAATTTGTTGTTTGTAAATACATGTACTATGATTACAGTCTGTTATAAAAGATAAATCAACGACAATCCATCAATATTCATTAAATATGAAAATCCGTTATCAGATTAGATCGATTATGTTCGACTATTACACGACAGAGTAAAAGATACAGGATATTGGTCCAAACAACATATTTGTATAAACAACGTAATAATATATAATTTGTTAAACAATTACATCATACGTATTAAAATATAATTTACTCGATTGTTTCCAAACGCTTTATAGCAGAAAAAAAAATTCAATATATAACATTCAAAAAGAATATACCTAACTATCAAAATTCAAAATACTGTGCAAATAATATAATCTAAAATTATACCAATCTGTAATAATAAATACTAAGAAATTGTATATCATATACAACAATAGAATAAAATATGTAAGTATACCACTCTGTTATGTTATACCTAAAACGTAATAAATTTGTATTAATTTGAATACAACAACAATATGAAAACAATATTAATAAACTATTATAATATTAAAACCGTTTTATGCGGGAATTATAGTCTCGTAATAAAATGATTGTTTTTATTCAATATAAGCAGACAAACTGTTTTATAACAGGTAGGTTATTGAAAGCTGACATAAAAATGGAAAATGTTTATGTTGAATTTAAAAAAAATATATAATAATATTATGTATAATAACTACAATTTGCTAGGCAATGAATGGGTTACGGTGAACATTGAACAACAGCAAAAGAAGCAATTTTCGCTTAATGCGGATAAACTCGAAAAACGTCATAGTTTATTCGAGTTTGGGTTTACTGACAGGATATAAAAATAAATTGGCAAATATTGATCGGTCCCGGGTTTGCCAAATAAACAAACCATAAAACTTCCAAACAAGCTTTATTAAATATCGTAAAAATTACGTTTGCAACAAATGAAAGTCAAATATAAAATCTATATAAAAAAAAAATATTATAATAGTAAATATTATTTTTACTTTAAGAAATACACTGTTTGCTTATCGTATAAACCAAACTGATATTGACTTATTGTTTACTGTGTATTAGTGAAGATAATTTATTTTAACTAGATTTTATAAATATGATTTTGTTTGTTTAAAAAAATTGTAATTAAATAAATGTCAATTTTTAAAATACGATTTTAATTTGTTCAATTTATTTATGTTTTAATATATAAATGTAATTTTTAATAATTAAAAGCTTTATAATTTTTTTTATAAAATCCGTAGACATAAAGTAACTAGGCCAAGGAATTTTAAAACCATTAAAAATGTTGTAACGAAATAAATTAATCTCACTGAAGCTGTATATACCCATAATATAATAATAAATACACATTCCCAAATATGAAATAATTCATTATCATAAAAAATGATTTACTTTGTAATTAAAAACTTCTATTATGACTATGGGCTATAGTTTTTTTCTCATATTATTATTATTATTATAATTATAATTTATAATCAATCATTTTATGTTTATAACACACAACGTAATAATCTTACGTTATTATTATTATTATTTTTATTTTTTTTGTATTGACACGACTTGATTTCGCAATATTATATTTTTCTATTCATAATATTGTAAATAATAATAAAATAACAAATATATTATAATGTTATCAATATAATTTAATATTACATTTTAAATCATAAAATCAGTAGTACAATAAAGCTTAAATTTTTAATAATTATTGTGTTTAGTTAAGTATAAACAGTTTGAATTTTTTATAGGTAAATAATTTATTATATTTCAAAACTGAATTGGAATTTATACTAGTATATTATTGAATTATATACGTTTTAATTGCAAAATAACTAAAAATGTATAATATCATTATATATATAACGATATTTTACCACTATGACTAAAACAATATAATATTAAATTCTAATACAAAATTCTAGTTAACCAAATATAAACACCAACACAACATAATCATATACCTACAACAATATTCATAAAAATCAAAAATTAATCGTTAATTAATTATAATTTATAATAAGTATAATATTATAATTTTATGATGTCAGATAAACACTTCCAAGTGATTAGTTTAAGTTTTTATATTGAACATAGATGATGTTTTTCAAAATAATGAGATATAAATATATAATAAACATTTATCAACACAATATAGTATTACTGTAACGCTCCAATTTTACAGCATAGTCCATAAAAGTAGAATAACCATAACTACTAATTAACACAAATATTTTACGCCTTTTATTATAATTTATAATCGTTTAGATTGTGTGTTGCAGCTGATATTATGCAGATAAAATTCTGTAAAAGATCTAAGAGCATACCATTATGTTTTGATTTTTATTACAATATAATAGTGACATGATTCTAACCATTAATATTATGTGGTCTGTTTTCGAGAATGATAAAAAATAATTATTACTATTATCATAATATAATGTGTTTGAAAACGGTTTTCTTTTTTCTAATAGTATATTTAGGTCCAACATCTCGGAATCATCATGATATTATTATTGTCTTCAGGCAATATTGTTCTCTGAATTAATATATAATTCTTCTACCTATAAAAAAATAATAAAAGTAGAAGTAATGATGCAAAGTTAATTTCTGAACATATTTTCATAGTGAAAAAATTCAAAACCAATGTTTTATACTTTTTACTTATACATTCATTCTGTTCTTAAGACGTATACAAAGTGCACTGCGAGACTTTAAAATTTTTCAATATAACATAAATATGAAGATATTTAATTCTGTGATACATGCTGTATACTTAAATGCATTTTTTATTATATATTATTTATTATTAAATGGTATAATCGGTGTATATATATATATATTTATAATTATATGTGAATAATAAAATATTGAAGTAAAAGATATAATCTTTATTGAGCGTTAACCATGGTTCGAGTCTTATGTAATTACTATTATCAATAATTAAATAAAATACGCTCACTCGGGTAATTACAACAAACAGAATGTTTGTTTTTCGTTCCTGGCCCCAAGGTAGATCATGTACACATTATACGAAATAATATTATTATTATAAAATATAATACTCGTATAAAAGAAACGTGGAGAACGAATGAAATAAAAATAATACCACAGACGTCGTCGATATAGAGATGTTCCATTGTCGATGACGATGGCCTGTAATTTTCAATCCGAAAGACACTCGAAAAAAAAATACTACTCAACAATCAGCAATTCGATCTGTCTATCGCCTTCGACGAAACAATCCAAACCACGCAGGTTAGTAGAAAAATATTGCAAGTATTTTCGATCATAATATAATAATTTTTTTTTTTTTTTTTCTAATGTATTAATCGAAACATAAACAAAACATATAATTATAAAAAAAAAGTAATTATACTGACTTCATCGTACGTATTATTAAAAATTAACTATTGTAATAATATAATCGAATATTGATTGCTCCCAGCTAGTTATTTTGGTCGGTTATTATGGTGCATTAAAATACTTACTCAATTAACGTATATACTATGGGAAAATAGTGGATATTTCAAAATCTGCACTTGAACCTTTTAAGATAAATATAGACTAATAGTAGATATAATAAATTATCAAAAGACATAATATATTATTTATATGAATAAAACATTTTCAATATAAATTTAAAATGTTTATACAAGTTTGATAATAAATTCATAGACATGAAAACAAAAATAAAAAAAAAACATTCAGAATTCTGGTGCATTTTATTTTTTAGGAATGTTATGATTTATGTTTAAACAAAAAAAAATATTATAACAAAAAAATCGCAGATAGAAATTGTTATACTAAATTTCTTATATTATATTCTATATAAATAAACAATTATAAAACGAATAATGACATTAATGAGAAAAAAAGATTATAAACGATTTTATACAATCGATATAATTGGCAATTATAGTTATTGGGTACCTAATATATTTATTTGTTTTTATAACTTTTTTGTCTATTGATTTATGTAATTTATTATTAAATTATAGTTACCTTATAATTTATTTGCGAATTGAAGGAGTAATATATTTTAAAAAAGGATTTTATGCAAATAAAATATTGTTTGTGTGTTATTAACCACATGAGAGTATGATATTTCGAGAGAAGCGAAATTTATTTATTGCAGGTATATTGGAATCTGTAATATTTATTTAGACTACAGATACCTAATTAAATATAAAATAATAGTATTTATCACTATTTATTGTTAAGAAATCGATAGAAATTTTTCGGTAGAAAACGTTATATTGCGTTTAAAAGTATTAAATCAAATAATGCGATATAATATATTTTAGTACGACAAGAAACAATTAATTTACTATAGGTATGTAAAGAAGAACAGTATTATTTAATATTAACTGTTTAAAAAATTGTATTTTACATTTGCAATAAAAGCAATTAGCAATATAAATTGGTATTTTGAATATTATCGTATTTAACTTAATTAAACGATCCTGCAATAGTACTATAAAATGATTTAAATTCATTTATTGAATTTACTTAAGAAAACTGTTATACCTTGCAATACGATAATATAATATTACATAGTTTTATTTTGTTGTAAATTCCAACGGTCACAACCCACAAAAGAAAACAATAATCACTTCATCAAAAAAAAAAAAATTATAATATTCAACTATACACAATGATATAATTAATTGTCATAACTTATATAGTCTATATGTATACTCGCTTTGCTTTCACTTAGAGCTCAAGCGGAAAATAAATCACAGAGATATGGTATTTTTTTATAATTTTTTTATATATATTATATACTGACACAGTTGGTCCCTCGGATTGCGACCCTTGTTTTTATTTATTTTCATTTTTATCTCCTCCGGACAACAAACGACAAACGGATAATTAATACGTCAATAATAATTATAATCGTCGACCGGCCGAGTCCATTAAATTTCGACGGCAACTGCAAGACCAGGACTTGTACCGTCGACCCATACGTATAATATAATATAATAATAATAATAATAATAATAATAATAATATTATTATTATATTGTAAACGTTGATTGCGCGCGGACAGACGATCAATTATTATTTAAACGGACGCGGCGACGGCCATCGGGTGGTCCTCATCATCGCCGGGACCACAGTTATAAAAAAATGTTATGTCGGTCAACAAGACCCGTTGGCGTAAAAAAAATATTATTATTATTATTATTATTATTATTTCGATATACATATTATACGATTATTATTATAATATTAGCGAAATAAATAAATGACGGTAAAAAATTAATTTCTTATATTCAGGTAGGTAGGTATAATATAATTGGGCTTGTAAGACCGATTGAGTTAAATAGAAACACATATATGAGTTATTAGCCCCGTGACTACACCTACGATAATTATTAATTATTAATTGAAAATTATATTATATAATTAAAATATTTACATCGAATGCAAAAATCAATAGTCTGAAACAAAATTTTATATTCTACAAAATGGCAAAGACACTACAGATAAATATAGTAAATATGAATAAATCACTCAACAAAAATTTATAAACGACGGAATCAAATCCGTTTATGAAATTGTTTCAATGGCGTCCAAAATTTTTAAAAACGCTATGGCAAGGCACATTAAACAACTTAATGGCCTTGTGGCAGTTTAAAAACTCAGCGGCCTTAAATTCCAAAATCGATTTTAAAAAACAATCAAACTTAATTTGGCTTCTGGCCACATTCTTCTCGAAGATGTAGGGTCGTGGCTCGACCAAAATATAAACTTTAGCACCCCTGAATGGTTTTATACAAGAAAAAAATTAGTAATAAAATAACGTTTATTAATTTAAATATTAAATATCTATTATATTGATACCTAAACGTTATTGTTATTACTATCATCATCATCTCTTATAGTTATCAGAGATTATAACTTAAAAATTCAAACAATAAAATCTTATCATAATTTATTATTTGAATATCAATTTCATTTTACAATACATTTTATAAGAAGCTAATGTCAATATTTTCCACTTTTTTATGTCTAATCTAACCAAAATAATATTAAAAAGAAAATTCTGAATGTTATTTATAAAACAAAATAAAATTCGGGTTGGTGTATTTTGTAGTTTATTATCCTAGGTACCTATAATTTTGTTGTTAAAAAATTGACAGTGACATAGCCAGTGGCATTTTTCAAAAAATTTAATCGCTGTGTATTTAAAATTTGTGAGATTAAAAAAATTTGAAATTTAAGTACATTTATTTTTGTTTAACATATAAAATGTATTTCAAATTTCAGTAATAAGATAATAATATCAAAATATGTAGGTATCAGACATTTTTTTTAATAAAACATATCGGATCATCCCAGAAAAAAAATTCTAGCTATTTCATTGCAAATTGACATGTCAATTTGTAAATCGTATAAATATTTTATAGCTTATACCTCGTAAAATGTATATAATTGTTTATATATTACAAGAGGTATAATATCATTTATGCTAAAATTGTATATGTTTTATAAAATTGAATTATCGATTAATAAAAAATCTTGAAACTATACATTTGCATAATTATTATAAAATTTATGAATACGGTATCGTTCATTTAAATATCTCGAACATGAAAAAGTTTCAGCAAACAGTTACGAACCGCGCTTAACGTGAAATAACACAATGGCGTTAAAATAAAATATCAATAATCTCGTGGAATTTAAAAAAAATAATAACATAGGAGAAATCGTTGATATTTTATTATATTAATATATTTTATTTTTCATACATTATTATTTTTCTCACCTTGTGCGATTTCTATGCTTTCGAACACATTTAATATTCTTTTGCGAGTATTAATCTGTAACAGTTATATCTTATAAGACGTAGTGTTTTATTGCCGTATACGTTTATTTATTTCATTTCTGGTGAAAACGGATATTAATATATTATACGCATGTTGTGTGCTATACAACACAGTGTATCTTATAACGAGTTTAATATGAGTATTGAACCATTTTGTTTTTCATTTTACCAACAGTAGGTATATTTATTTTGCTCCGTTTATAAAATGTTGCGGTTTCTTTACTAAATACCAATAACGACCGTACACAGATATGAAGACATTTTCCACATCTGTTATGATCGATTGTGTAAAATATTATATATATGCGATTCTGGTTGCACGTATACAGAGTGATTTTCTTTTTTATCACGTTCCAGCAAATATACATTATTATTTAATAAAAGTGTATACAATATACTACATATTCTATATTTTTTCATAGGTTTCAATACTTTAATCTCTTCGTCACTAATTTGATAAAATGATAAAGCATTTGTAGTGACGTAACCGGGGGAGATTTCGGTGTTAAAACCCCCACCATTGTTATTTTCATATGTTTTAACGTAATAAAAAAAAGCATTATTATAATTCACATTATTATACATTTCGTTTATTCTACTGTAAAAATTATGATACTTTTTATCATCCTATTAGAAAATGCATGATAACATGATAAAAAAACAGTAAAAAACTAATAGTTTTGTTCATACTTCAAACCTCCCCAATTGCATAATCCTGGAATACGCCATAATTTTTATTTTCAAATGGTCACATATTGTAAGTAGGTAATTCTAATTACATATTATTAAAAAAAAAAATAATACTAGGCTCATATCTATACTTTTGTACGTTTATAGTGAATTTAAAATTAGTTAAATATATTTCCATAAAATTATATATGTTACCGATTACAAAATCAATAGTTGATGCTGATTTACCAAAATATATAAAGAACGGGAGAAATATATTAAAAGATTCTGAATTTCCAAACAAAATTTACTCATATTTACAGACTTACAGTTATATTCGTTGAACGCAAATTAAAATAAAATCACCCTTTATATACTTTTTATAAGGTATACGAATTTTTTGAATTCACAACGATATTTAATTTATTAATATTGAGTTTTTCGCATTATATACAAGTTTAAGTAATAGCATTTACCATTACAATTTACACTTCTCTCGTGGGTAATATAATACGACGTGCGTTAAATGTGAGATTGCGTATTATGTTAAACAGTAAACTACTTCTGTTCTTATTACATGGTCGTAAGCTTGTCTGTAGGTTACCTCTACCCGGTTTAAGGTATACCCGTATTATGGTGGTTATCCATTATTAAAGCATTCCGAGAAGTAAATTTCGTTTCACCTGAAATACCGTTTTAAATTAAAACACTATAATATTGTAATCCACCACTCGACGAGTTCTAGAGGTAAATATTTTAATTCGGAAATAAGACGAAATATCTAGTGTAATAATAATGATTGTAATAACAGCAATAATATTATTATACCCGACGCGCGAGCATAACATTATACAGTCATCTCGACGTCGTATAATACGTTTTAATATGAGTTCATAAAAAAATTCATAAAAAAATAAATAATAATATTATATGTTTTGTTAAAAAACATACCCTTAGTGATCGTAACGTTATTATTACATTATGATACACTCGTCGTAATAATAATAATAATAATACTATTAATTTGAAACGAATTACACCGCAATTATATTATAAAACGTCTTTTGTACAACATTCTATACGCACGTCATACGATGATATTATTATGTGTTAGATACTTATAAACTGACAATGAGCCACTATATAATAATATTATATTCAGTTTATACGAGTATATTACAACCAGAGTCGTTTTTCCGGAACTTAATTAAATAACGTAATTATGATTTATACTGCATATAGGTATACGATACTTAATATAATTATATTAGGTATACTCCTTACGTCCATCGAGTATACCGCGGTAACAAAAAAAAAAAAAACCACAATAAGTAAAATATTATATGTATTATTTCAAGTGAGAAATTATATTCGTGTTTTGATATAGTTTTGAACATTGGGAGGAGTTTTCTTTTCTGTTTTGTATAATCATAATATTCATATTCATAATATGTATAATATGAGTGATTATAATATTATTACAGTTGTGGTGCGTCTCCGTTTAATGTGTTTTCAAATCTGATTTGTACACACTCTTCAACCTAATATACGTATTATGCTTAACAACATTGTAATATGCGCACGAGAGATAAATGTAAAAATAATAATAATAATAATAAAAGTTCACAAATAAAATGTTATTAAAACTTTCGGCAAATTTTCGTGAAAATTATTAAGGACGTTTGAGGAAAATCGACTAAATTATTATTCAACTATATTATATTCAATCAAAGATTTTGAAAAAAAGTAAAATTATACGTGTGAACGCAGGTTTTAAAATTATATTATAATATTTATCTAGTTGTATGTAGGGAGGATCGCCTTCCCTAATCTTTTTGGACTCTTTTTTTATTTTGATCATTAACTAAATTTTGTGAAGCTTATCGTCATTTGACCAGTCATCCAGAGATCTATTTCGGCATCACTGAGAAGAACACTTTTAAAACATAGTCTATCATTTTTTTAGGAAGGGAGTATAATTACGCCCTACATTTTGCTCCTTTAAGCAACAAATATAACTACCGCTGAATTAAATTTATTCCGAGTAATCTACATTATTTCAGTATTGATATTTAATCTTAATTGTTAGGTATAACTCGTTTACATTAATTATTATTTTTAAACCATGAAAAATAACAGCTGTTATACAAGGTAATCACAGATTTTGGTGGCAAATAATTTGAGCAAGATATATAATTAGAAGACAATATAATATTATAGTATAATAATATTATACTAAGAGAGAAACGAGCGTGTTATAGACGTTTTAAAAGATTTTTGTCGTCGATTAGTGAAGGACGGTGAAAAATAATCATAATAATTATAAATAATAATTTAATACGTATGTGTTATATCTTATATCGCAGATTTGAATTATAAAAAATTAATATTAATAAAATATATTTACGTAGACGTACATTTTTTAAGATTACAATGTGCCACAAATAGAATTAAAACGGACAATTAAATTACGATTTAAAAATGCTTTTTTTTAATATATTTTATGCTAGCTTTATATATTTGTTTAAAAATTATCGCAATAACTAAGCGTATTATATCACGTTTTTAGACGAGGTCGGCGGTCTCGTTTAAAATATAATAATTTGTCCATACACATATAACTATAAAATACTTTGAACTAGCTGCCAAACGGATATTAAAACGATACAACATATATAATAAAATATGATTATATACATTTTTTACACTCGCATCGTGCCGTCTGCAGATAATAATAATATATTATGCAAATTGCCGAGAGTTCCGTGAGTCAATCATTATTTGAAATAATAATAATATTAATATTAATAGTAGGTTTTTAATTCCTTTGCTGCCGTTTATACATTTTTATCCATAATATTAAAATTGAAAATTATACTAAATTTACGATTTCAATTTATTTATCACACATTTAAAAAACTTCGATCAATTTCAGATTATTAGCCAGCATTATTATGTTGACTAATGTCAGGGTGATCTAAGTATAACAATAAACAAACCTTTAGTCCTTAAACAATACGTATTTGAATTTTTTTTAATTCACAAATAATATTTTCCCCCCTTTTTTATAATAATATTAATAATAGATTTTTAATAATTATATTATTATGCTAGTATAAAACACACAGCTTATAAACGCTTCTAATTGTGTTGAATTGCGCTCGAAATATTTTGGATATACATACATAAATTAAACGCATTAATTTCCTCAGCCCTTAAAGGTTAATAATTTAAACACAATAGTAACATTATCAACTGAAATAATCAACTATAACACTAAGTTTATTTAAAAATATTTTTGTATACTTGAGTTTTTAATTTAATAGTATAAAATTTGTTTAATAAGTAAGACAAATGGTTTGTGAAATGGGTAAATAATTAACCATTTATAAAAGTTTTAAATTGACTTTCAAGGGTGAAAAGAAACAATGAGTTTGATATATCGACGTAGAACGTCATGTTTTGAAATTATAGACAAAAATAGATAGATTATTTTTCATAATGACATCATAGGTAGAAATCGAGGAGGAGGACTCCATCAAAAGTTAATTTTTAGAAACTTATAGACCCCCTAAAGTAGAGGAATATTAAAAATATAGGCGAAATGATTAAATTTTTAAATTGTTTACAAAATAATATTACTGTTATATCTGATTCCCTAAGACACATTTAAAAATTTTCTTTAATGCTTTTTAATTCTTTATAGCTTTCTATAATGCCAGGCTTAAAACACGCCCAAGAACTTCAATGATCCACATTAGGTTTGAAGATCCTTCAATAATAATTATTGTGAAATGCTTAAACAAATATATTAATTACTATTAGCAAATCAAAATAAATGTATGGTGTTAAAGTAATAATTTTTTTATATTTTTATTATATTTTGTTTTTCTATTATTATTTTTATAATTTAAAATATGATAAAATAAAAATTATGACTCATGAGTAATGAGTATAATATTTTAATTAATACATTGGTAAATCGTAAATGTATAATAATGATCGTAGTTGGTGTCCATGGTAGAAATTTAAATGCATCTGCAATCTAAGACCCCTAAAAATTATTATAAATTATCATACAATCATCCCCCCCCTCCCAAGTATAAAATATAGATATACAAAATGTTTATAGATTTAAAATATCAAATGAACTTAGCGACAAGTTCTAAATATTATAACCGAAAGACTAATAAAAGTAAGAAAATTGTTAATAAATAAAGATAATTCATCAATCATAAAGTTAATATTATAAAATATATTTATCAATAATTATAGAGGTCGAAACATCAAGCCACTATTAAAATGAACAAATAAAAAATTTTATTACTATTTTATCCACTATAATACTATAATGTATTTTTCCAGATAATGAGTTAAAAATATTCACATTCCAAATAAATACAATTTTCTCTTAGTGTAGGTAATTTATTTAATTAGTTTATAATATTTAGATTTTCCAGTGCAACCATTATAGATTCTAAATTTATTAAAATATCATAAATTCATAATATAATAAAAAATTTCACGCTTCGTATCGCTTATATTACAAATTTTGAAAAAAAATAAAGTGAAATTACTACGTCTATGACCTGAAGAAAGGTACATAACTAAAAAACTAGATTTTTTTTAATCATATAATGATTCGTATAACGGAAAAAAATTGTAATTATTTAAATTTTAACCAATTAATTATTATTAATAAATCAGGCGGCCTATAAATGCGGCTAGCTGTGGGTGATTAAAATATTTATAATTATTGTATTAAAAACAATTTAAATAATATCACCTGATCGCACGAGATTTTTTATGTAGAATGAACGTAAGTGTACGAAAACACGTTGACGGTGAGAATGAAGACGACAACGTTTTTAAATCGTGTCAGGATTTATTTTTATCTAAGACGTATTGAATACGCCCATAATATTATAATCATTTTAATATATAATATAAAAAACTACACTATAATATTACATACGACGACGAAGACGACGGTGGCAATTTTTTACCGAGGCGAGATAGATGTCAAAACAACGATGTTTACCACGACAGGGTATTATTGCCCCCGTCCGGACGAATTAAATCTTGGTCAATTAAAATATACGCGTTCGGAAAGTCGTTTGAATATGCCGGCAGCCACTCCCTTCGCGATGATTCCGTTTAAAAACGAAGAGCCATTACGATTTAAACAGTAAAACCTAGTTAATATTATGCATTTCGAGGAATCCGTATTACAAAAGAACGTTAACCGCGTTTGGTATAAGTATATTACATTTTTACGAAATGCAATTAAGCTGTTCTAAGGACTTATTAATGATTGTGGTTCATATTATATTTAATAAACAGCCATCAAGAATCAGTATCTCGTCTTTTTATAGTGTTTTATAGTGCGTATTTAGATTTTCTTATAACCACTATTATTACTATTAGATAGTATTACTACTATTAATATTAAAAGTGTATAAACACTATGTTTGAAAACATTTTTTTTTTTCTATCTACTCGTCAAAAGTAGATATGCATTTTTAAAATTATTTCATAACATAGAAGACATATAATATGTTGAAGCCACAGACTCTAACTTGTATAGTGTAAAAGTCCGTGGTATGAATAGATGAATAATTTTTCTGAAAATTAAATGATATATTTGTATTTACAAAATATCAAAATAGTTTAATATATGATTGTTTTAAAATGTAATCTATAACTTTATAGATAGATTATACGTACATTCACCAACACCACCAATATGTACACTAAATATTTTTGAAAAGAGACTTAAATTTGATATAGGTACGTATATACATTCTTTCCTTTTTAAAGGTAATCAAATAGACAACATATTTAAAAAGTATATATAAACCCTTAGTTCACACATAGTAATATAAAAACTAAAAAATATGTATCTATAGTGCAATGATAACATTATACTACTATTGCGATAATGAATTGTAGAGGATCGATTTATTAAAATGTAAAAGACAATTTTCAACATATTTTATTTATATATATATATATATATATATAATTCTTTATTGATTTTTTTAGTGTATTATTTCAAACATTATGCATAAATATTTGTTTAAAAGTAACTTTTTACATATTTTATATTCAACAATAAATAAATAAAGTTCAATTACTGATGTGTAAATAAAAAGAACTATAAATTTCTCGTTAACTATTGGTTATAAAATTACTAAAATACCCCAATAATTTATATTGTACTCCCCCTAACTTTATACATTTTAATTTAGTACCTATTCCGAAAAAGAAAAATTAACATTTAAATCAATTGAAAACTTCAATGTAATCATAATATTTAATTATATTTTGTTTTCAAATAAAAATGTTTTATGATTAGTAAGTTATTTTTATTTAAATAAAAAGTGTTTAAAAAAAAATCGTGACTAACATTTTGGAGGTGTTTGAGTATATAAAACACCTCCTGTATATATACCTAATAATAAAAAAACTTTTTAATTTCAATAAGATATAATTGACTGAATATAAAAAACAAATATCTTGGTTGTATATAGTTTTAAATAATATAACACAAAAAGTCAAAAACATTAAAAATAATAATTTGTATGTACTCATAAAAACATATTAAAATTACTTTAAACGATCGGATTATAAACTGAATAATAAAAAATATGACCTGAGGAAATTATTATAACAATAAATTAAATGTAATTGTATATGTCTATAAAATCAATAGCAACTTTCATTGAATAAAGTAGAAATATTGCGGTCAAAATAATTAAAATTGTACAATGAAATTAATTTTCAGTCAAGATATTTAAACCAATTATTTATTTCTGTGAAAATAAAATTGACTATATCAATATATAAATCAAGTGTTTAATTTTCCTATTGATTAGATATTAAAGTTTATTTCATTACATTTATTTATACAAAAATAAATAGAGTATAGTGGAGCCAATGTATGTTATATAATAAACGTACATAAACATATTATTATTATAAATTATTTGTAAAAAAATAATTTTGTTCTGTGTCGAAACGATATTATTTTTAAAGTAGATATTACTTTATGGTGACAAAAAAAAAAAAAAACTTAATTTTCAACACAATTTGCATTTAAAAAGTACTGCGCTAAGCGCGTGAATGTATCTACCTATCATATAATGATAATAAATGTACTATAATTACAAGCAGACATGTATTATTATAGTTGATGCACAATGAGATTAATAATAATTACACACGATAGGTAGACACCGTAAACGCTAGTTGTATTAATTAAAATTTAGTAGAATTTTGTGTTTTTCGCAATCCACACGTCCTCTCCCATAATCATTATAACGAAACATGTATACATCGTAAAAATCATACTCTTAATTCTTCCGTTATCTACAATAGGTAATTAAGCTATTTTTTATATTAGGTTATAATTTATTACTTAATAAAAAAATAAAACTTACAATGAGCATATTATTATCTTAATACACGATCAATCAACAATCGTGTTAATCTAACGTTTCTAAACTAGCTAAAATATGTTATAACTTATTAGTATGTCGTGCCTACCTCTTACACTATCGCTCCGAGATTGCGATTATGTGCAATTGTAAATTAAAATGTACAGTATTATACTATTCACATTTGTGCACGTTGAATTTTAAGTATTTTTTTGCTAATTTCTTAAATTTCAACAAAACGTAATTGCTAATTATTATCTAATTATATTATTGTTTCAATAACTAACAAATAATGTAATAATAAATATTAAACTATTAAAGAAAACGTTACAATGGCATAATGACATAATATGAAACGAAAACAAATATTGTGATTATAAATTATAAATTATAATAAATAATATTTTGATTTAATAACGATACCTAAATTAGAATACTAATGTAATAAACATGTAAGATTAAGAAATTATTTTAAATATAATAATATGATTATAACATAATATACAAACTAAGAAATGTTATTAAACAGCTGACGAGAGTACAGCAAAACAATTTTTGACAACTGATTTGTGCATTTTAGATTCAGAGCGAAGAGAATACATAGGACACATAATAATGTATTGGTTTTTTATATGTCCCACAAATAGGGTATGCTTTTGGTATAGCAAATTGCATCTAGTTGGTACTTTATTTAACTCATTTTTCGAATTTCTCGAAAGCTTTTCGTTGAAGAAGAAAAACTACCAAAAAATGACGGAAAAACGGCAGAATTCATTGAAATCTTAATTTTGACGAAATTGATTTTAGATTTTTCATTATAACTAATGCAATTTTGAACGTACCTAAGTACCTACTTGAAATTTGTTTGAGTATTCTTATAGATAGTTTATACACATGGTAAACTTTTGGAACGGCTTATCAGTGTAATAGTATTATATTATTATTATTATTATTATTATTATTATTATTATTATTGTATTATATTTTATATTGAGTTTCGCTCAGAATCGTATTTTCAAATGCAATATACTTGCATTCAAATGCTAATTATAAGAAATCACTAATTTCTCCAAGGACCGAAGGGACGAAGGAAACACTTCCAAAATTGACCTTCCCGCTTTTTTTAAAAAAAAAATTATACGGCGGAAAATCCACAATAGTATTAACACATAATATTATTGTGTTTTTGACGAGATGTCGTATAAACGGAAGATTATAAATACTATTATTGCGATACGCGGGCTATTAGGTTTATTACAAAATTATATATACATCATTTTATCGAAACTTCGTAAATTAATTCAGATATCTTGACATTAGAATAATATTAATATAATGCATAATGTACTGTAAACTCCGAAAGATGTAGCGACGGATCGTGTACCGAAAATATATGAATATAAACGAACAATAATTATTTTTTTATGTATGAATACGCAAGTATCAAAAATATGTAGCTAATATTAGATCATTATATTATAAGTATAAAGTCAGTTGATATGATATTGAAATTGTTGATGAACACTATACGTCATAATATTATAATATAATATAATTTACTAGTTTTATTATAAATATGTTTTAAACTTTGATGATTTTCTTATGATGGTCCATAAAAACAACTAACAATTTAAGTACCTAATTTGATGTCTCTTTTTATTTATTTATTACCGTAAATTAATATTTTGAATGTTTTCTGAGCATATAATGAGTTATCAATAATTTATTTTAAATGAAATTATCTTAACGAATAATTATTATGGCGTGACACGTTAGGTATATTATGTGTTTTCTAACCTTATATATTATTCAATATTGCATTGTATTTATACATATTTAATATACATGACGTATACTATGATAACTATCGTCTTGCTTGATATTCAATTAAGATAATGAAACTATACTTCTTTTAAAAATTAATAACCATTAAAAGTTTTCGAAATTACAGTTAAACATAAAATGTTATATTGTTATTTGTTTTGTATTGTGCAGACAGTAGTAATATATTTACTTATGGGCTTTGAATGTACCTTCCCGAATGTTCAGCAATAATAACGCGGAAAATAACGCGTTTTAAACATGCAATTTCGCATTAAAATGTATCGCGAAACCGACGTTTTCGAATAGATTTATTATTTACCGCTCTTACCTATTTTTCATGTTCGAAGAAGGTCATTCAAGTATAGTGAATTTCCATCGCTCACCGAAATGGTTTTTTACGACGAAAATAATGACCGATCGTTACATACAATATTAATTCCCAAACGTTTGAATACTTTGCCAAACAAAAATTCGTATTAAATAATTACCAAAGGCAAGTACTCGTATTATAAAACCAATTTCTAATAAAATAATAATTCTTTGTTTAGAACTGCAGACAAAATCATGTTTACAAGAAATGCGTTCCAATCATTGACGTTTTTTCGTTTAATTCGTTTAACCAACTACTGATTCATATTGGCATATTCTTAATCATGATATACATAGTTTTTTTTTACATAATATACTCTCTACTATGGGTTCTGCTCTTTCACAAGACAGAAGACAAAACATTTTGTATGCAATATATGCTAAGACTTAATAAGTTTTATTAAATAATGCAATACCTCTATAATTATTGCATTTCTGTGGGTAATTGTTTTTTATGTATAGAACGGACTAATGTGGTACTCCAATCTGCTGAAAGTCTTTCCTCAGACCATCATATTATGTTATATCACCATGTATTATTTTTATTGTTCCAAGCCAGATTCTTTAAAATTTCTCCCTGAATTTCATCTTCTCCTGGTATTTTATTGTTTTTTAGTCTATTTAAATGTTTTATTATTTCTTCTTTGTCTGGGGGTGGGCAGTCAATGTCATTTGGTTCTTTTGGCGTTCATATGAATGTTGCAGCTACTCACAGTTGAGCAATTAGACAAAATACTGTCTCCATTTTTACAGAACTTTGTCTTGTTCTGCAACTAGGTAACTGTTTTATATTACTTTTGTAATATATATATTATACTAGTAATAAATTAATAAATAATATAACCAAAACTTTGCTACAGAATTACTTTTATTTTAAAACATCATAAACTCATCAGTGTAATAAAATACTTAACATATGTATTTTGTATAATTTTCATTTTTCGAATCTAAATATATTATTTACTTCTTTTTTATAATAATAATCTAGAGCTTTAAAAACCATGTTTGTTGAATGCATTAAATATAAAATACAATTTTACAATTCGTTTAATATCATAATATTGATCATTTGATCATTAGTTGGTTATTTTATAACCTAACACCTATTCCAATAAAATTACATAAATTTTCGAAAGATACCTCTTTCGAAGATTTTCAAGGTTTTCTTTTTATTATGACCATTTATTTATCTCGAATTTAATCGTTTTAAAATAGAAATGTAACAATGATAAAATAAGAACAATATAAATAATAAGAATCTTAAAATTATTTTTTCAACAGTAAATTAAAAATATTATTTGATAGTTAAATCATATATAGTTATATAGGTAAAAAACAGATTTTTTAAGTGAGTAAAGATACTTCATATTTTAAAACGATAAAAAGTGGTGTAGTATTTAAAAATTAAAACATAAAAAATATAATTTTAAACATTACAACGTATTTTATTTTGAATCCAAACGCCAAGATATGTTTTATTATTTATTTGCAAAATTGTCGTATTTATAAAACATAATGTAAGACACCTAAATTTATTTTACTAATTATATAATAATAGAATATTATAATAATAAAATTCAAAAACATTGAAAGTGTCTGTGTTGTTTTTTTTATATACCTAAAGGTACTTTTTATTTTATTTTAAGCAAAAATAAAAACGGTATCTTTTTTGCTTATTTTTTTTAAACAAATAATGTTAACTAATCCCAACAAAATTAACGACTCAATGAATATTTCATGAAAGTAAACATTTATTATTACGTTCCGGCTTTATTCTGTTTAACAAATTTTGTACACGTAATTATTGTTATGCCTGTATAAATGTTATCTTATAAATTATATGTACAAGATTTAAAAAAAATTATCTCTTAATTTATTATTTTTATTATTATATTACACGAAATTGGCGATTGTTTTCTTATTTTCTTATTTTACTGATGCCGTCTTCTTTATTTATGAATTATGACTATAAAACAGAAAAGATTTTAAAAATAATATATTTTACAATTCAATAGCTTAATTTAATTAAGCCAAGTTTAAGTTCTATATTACAATAAAAAATTATTTATTTATTTATTTCAATTAGTTTCTTATAATAATTTTTCAAATTGATATAGGTTTTAGGATATTTGGTATATTAATATACTCGTGTATTAAGTATAAATATTATTATTATGCAGGACTATTTAATGGTATTTTTTAACTCAGTAAAAATAATTAAAATATGTTTATTTGTAATTATATTGTTTTTACATCCATATAAACTATAAAGTCAATATATCATTGTGATAAATTGTTTATATGATACAAGATGTTAACTATAGTTTATTAACGATTTCAAAAATAGCTCAGAGTTGAAACTTTTAAAGTTTAGAATTGTGTTAAATGTAAATTAAATATTAATAGAATTAAAATTGTACAATTTAATCAATTTTTAAATTTAAATGCTATAATTTATTTCTCAAATCGCAAAAAAATGCTTGATTATTATTTTATTTTTCTATTTATTTAAATCGCCATATCTTGGCCATTAGCTATTATAGTTGTATTAAAGTTGATACATTTATAGAATTTCACAAATGTATATGTTATATCATTAAATTGTATTATAAAGTTCTGTTTCTTTGATAATTTTTTTTTTTTAATAAAGATGCTAAAATCAATTTCGTTTGTATCTATAGTGGTATCACAAGTCACTCATTATTTTCATCGTTTTTCGTATTATTTTATTTTTAAGGAAATTTTTTCATTATTACTTTATTTAAGAAAACTATTCAAAAATTCAAAAATTTCCTCTTTTAAAGTATTATATCCTTAAAACTCTACTTAACCCCTCTTATACTTCTTTTACCTAAAACTGTCTACAATTTTATGCATACATAAATAATAATAAAGAAATACACTACAATAATATAGGTATTATTAAAAAATCAATACATGTTGCTTCATTCAGAATCTAAAATTTAAACAACATAAATACATTTTACAAGAATCAAGTTTTAACGTTTAAAACTTAAAACAAAAAAAGAAAACACATTAACGGTTATGAAATTTAAATAAAATTATAATTATTATTCTCATTTTTATTATTATTATTATATTATGCATTATTCGATCAAGTGTTTGCAACATACAACACAATAGTTTATTGTTATAATTATTTGTTTCTAATTCCAAATACTGAGATGGAGTATTTCCTATAAGTTGAACATTTTAATTTTGTGAATAGAATTATATATTCTATAATTATAGACATTGTTCTTATTTTGGTGTGGGGAGATGAATTGATATACTTATTATACACTGTATACTTATTTTCGGTGCCTACAATTTTTTTACTATTGCAACTAAAGTTTTTTGTGTAAATACTGAATTACGCAACATATAAATGTTAAATATAATTATTTAAAAAATATACTTTATTACATTTATTACTGCACATTTCGTATTTGATACTGTACACAATTATAGAACCTCCTTCCTTTGATATTGTTTAGTTATCTATAGTTTAGATCTACAGAGTTAATTATAAGGTAATAAAAGACGAGTTATAATTTGTAAAAAAATTAGTTCAAAAAATAAAGTATATCTATATACTTTATATAGTGTATAGTATATAGTAAAACTATACTAATAAAATTATAAATATTTCGTAACAGTCTTGATAAAATATTATATGTAAAACAAGTCTAATATTTGCATAATGTGTTTGACAGTTTGACACATATAAAATTATAGAAAATGCCTAATTTGGGAAAATACTGAAAGAAATTAAAGGCTATAATATTAATCTAACAACCCATAATTAATATTTTTTTTTATGGTGCAATGTACAAAGCTGAATAGAATTTTAATTGGCAAAACCAGAGATACCACTGATAAAATATGCAGTATTCATATCGCACAATAGGTATTGTTTATATTAATATAATATTTATTCTTTAAATGAGTATTAATAATTAATAATTATTATTATATTCCAATTTACTATACGATACTGTCAAAATAAATGTCAATATTTCATACAGATTCGAATGATTCAATATTGGTAGGTGCAATATTTCTTTGGCCTTTTATTCTTTTTTCTATTTCGTCGGATTGGTGTTCTTAAAATTTGGGATCAATTTTAGTAATACATTTTTATCATTGTAATATAGGTATCTACTTATATTAATTGTATTTTAAATTTAAAATATTTTCTAATTATATATTTTTCTCTATTTTTGACCATTTAAAGGCAAAATTACTATAACATAACATTTTATATACAATACTAGCCAACATAGGTTATAGACCATATAATAACAATTTATTATTCAATAATATCCGTTATTTAATCGAATTATAACATTATATTATATCTGCGAATTTTGTACTATCGACTCACGATATTTTATATATATATTATACGTAATTAAATTTGTAATATATCATAGTAAATTGAGTGAAATGTTTAAATTGATTGGTATCAAAACGAAATAGACTTTAAACCTAATGCTAATAGTTTACAAGAATCGAAACCAGTGTCACCACGTCTTAAGCGTAGTTCAATAGTATTTACTACTCCGATGGTATCATCTATATCCCTCATATCAAAAACAGCACTTCGGAGGACATCAATTTCCGGACTCCGTCGAACTCATCTCCGTCTGGGCCGTCACACCGACAAATGCGAAACAATCGGTGAAAATATTAACGCCAAAACCGACGAATTTACAGAAATCTAGTGTCGTCGAAGCTATTTATCGGATAAATTTATGAGCGAAACGAAATCGGAACTCGGAGAACCAAGTGCGGTACATTTTCAATTTATTGCAACCAAAGACGTAAAGAGACGAGACACTGCGCGACGTCGAGTACAAGTTCAAAGGAGTCGAACGACGTCGATTTTCCGCTGTCGATTAGTGTTACGGAGACCGAGGACGAAGATTTTAACGACTCGGACGCGGAAATTTCACCAGACGTCGCGGGATCCCTTTTGACGACTTTCCAGGAATCGATAAACGATATAGAAATCTCGCTAAACACATAGCGAAACAGAAACCGTAGTCGTAGAAACGAATCGTGAACTAAAATTATTAACAATTACTATAAATATATACGTAGGATCAGAAAGCAGTGACTCACCTCACTCGAGCACCAACACGAAGACGACAAAGACGGTTGAACAACAACAACAACGCCCGATCAGATGACCTTTTTTGTAAAACGACCAGAAAATTCTTGAGCAACTGCATAAAATTTTTAAGTCGTTATATGTATGCTGTTGTGGAGTTTCACCATAACTTTTACCGAGACATTTCGTAAGTGATATTTAATATTTTCCATCTAATCTTTAATTGTTATTCCAATTTCCACGAAACGTCAACGTATAATATATGTATTATCATTATAATATATTATATACGAGGTTAGTCCGGAAAGTATCGGGCCTACGTTTATATCTTCGCGCCATAGTGTTCGAGCGACCTCTGCTGGACAGAAACGTCAACAGTAAAGCCTCACAAATCTATTGGTTACTTACTGACATCTGCCGAACGTATAGTTCATGCGCAGCGTGTCTTTGTTTACAGTGCCTTTTTCACGTTCGTCGGATTTTGATATTGTCAAAAATGACTGAAAAACAAGATCAACGAATTTGCATCAAATTTTGCTTTCAACTCGGAAAAACGAGTTCGGAAACTATTGAAATGATGCAAAAGGCCTTCGGAAGTGAGTGTATGAGCAAAACACGAATAAAAGAGTGGTATAAGCGGTTCAAGGATGGTCGCACTTCTGTTGATAGTGATTCTCGTTCCGGCCGACCTTCGACGACAAAAACCGCAGATAATATTGAGCGGGTGCGACTTGCAATCGAACAAGATCGTCGTATGACTGTGCGAGAACTAGAAGAAGACCTTGGGATACCAAAAACTATCATTTCAGAAATTTTAACCGAAAATTTAGGAATGAAACGCGTGTGTGCGAAATTCATCCCAAAATTGCTCACAGCTGAGCAGAAGAACATTCGCTTAGAAATCGCTCTGGACAATCTGGAAATGGTCAATAATGATGATAATGTGCTTAGAAAGGTTATTACTGGTGATGAATCATGGGTTTATGGTTATGATCCTGAAACAAAACAACAATCTTCACAGTGGAAGCATCCTGAATCGCCAAGACCAAAAAAAGCACGTCAAAGTCGGAGCAATGTTAAGTCAATGTTGATTGTTTTTTTCGATTGTGAAGGTGTTGTGCATCACGAATATGCACCAACAGGTCAGACAATCAATAAAGAGTACTACCTTCAAATTTTGAAACGTTTGCGTGATGCAGTGAGAAGAAAACGCCCGCACTTTTGGGCAAGTGGTGACTGGCTTCTCCATCACGATAATGCGCCAGCGCATTCATCCAATCTTGTGCAGCAGTTTTTGAGCAAACACAATATCGCATTGCTTCGACAACCTCCATACAGTCCCGACATAGCCCCTTGTGACTTTTGGCTGTTTCCAAAACTCAAAAAACCACTCAAAGGACACCTATTCGATGACAAAACAACGGTTGAAAACAATGCGACGATTGTACTTAAGGCTATCCCTAAAAATGAGTTCCAGGACTGTTTTGAAAAGTGGAAACATCGATGGAACCGTGTTATTCAATCAAGTGGGGATTACTTTGAAGGATGCCACCCACCAGATGATAAAGAATAACGCTAGCACGAAAATATAAAGGTAGGCCCGATACTTTCCGGACAGACCTCGTATATATTAGAGTTCTATAAATAATTTTGATATTAAATTATTTAATTTTTTTGTTACCCAATGGCCAATAGGATATATTATATTTTTTATGTCTGATTTATATTTATATTTATTTACACATCATGCATTTATTTTTTATTTAAATATATCGTGTTTAAAATAATATTATATTTTCACTCGCATAAATTTAGAATATAATCATATAACAATTTATTATGAACTAAATCATTTTTATTGTAATAAATAATGAACAAAAAAACTAAAAACATAAATAAAACATAAATCATATTTTCTATAGGTATTAGGTACGTATATAAATTTTTAGCATGACCTCGGTCTTTGAAGCTTGAACACAAATTCAACTTCTTATATGTGTCTGCCCAACGAGATTATATTGCTTTTTTCTAATCATCTATTTGATATAAGTTGATATAAAATACTAAATAACATAAACATTTAAAATAATTAAGTATAAGTTTAATATTTCCGTATTGGATAATGGATCAAAAAACTGTCTAATAAATTTTAAAAATAATATCTGATATCTGACATCCGTAATAATATAGATAAAAATAAAAACATTTTGAAAGTTTTCTAAAATTATTAGATTTTATTAACAATTTCGTTTATATGGTGTCATAAATAAATAGTAGTATAAATAGTGGTGTCATAAATTGTGACTCATAATTTTCATCGTTTTTTGTATTATTTTATTTTCAAGGAAGTTTTTTCATTATTAATACTTTTTTTAAGAAAACTATTGACAAATTCTAAAAATGACTTCCTTAAAGTACTATATTATTAAAACTCTACTTGACCCCTCTGATACTTCTTTTACCTAAAACTATCTATAATTCTATGCATACATAAATAATAATAAAGAAATACACTACAATACTATAAGAGTCAAATTTTAACGGTTAAAACTTAAAACAAAAAAAGAAAACACATTATTAACGGTTATGAAATTTAAATAAAATTATAATTATTATTTCTATTTTATATTAATTATTGTTTTTGTTAAATGAACTGATACATCAATGCATACTAATAATAGGTATATCTACAATTCTAATGTCTTACTAAATTTGATAAATTTAACAGTTCATGAATCTTGAATAGATTAATCATGGATCACAAATCACAATTTAACGTTTTATGAATTGTGGAATATATATATGTATTTAAATACGTTAATATATAGCTGTTAAATTTGAAAACACCTCCGAATAAAGGTTATTAATTTCTTTATTGCAAATAAATATAAATATATAATATCTTTTATATAGGTGATATTATCTGTTACATGCATTGAACTCATATAAGGTTAATAATTGATAATAAAATGCAAAAGTACGTCTTCATGAAAGTATAAAATATATCTATATTAAAAATAACTACTGTAATAGACTGGAAGCTCATTTTAAATCTTACTAAACTTATTAGTTTATTAAACTATAAATTTAACAGAAATATTCAAAATTAACTTGTCAGTTAACACTATTCACTGATAACTAATAAGAATCAAAACGTTTTTTTAAATCGAACCAATTTTTATTAATACAATATAATACGTGTAATAACAATATAGTAATTATTACCAAAATATATTATTTGATTTTAATATCAATATATTCTATCAGTTTATTTTCATTTGACCGTGTTAGTGAGGATATGAAATCAATATTTGTCATACAAAACAAAATGTTAAAAAATTAGTAATAACTAAAATATTGTCATTTTAATTTAGGTATATTACCTATAAAGGCAATTAATTAAAATAAAATAATAATACAGTTGATTGATAATTGATATTGTACAACAACCTTAGATATAAATATTATAAGTTCTATGTATGAAACTATGTAATTTTTTTAATACAATGGTCATCATAAAATATATAATAAATTCGTAATCAAAATTGCGTTGCAACCGATTTCGGCTACGTATGTCCATATAAACGTGCTTATAATTTTCTATATATATATATAAGAGCACACATTGTATAATTATATAAAAAACTTAATTGTACATGATAATATTATCCATTATTTATACTGATGTATACAAAATGATATATTATTATCATTATACGACTACGTTATAATATTACAACTAAAGGGTTTTTTTTTTTATTTAATCTGTTCAAATCTGTTCAAAGATAAAAAAAATAGAGAAAAACTTTCCGAATATATAGATTGTTTCACGACTGTTGGCCCGTTGGGTGTATATTATAATATAATCATAATTCATAAATTCATAATAATATAAATTATAAACACTTGATTTTTTTCAAAAAAAGGTTAATTTTATACTATCTAAAAAAAACTCCCGCAATTCCAATAAAATGCCTATATTATGTTGAAAAAAAATTAATTGAAAATATTTTTGGTAATTATATACAGATATATAACATTATAATATAATAAATAGTCAGCTACTGACCGCATAGTATGCTTTAGTTTTTTATCAACTATTATCCGTCGGTGTTTTTTTTTTATCCCGAGGATATTATATCGTCACTAATCCTGCGCCTCCTGCTAATGATCAGCAGGTAGGGCGATCGCAAACGACAGCAGCAGCTGAATAATAATAATAATAGTATAAAAACGAATGATAATTATTTTATACGCTATATTATACATGTAGGTACACTAGCTGCTATATAAATATAATATACATATAAAAACGCTTGTTTGCTTTTTAAAATGAACTAGAAAAAAATGAGCGGAAGGTCTAATCAAATAAAAAACCTTATCCGATAATATATACGTTTATTTGTGTGCATATACGAATACGACGGTACAAGCGTCTGTTTTTTCTAATTTAAAAGAAATTCGTTTCGTTATCAGCAGTTTAATGTAATATTATATATTATAGTGTTTGTTCCCGTCGTCGTCGCATCCGCCATCCCCCGTAATAAAACGCCAGATCATCCGAACACATCCATTCGAATTTTTTTACCACCTTATCGCGCATCTTTCGATTTATTATCCCCTTTAAGTATACCCTATATACATAGTGATTGGAACTTCATGTTACAAAAATGTTAAAAGTTATAATAATATTTCTTTGACTATCTTTCCCTACGTCATATAAAGATTCTATTCCCCCATCTCTCCTTTGGTAATTTTCTACAATTTTTGATTCTTTATACTCACTGATTATGTTCTTTTTTTCGTTTAGTTTTTGTCACAATATTTTGTTGTCTTCGGCCTTTATTTTCTATACTTTGTGTATTATCACATCCTATTCTATTTTATCTCATAGTTTTGTGATCTAATATGTAATAGTTGAGTTATAAGTTATAACATTACAGAATGAATTCTCAAGGAAAAATACAATAATGATAATAATAATACACCCATACACAATATTGAATATACCTACTACCTTTTCAACGTTATCTTCATTGTGTTTGTAATATAATATTCCAACCGCCCTATATGTATGGCTGCCGCTACGCCACCGCCTATAATACCCAATTTCGATGATTATTATATGAAAAATCTAACGTAAACACCGTTTATTTTGTTTGTTCGACTAATTAATATTATAATATATTATATCTCAATATAAATTAATAATAATAAGTTTTATAGCATGTTTAATGTGTTGTGTTTACATTTCAAAATGCAAGTCAAAGGGGTTAAAATTATGTTGGCTAATGATCCGTTTTTCCATTATACGCGTAGTCGACACCACCCGTCGTCTTCGTTCACTCCTAAACAGTATTTTCTTATATACTTACTTTAACATTATATACTCTAAAACACTTAAAGGATTTTATTAATTTATACTATGATGAGAAACGCTGCGACGATTAATAAAAATAAAAAGGGCTCGTTGATTTAACGACGGGGGAGGCGACGACGACCATGACTTGGCGAAAATCAAATAGAAACCAGTTGAACTCGTTTTAATTGGGGTCCTTTTCTCATTAGGCACGCGATCGATAACATCAATATAAAAAAAATACTGTACCATATAAAAGGGTTTTCACTTTTTAAACGTTATCCTTTTTTGTATAACGACCATGTGATAACGATTGTATATAAGATATATTGTATTATAGTTTATAACTGTCAACCTATCATTATAATATTAAATTCATAACAATATTTAATCGATACCGAAATTAGATTATGTTATAGGTAATCTAGTACAAAAATACAAGACTCTCATACACATGATGATTTTTTAAATCAATGGTTATGTAGGATAGGAATATGCGAATATACATATATGTAAATAAAATAACAAAGTCTCTCCAAATATTTCGATAACAATAATGCTATTATATATTATTATATTACAAAATAATGCAGTATGTAACAAAAATACACCTTTCTTAAAATCGAATGATAATAAACAACTAAATAATAATAAATGAAAAACTGAAAAAAATTCATACAAATAAAATAATAATAATTAATAATACAAGGACAAACACCGTAGTTACAGTATATAGGTACGTATGTGAACATATTCTATAATCGATATTTACATTTTCATATTCACACGCGTCCGCTCACACAAATTGTAATATGGGTAATACACCATAAATATTTCTAAACGAATACATACAGGATATAGAGTGCATCACGAATATTTGACAACTTTACATTGGTTATTGACATTCTGTGTTGAAAAATATGTGAAATCCTCATGATATATATATATTACTTACGTGTATTTATGTATTATTAATTTTTAGTATATGAACTTATTATAACTAATTACAACAAAGACAAAAATCGACAATATTTTTTATGTAACCCTCGTGTAAGTGAATAATTTATTAATTGGAAAATATAGATCTTATATGGGTACCTACCTACAGAATTAAAGACGAAACGGAAAAAAAATGGTAATAATAATCATCAGGATGACAGAAACGAGTTTATCACGAGCGACTCTGCCGCGGCGCAATTAATCGAAGTTAATTACATGTGCGCCCGCCGTAAACATCACGTATGAAACGTTTTATGACAGTTTCAGTGGTCAAATTTATGTAATATTATTTTATAATAATTACAGTAATAACTAATAATAATAATAATACGATACAAGATGCGCGCGCCTAATAGGTTGTATATATGAATATAATATAGTAATAATAATAATAATAATAATTATTAAAAATAATATAATAATATGTAGGTATCTATCTATAGGTGTGGTCTCGTCAAAGGACGCAGGTTATTTGTTGTCGTAGGAATGTGTATTTGTTTAGCAATTTTCATTATAATTTTTATTTTTTTAACAAAAAAAAATAACCCGAACAAAAATAATATAGTATATACATCCGTGTGTATAATCATAATAATACGTATATATACAATAATTATCGAAACGATTATAAAATAGCCACCGGACGACGAATGGAAGTTGATACAAGACAATTATATATTATAAACGTATAGTAGGTATATATATATATATATATATATATTGGGTACGACGAACGATAAATCAATCAAAATTTAAAAATATTATATTATGCCTGACGGGGGTCACCCTGATACTGTACTACGACGGTAATTAATTCTCAGAAAAAGATTGAAAAAATAACTTTTAAAAAAAAAAACTAGCTTTGCTTCTCCCGCGGAGAATATATTATAATATTATATTATTATATTATTACTACAATGATGCATATTGACGAGTATATATTATATATATATTGTAAACGTACACCCTTGGAAAGTCCGTCGCGATTATACAATGTCTTTGACATAACATAACAACAATAATATTAAACAATACATATAATAAACAAATGGTTGGTTGGGTGGGTTCATCGCGGCGGCATTGTCGAACACGATATTATATTATAATAAAAAACAGAATAATTTTTTTTTTTAATATTATTTTACGAGAAAAATTTTTTTTTTCATTTTGTAGACTGATTTTCAGCATAAGCATTTTGTATATATAAACCAAAATGCTGCAGCCACGCGAAAATGTAGAAAAAAAAAACAATAATTTTTTATCATATACATACGCTGTTGATGGTAACGACAGTAATGCGGTTGTTGTCTCCTTCGCAGAATAATATTTTACAATTTTTTATCATTTTTTTTTACTTTACAAATATGACATTTTTTTCCATAACATCGATGACGTCATGCGGATTACAAACTGCATAAAAATCAAGCCTGTAACATGAGTGCTTGATCCATGAGCTTTTGCCGAGATCGGTCAAGGTGGTTACGGAGTCCTTGGACCGCGGGATGCTCTTCTGGATACTCTTCGACTTCTTGTAAATACCTGAGTGCTTCTTCCATGCAATCCATGTACCCGGCCACAAGTTCGGCCACTTCTGCGAATTCATAAACATCAAATTTATAAAAATGATATTATAAATGTATTAAGTCTATTAAAATAATATGTAGGATTGTAGGTATGTACCTAATATATGTCATTAGACTAGGTTAGACTAGACATATAGACACACACACACCTGTACTAGAACTAATAATTCTATGTGATATCCTTTAAAATTAAAATAATTATTTTTATAATTCTTCCTATCTGCAATTAAACATTGTTTTATAATAAGTAATATTATAATTGTAAGTAATTCTATAATTTATAAAATACATATTTAATAATTTAGTATATAAAGTTAGGTAAACAATTTAAAACAATCATCATTGATAAATATTATTTTTATTATTTATTATTATCTATTCTTATTAGAAAAATAATTAAACGTAAATTAACGTTAATATACTAAAAACAAATTTAACACCTTATGTATTTAAAAATATCTACAAATTTTACTATATAATATATAATAATATGAACGTTTTTTGGCTTAACCGCAATTAATTTTATAATAAGACTAAAATAAATGTATAAGTGTAATTAGTATAAGTTAATTTGTTTACAAAATCTCATCAAAATTTGACAGACTATTTATGTCTACTATTGATGTTTATTTCAATTAATTAGTATTTTTTTATTTAAACATTTATTTCTGCTTAATTCCACAACATCAAACTTTAGGTAAGGTCTTGGTGGTGTTAAATAAAAATAAAAAAATACATGAAAGACCACCTCTGCGGGACATGCTACTCACACAGAACAGGCTTACGTCAACTCGAATTACAATGCATTGATGTTATTAATAAATATTATAATAGTCGAGTGATGTATATAGACATCCTTTACCCCCTTAAATGTATATTATTTAAATTATATACTCACGGAAAATGTCAACGGGCAAGGCTGATCCCGATTCTTCTTGAACAGCTATCAACTGTGAACAAAATTTAAAAAATATATATAATAAACAACCAAAATATTTATGTATCGAATCGACGTGTGAGTACGAAGATTATAAAGGATTAACACACATCACCATATCGGTAAATACCGGTAAGCGGATAATGGGTATAGATGTGCATAATATAATATGGTATAATATACACTATAATATGAATAGTGTAAAATGTTTGACGTGACTATAGTCGATTCTAGTGGCGCACTCTTTGCTTATGCAAGACGATTTCATTTGCATCCCTAATTATACTATTACACTGATTATAATTTATACACGTAAAAGGACGACCGTCCAAGGGATTATATCGAGTGGTCCTGAGAGTAGTCCATTATTATTTGATATAATTTCACAAGCAGACACATACAGATTATAACATCAGTTAATAGACTCTAACCTGCCTATATATAATAATATATAGCCGTTTGGACTTGCCGACAACGAAAACTACACAAAGTGTATTACGAGAATTTGACATTTTTACATTGATATAATACTAAAAAATGTTAAAACCTCATAATATGAATATTGAATATGTATATCCTGTATATTATATAATATCTATATTTTTATATTACACGTCATATCTTATTATATAATACGAGTATTTCGATGAGACTTTCCGTAATATCAAATTCCAGACGGTAAACAATTATTATTATTATTATATTATTGTTGAAATATTAACACCGTAAGTATTTACGTATGCATTATAGAGTTGCACCGATAACAGTACGCGAGACCAATTTAACCCACGTGGTTTTTAAAAAATATGTATTTTTAGTGATTATAATCAATGGCACCGAATACATACTTGAGGTGGTGCAATTGCACCACTTACGATTAAACGTGGGTGGAAGTCGGTTGAAACAAATTATAAACAATATAATATAATATTTATAGTACTAATGTTATTGAAATATAAATAGCCTGAATAATTTGGAGTGTTTTGATGGCTTTGAGGTTTAAATTATAAGGCGGATGGTAGATATTGTAGAATTGCACCACGTATTTCAATCGAATTCGGCGCCACTGATTATAATGTTATGTACCATGTACGTGAATAATAAACGAACATATTTTCCCCCGGTCCACCAATTAAACCGTGATTCCTATCGTCGACTTGTGTATTATATGATGCGACCGAAGGTAGCGAATAACAGTCATTTTCGTCTAACCTAACCTAACCGATATTCGGAAGAGACCGTATAATTATTATAATAATGATTCGATTTTACGACGACGACGAAAAACTCGTAAATCTGTCGTTATGTAATATAGATTAATTTGCGCCCTTAAGTCAAATATCAAACTCATATATCTATAATATATATATATATATTATATAATATAAAGTTTGTTTTACTTTCAAATCCTATTTCAAGTATTTCAGCAAACACTCGTATTAATTTTGCACGCATAAAACTACACAACATACTACAAATACATTAAAAATTTAATAATACGACTATAATATACCGCAATTTACACATTTTCTTGTAATACAATAATCGCGTGCGATGGCCAAAATAAATTGTGCGTTTAGTTCTCGCGAGTTTAGCCGTATCTACACGACTGTTCACTACTCGTATACAACATCGTATAACAAATATAAGCAATTTTTAATGACGATTTCATGTAGGCTTATTTTATGTATGAGCTTGCAACTAATATTCGAGTTAGAATTTTGATAATTTACAGTTCTACGACATGAATTGAATAGGCATGCTACCTCGTTTACAGTTGAACTTTAAACATACCTAAGTAGGTACATTGATATTAATTTAATTGTATATTTATAACATAGTCAGGCCTTCCAAAGCTCTCTTAAAGAACACACATTATTATTATTGTCTATATATAATAGTATTTCCAACACAACCGAACTTTAAAAATTAAAAGTGAATTATTATTTGTTGTTGTTGGTCATCGATTACTATTAATCACGTAAATATAATTATTTCATAACCTAATACAAAGTTGTTTAAATAATATATCATTATAATGTATTAATGTTCGATTTGCTAAATAGTCTGTTGCTGAAGCACTGTGAAGGACTTCTATAAATTATTAAAATATGGTATTATAAACCGCACGTCGTCTGAGTAAACACTTGTTGTTATTTATTTCGTATTTTTCGACCATGCCTAATTCCTAACGGAGAAAACGAGCACAGCTGGTGGATGTGTATTATATAGCGTATGTATGTGTGTAAAACGAAAATATAAAAATAAAAACCTATATATAAGTAGGTATATTATTAATAACATAATCCTAATACACCCCACATGGCCGTTTCACCATCTGCCATTTTTTTATCCGCAGACGTGCGCACAGAGGGGTCATAAAAAAATAACATTTAGGTACATACAAACGCGGCAAGTCGAAACATATAGCTGCGTTACGAATAAAGTTTTAGTCGATTGTTTTGTTTTTCCCATATCATATTCGCGAAAACCTTTTGCGAGAACACCTTTTTTTTTATTTTATACTACACGCGTGATAACGTCTATATGTTTAGACGCACGAGCAACAGCACGTTCAAGTCACCTCGACGACCTGACATCTGGTCGGTGCCGAGTTCGATTGTTTCCAGCTGGTACGAACGCGCGATGATACGTATATTATATAGATCATGTTATAGAATTGATCGCGGATTTGTCTGTCGAAAAACGCGCGTTGTTATTTATTATTACTATGTAGGTTGCGAATATACATAATACCGGTGGCAAAGGGGTTATAGATAATTTGTTTTGAAGGACATTATTACCTGCTAGTAATAATACACGAAGAAAGGAATAATCGAATCCCAAACAACAACAAAAAACTTCATACATTCTCCACGCGAATACACATTTATAATATTGTACTCGTATTGTCGCGTACAATATAAATAATATAATAATGACTATTCACACGCGACGCGTCGTCTTGTTCGGATTACGTTCGCAGATTCTGCTGATCCAGAATTGTACGCGCGTTATATTCATGATAATATGATATTGACATTTGTCAGTACCTATAACTTAAATGTCTTGAATTTGAAAAGTAATAAAATAAGTCGAGTTATCAATGTTTCAAATTGTGGCCTCTTAATATTTTACAATCAAGGATCAAGGATATAGATCCCCCTCAGAAATGTTTTTTATATAGAAATTCGTATATTGGTTATGTTAGGTACTTGAGAATATAATAAATATTTTCTATGTTTGTAAAAAAAAATTTCTATATCCCCTCTCAAGATAAATTCCTAATTACGACACTGATCCTAGTATATTAGTAATAATATTAGTATAAAGAGAATTCATCATATTTTCGGCTCGTTTCGAATAATCATGATCATAGTGAAATTATTATATTTATCTCTTTTTACATGTGGCACGTGTGTAATATTTTATAATATATTTGGTATAAATCGTATAGGACTTGACGATGTCGACGACATGTATCCAAACAGGATGATCAGAACTTCTTGTTACAAAAACGATGTGAATTTAATAATTAAGTTCGGTTTCAACGTTCTCTCCATTATTTTCTTGTAACACTATATTTTGATCACCCTGTATATATGTATATGTGTTCGCAAAAGTTTCAAAGTTAATTACGTGATATCAAACGGAAAGTTTGGGGAGGTTGTAGAACACGCGTATATATATATATATATATATAAATTACATACCTATAACATAAAGTAGTACTGTGTTTTAGAGTGCAATTATTTAGTAATAAATACTAATATTTATTACACAAGTTCAGGAATACAACTAAACCTGACCCATTTTAGACACGATCTTAGAATAGTATATTATAGTTTATACATACAAGCGAGAAAGTCACATTTACACTTCTACATATAAATGTTCCGTCGTTAAAATTAATCTATTGCCAGTTTATATAATTAATTAAATGAAAATTATTACATTTTCGCGCACGTATAATTAAACGCTGATGGGAAATTTTGAAATTCGTTAATTCAATATTGTAAATTCGTTTTCGTCGTGTTTTAAACGCGAATTAGATATTTATTTTTAATTTGAGTGAACTGTTCAATCGTCTAAAATGTTATTTATTGGTGATTTTCTGATTAGTTATTATCATACAAAGCCCCAAAATAATAAAAAATTCATTAGAAAACAAAACGAATGTTTGTATTTTTAATAAAATGTATCTTTTTAAACATAATAAATGTATTAAATACGAAAATATTAAAACTTATTAAATTAAAATTAGAAGTGTACTAATATATTAGTTAATTAGAAAAACAATATGTCTATTTATATATTACAAATATATATAATGTGTATAAATATATATTATGTGCATTATTAATTGTTTTTATTAGATAAATTGAATAACTCAAAAAATTAACAATATATATATATATATATTTTTTTTAACCAATTATTATATTATATAATTTCTATTAAAATTTTGGAATAATATTATAAATAGGTTTTTATTATTACCTCGTTGGCCGGACCTTCTTGCAGCAAACACGTCGTAGTCAAACGGTCTTGCATTTTCGAGCGAGTGTATTCACGTAAATAGACGAATTTATTTTCGTAATTAATTATTTATCGTATAGAAATATTTAAAGCCTGCGATATTGCATACGTGACTTGTGTATTTAATATTATAAACTATTATTATTTAAACAGAACTAGTACCGTTCCCGGACTGACGAACGAACGCGGCGCGGAGGTGGACGACAGCCGGCAACAACGTTCGAAGACGAGAGAAAACGATCGACTGACGGGAGTACGACTTGTGCGGGAAGGACCTACTGATATCGCGGCAAGACAACGACGACGATGCGGCGCACGGTCACCACAACCACTGTTGTAGTATAATAATGGTAGTTGGTCTATGGTAGTACCGGGCGGCAAAGATGGTTTTGTGCGCCGCCGAGCAGGTGAGGTTGCACTCGGATTTCCCATCCTATCCGCACTGCACGTATTTCAACCCTGAGCGTGCGTGTTAATGATCAAAATTCCCCTCTACGATATGTCGACCACTTTTCGTGTAGGGTCTGTTTATTGTTTTATACGATTCTAATTGTGTTTTACTACAGCGATTCATAATATCATTAAAATAACTAATAAGTATAATTATGTAATTATTAAAATATTTGTTTAGACTAAAAACAAAATTCTATAAAAATTATTATCAAGCTACTATTTAAAAAAAATGAATTTTTTTTCCATTGCATTGGTTAAAATTGACTAAAAAAAAAATTTTACCATCAACATTGTGAGTAATTGTTTTTTTTACAATGTTTTAATTTTTTTATGAATAATATTATTTACTGGAAGCAATAATATATACGCCTCATTGGCTATTTTTATTCAAAAATTTGAATTGAATACAAAATGTATACAAAGAAAGTATGAGTTTTTTAGTTATTAGTTTATTACTTATTATTCTTTTCTATGTCGCCTCTTCGATCCTCAACGTTGTTAAATACGCATACTTATTCGTTTTGTATAAATATTTTCTTTTATGATTTATTTTTCGATTCTTTTTAATAGATTAGACAATATTATGTATAATAAGTTTAAATGCATTTCTTTTCTTTCTATAATAAAAATATAAACAAATTTATTTCCTCGAAGCTACTGCTCATGGTAAAGGTAAATAATTGTCCCAGCGCGACGATGAAATAATTTTTTATAAAATTATGTCAATAACAACATTTTTTTAAAAATTATTACATTTCAAAAACATTTTTTGTATATCATTTATAAATTATAACATATTAGGTGTGATTAGATTTTTTGTGGCTAAGGAGGCAGTTATTATCAACATTTTGAAAAAAAAATACCGTGTTCATTATGAATTACTTTTAATTACCATAGTGATAAAATTCACATTCTGCCCCCCCCCTGCCCCCGTACACACGTCTATAGTTTAAAATACGATTTACAAGTTAGGTATGTTTAATTTTAGCAGTTATTTCCTCGGTGTCAGCTATTTATTAAGGAGCAAAACTCAGGCAATTTATAATCACGTGGCGTGGCGGCCATTTACCCACACACCATCATTTCGATGAAAAAAACCACTTTATAGTTTACAGTAAAAACTTTTTATTATTATTTGAAGGAAAAAGACTTTTTATAGGGCGCAGACTTGGATTTTTTTGTTTGATTTTAAATAATAGGTACAATTAAAATATCAAAATGTTGAATAATTCCGATTGTATAGTTTAAAATTAAAGTTCAATGCAAACTGCATAAATATATATTCTTTCAAATAATAATAAATAAACAATCAAAATCTGACAATAAATTATGTGGGTTATTTTCATAATATGGTATTGTATGATAAATGATAAATAATTTTAACATAATCACGGTGTCTATATTGGTTTCTGGACTATTACTGATGACGAGAAAAATATTTCACCTATCTAAGTAATTAAAATGTTTCCATAATATGAATATATTTCGTGTAATTAATATACACACTAGCAGCATATTACGATTTTCTTACTTACTATGATGCTGAATATATCAATAAAGTCGTAAACACAAAGACTTAAAGTCTTGAATTTTATAAATGCAATGGACCATATATAACCCAAATTAAACGACTGTAATGGTGTTATTTTGATAACCAACCCTCTAGAACAATAACTATTAGGAAGTTATTCTCGTAAATCGTTTAATTTTTTGTACCCAAAGTCAGTATCTCTGGTGAAAAAAATTAAAGCTGAGCACAACAAATAAAATAATAAATCCAATCAAAATGTTTATTTTCTTCAACTATCTGCACAAAGTAGGTATTCAGTGGTGTCGTACTAAATTTCTTTAGGTGTATCTAGTAGAATTAATATAGCTTAGCACTGACCACTCCCCTTCCCTTAATGTAAATCTAGTCCATGAAAGACGCATAGGCACATGGTTCATAGGTGAAATTTTGTATCGCCAGAGGGTACTTGATAACACAAATGAGGAATTATCATGGACCTCACAATTCATAAATTTACATACACCAGTACCTTAATTACTTTTAATCAGTCATCTCTTTATTATTAAGAGAAACGGAAAATAAAATTAATTGGGAACTGGAAGTTTTAATACAAATACAAATATAATTCTTTACAAAAACATTTTTAAAATATTAAATTTTATTTTTAATAATGACAGCGTTTTAACATGATAATTTTTTTAAGACATCACTATATAAGATGCTAAAATGTTAATAATATCATCAGTGTCTTTCCTTTTCACAAGATATTATCATTAATAATTCCAATATTTACTTTCCTATTGTGCTCCTCAATCGATATTTAATAAGCTTTAACTTTAAAAAGGCCTGTTCCGGTGCTGAACTTGACACTGGGCACTGGAAGAGTTACAGCAGTATAAATTGCTGGAAATACTTTCTTATGACCATGTTGGTGAAATACCTTATACATAGTGTTAATTGATACTTGATTTTTTACAGCTTCCATAGCCATTTCATATTCTTCTCTCTGTGTGTTTATCACTTCTATTTGAAATGTCTACTTCATACATTCTTTCTAGTAATTTTTCAAACAAGATATGAATTTGAATACAGTTTATATTCATGTTTCAAATTCTCAGCTGTTACAAATTGTTCATATAATTTTTCAAAGCCACCAGATGCATCATTGCTTTAGGTGGCAAGTTTAATTTGACTGTTTTGTTACTTCTTTCAATCTCTACACATGAAAAATTGATAAATATTTATACAGAGATGATGAGTTATCGTTAAATTTTTTTTGATATTATTCGTGTATACACAATATCAATAATTGTATAATAAGTGTTAATTTTAAAAATTTTCTAGACATAACTTATCTGTTCATCGGATATAATATCACCGCACTTTTTTTCTTTTTTCTTTTTCTATTTAATGGTAATGATTTAAAGGAGAACTCATCAACTTTAGATAACATAAACTGATTTTTATCTTGTAATTGTTTTTCAAATTAATTATCTATTTGAGCTTTGAATTTTATCTAATAATCTTTGCATTAACTTGGTAGCAGTCAATAAATCAATATTAACGCTCTGTAAAAATTACTTAACGGGCTTTTAAACTAGGCTAAAATGGTGTGCCCAACACCAAACATATGTAGCTGAAGAATTATGTTCTTTAACAATGGCTTGCAGACCATTGTAGGCACCTCTTATTGAAACTGCACCATCATATGAATGACCAACTAATTTGGTTTTCCAATCTATAGATCCATTGCTTTATAAATGTCATTAAACATTGAAAACAAATGTTGACCAGTAGTCAATGTTTCCATTTTTCCATTCTAGCAATAAACGTTCGTAGACTATACCGGTTTTTTTGTTTATAAAACCAACTACTATTGAAAACTACTCTTTTCTCGATACATCAAATGTTGTGTCTAAAGATACTGTAAAAAATTTGGCATTTTTATATAATTTTTAATTGTATTTCGAATATTATTTAAAATTGCTTGTATTAATTGGTTTTGTTGTTGCCATAAGATAAAATTATAAGTCTTATTTTAATTGAACATCAGTTATATGTCAAGATAACGGTGGGGAATATTTTGCTAACAAAATTACTAAATCTTTGAAATTACCTCGAATCTGCTCTTTCCAGCCTTCACGATGGCTTCTAAAAGGTAAATGTCTACCTAAATATAAAGCTATATCAAATAAGTGCCTAACTACTACCTTATTCATCACTATTTTCTCCAATTTATTTTCCTTTATTAAATTAATAATAGGAAAGGCTGCTTCCTTATATGTTGCTTTTATAGAGGCAAAAACCTGATTTTCGGTAACTTCACGCTTGCGAATTTTGATAAGGCCGTTTTCCAGTCTATAAACCCTGTACATAGTCATTCATTTTTCTTACTAAAACTAAACAAAGCAAAATGAAAACAATACAAATGGTTATTAATTCCAGAGTATGATATCCATTTTTAACGAATTTGATCTAGCATTGTTATCTCTAGCCCTCTAGGAAAACATTTTCAGGCATTTATTGAGAAAATTGCTGTATTGGTCTACATTTGAATAAATATTCAATCAATTTAGGAGTCATTTCTTGAATATTATTGAATATTGCAAAATAATTTTCATATTCTGATACTATAAAAAAGTATCTAAATTAATTCATAATTAGGGATATTGTTATAAAAGTAATTTGAACTTGAAGTATAAAAATTTACCTGGTCATTTTATCTTTTTTTTTGCAAGCTTTTACATAACTACAATAATATTGCATTAGAAAATACGATTCTGAGCAAAACTCAATATAATACAATATATTATACTAGTCGTTCTATAGGTTTACCACGTATGTAAAAAGGAAAAATGTTGAAAAATTCGAAAAATGAGCTAAGTAAAGTACCAAAATGATGCAATTTTCTATCGAAACAAACCCTATTTGTGGTAATCGGATCATTATTTCTACCCAAAAAAGTGTCTTCCGTGTTGTGTCAAAGTGAAAACCGTAGTTTTGCCAATTTTTCACTTCTCAAGGAAAAATTTTTGGAAGTTCAAAAAATGAGTTAAATAAAGTACCAACTAGATGAAATTTTGTATTGTAAGGGTACCCTATTTGTGATAATCGGACTATTATTTCTACCCAAAAAAGTGTCTTCATATATATAAAAAAAATCACAATATTCAATTTTACTAAAAATATTCAAATTTTAGAAGCTTATAAAAAAAGTTGTGACTTACAATTTTCAAAATATTTTGGAAATTGATAAAGTATTAAATGAGTAAGCTTCTATAAAATTTTCAAACCGTTAAACCCAAAATTGCAGGTAATCATAAACATTTTTAGAAAAAATTTCAAATCTTTATACTTAGTCAGAAAATCAACCAATAGTTTTCAATTTTTTTTTTCTTATTATGGACCATTTATATGAATACTTTAAAAAAATGTTCAAGTCCCTACGATTAAAACTTTATTAGTTTCACGAAATAAAAAAAAATAAATAACAGAAACCAAACTTTGCCGATTTTACACCAATTTTTGGTAGTTTTTCATCTCCCAAGGAAAAACTTTTGAGAAATTCGAAAAATAAATTTAAAAAGTACCAACTAGATGCAATTTTTTACCGAAAGCCTACCCTGTAATTGTAAATTACGATTAATTCCAAAATATTTTGAAAATATATTAAGTTGTATATTATAATTATGCTTGTGTAAATATTTCAAATGTAAATTCAAAACACGTTCGATATAATACTTTAATATTTATCAATTATTTATTAATTATATTATTTTAGAGTCATCTTAATAGCTTAACCATAGTAGCTGTTCATCGTAGGTTCATAAATATAACACTAGATGAAATACTGGATGAACTTGCAAAAAAAAAAAAAAAATAGATTTAATAATTCTATTCCAATATTATTAATATTTTCTATCCATTAAATATATTTTTTTCAGTTTACTATATTATATCATTATATAATGACTGATATTTACAATTGTCAAAGTTTATGTTAAAAAATCAGGATCATCCCCCCTCATAACAAAATCATTTGACCACCACTGACAGGCAATGCCCTTCATAATAATAGTTTATTAATATTATATATTATATGTTCAGTATACATCTTACAGATATTAAATATTTAACTTAAATACACAGTTACTATTTTCAACTACTTAGATACGCACATCGTACAATAAGTTTGAAATTTTAAAACAGGCAAGGCCCAAAGGGGGGGGGGGTGGATTGTTCCTATCTACCGCCCCCCTGTTTCAGATGGTGTGTCGAAATTGGGCACAACGAATTTCGCTCCGTTTGATGATCAACAGACTTCTTCTCCGCGATGTCGGCCATCAGTGACACACACAGCTTACTGCCCAAGGTGTGATAGAAAACGGGGATTTTGCTAATGTTATTATAACCACTACCCAAGCCACTAACATGTTTGTTAAATATAGAAATAAAAATTAATTCCCTGTTAAATTTTTTATTTGGAAAAAATTCAACACTCACGATAATGTTTTGGGCTTTAATGCTTGTCGATGTTGAGTTTTCATATTGTTCAAAAATGTCTTTCAGCATTGATGACCACTTTTGACTTTTCATTAAATTTTTTAAATACAGATTAAATTTAAGAAATTTCTCGTGATTTTTATTCTTTCCTATTATCTTTTGTTATAATTTTTTAACTGTTTCTTTTAGCTTTTTTTAACAATTACTTAGGTGAATTTATAATAGGTTTGTTTGTATAAAGATAATTATATTAATATTATAAGTTTAGCACAATACATGTATGCTCAATTTAAATAAACATATTTATATAATCTATAAAAAATTATAAAATAAACGTGTCTTAAAATTCTACATAGTGCCAGATTTATTAAATATTTAAATGGCGTTTAAGACTATCAAATCAGTGGAGATAATCTAAAACTTAATTTAAAACCGCTGTAAATTTAATATTTTATTTTATTTAATATTTATGAAGACAACAGTTTTATGCATTGGCCACGTATTTAAATGGAAAACCAAATGAAATGCAAGTAAAAATTTTCATGACATTATGAATATACGAATATACCTAGATACATTTACGTTAGCAAAAGTTAAAATAAATCAGTTAATGCAATATAGAAATAAAATATTTTCCAAAATCTAATACAAGATATGATTAATGTTTCTACACTTAAATCATAATCACGTCTTTCTATACTACTCCCCACGCAAATTATCTTTCAAAACTTATGTCCTAAATATTAAATTAATATTTCGCTCCCCTCTCATAATTTATGCATATAGTATAGAATATTATTATTTTAAATAGGTACCAAGTAATTTTTACAAAAGGGCAATTACCCCTTTTACTCCCCCCACCAAAAAAAATAAAATATTCTGCACCCCTCCTTTAATTTTTTCATATAATATAGAATATCTTAAATATAAAAAAAAATTATTGTATGCACCCAAATCATAAACACGTCTTTATTAACTACACTCCACTCAAATTTTAAGGTCCTAAATAAAATAATAATATTTCACTCCCTTCTCTTTGTTATATAATAATATAGAAAACTTAAAATATAAACTAATATAGTATATTTTAGGTATTAGAATTTAAGATATTAGAGTATCAAAAAAAGATGGTTATGAATTAGGTACCAGATGGACATGGTTTGTTGCAAGCAGTAGGTCCCTATGTCCGCGATGAAACTTTATTAGTGTTGCTACAGTTAAACATGTATGTCTATGCTAGTGACAGTACAATCTTCTCTGTGATCTCATTATAATAAAGAAATTGTATATCAAATTCCCAACCAACCATTTGTTCAAATAATATAAATATATTCATTCAATTACATTGTTTTTCTCATTTTATTGATTAAATTACATTATTTCTTAGCAAGCAAGTGTTACAATAGTGGACATCAAAAGTCAAGAAGAACATGTTATATCAGCTAGGAAACGTCTTCAAAAATAATGGGAAAAGTAAAATAAAATATTTATACTTTATACATCTTGAACATTATGTATTAGAACATTTTCCAAAATATTAATTTTAATTAGTTTAAAATTTTTTTTTATTATTAATAAGAGTATAGAAATATATTTATATTTTGTCTTTAATTTTACTTTATTGACCTCATTTTGGGAGGATTTTACACCCTCATATTTTATTGTGGTATAACATCTATCTAATAAGCAATTTAACAAAATGTTGGTTACACAGAAATTAAATTGTAGCATTTAGGTTAAACGTATTCAATAAAAAAGTGTTTACAAAAATGATTTAGCATTATTTTAAAAAATTGTTTTTATTTTTAGTTTGTTTAACAAAGCCTTGTTTTTGTACGGTGTTCTGTAAGAGGATTTTTAACCAATTCTAAAGTGAAGAGCTCGTTCAGATTTTTTTTTAAGAAGTTTTGAACAACTTACATTATTTGTTATAATCCGTTTAACGAAGATGTTGGAAAGATGTACTAGAATAATAGACCACAGAAGATGTAATTTTCTATATTTCCAAAATAATACAATAATACACAATTTAAATTTTTAACAATCCTAGGAGGCGTAGTGCATATACTGTATTGATTAAAAGCTGTTAGTTGAAAACTTAAAACAAGCCCATACTTTTTCATCTTGAATTTTGCAATATGACATGACAATTATATTTAATTAAATACCGTGTAACAATTTTAACATTTATCAGACACTTCGTTCTATTTTCAATATATGTTTTCAAAAAAAATAATATAAATAATAAAGTCAATCCACATAGCAATTACTTTTGCAAAAGAATATTAATCTTTAGTCAACAATATAGATATTGTAAGTAAATGAACACGTTATATGTATAACATGAATTTACATGTATTTGACATTTCACAGTACCAAAATAATATAATATATACACCACGTCATTCATTACATTGTACAATAAAAAAAACAAATATCAGTTTGTTTTTGTTAGCATTATCGTATTACCTCCTTGCTCCTTACCACAAATATTGTAGTTAATAAGAATATCAGGAAGAAAATATACTCACCAGTGGAATACTGAGTATATATTTTTGTTAAATATATAAATCACCGTTTGTGATAAATTAAAATCCACATAACAGGTGTAGGTATTTTATTAAATTAGCAGAAAAATAAAAATTACATTGCATTTTCTATAGAGTATTAAAATTACACATGATATAAAAAAACGGTTTAACAGATATTATTGCACATAATATTTTTTTTGATTTGGAAAATTTCAACTAAATGATAATTTTTCTAAAAATGATAAGTATAAAGAGGTTTATTAAAATAAAAAATACATTCACTATTAAATAAAAATTGTTAAGAACAATATATAACACCACTGATTTAACCTACACCCTAATTAGTTAATAAATAATATATACTTATGATATACCAAAGCAAGATGTTATAATTAATACTTTTAAAATGTATGTGTATAATCTTACAATTTACTCTAAATTTACATAAAAATAATCTTATATACTTTAATTCATTTATATTCTTTATAGAATTTAAATATGTGTTTATAGATAATGATAATTTTTTTTTTCATAATATTTGATTTAATCGTCATTTATAATTTATTAGTTATAATTTTGAATATAAATTAAGATAAACTTAAAATCTTCACATATAACAAATATACATTATAATATAATACGCATTATTCTGTTTTCTTTCATAACTAATCTAAAGATAGGTGAAAGTTTATCGATAGTAAGAAATGTATAAATATTCACCACGTTATCATTTAAGTCATACAGTTTATACAAAAAAATTATCACTGACAAATAACAAGGTGCACAATAATTTCATTAAACTTATTATTATTGTTATTATTATCATAATATATTTAAGTACTTTATTGCACAACCAATAATACTATACTGCAAAATGCAGTTTTTATTTTTAAAATAAAAATTCAAGAGGAAACCTATTTGGACGGTATCAAATATATAAATGGAAACATGGAAACAGGCAAGAATATGGCTGCTCGGGTATTGAGAAGACATCAAGCAGGTGCATTGGGAGGAATTACTCAGTAAAAAGGAGGAAATATTAAAAATAATTGTGATAATAAGCTGCCCGAACTAAACTAAAACTAAACATATAATATTGATTGATCAAATGGCACATTAAAATGTAAATTTTAGCCTTTTAATTTAATTTATTTTCTTTTTACATTATTTACAGTCTTCTCCAATTTTTTTTTTAAAATGGTAAGTATATATAAATTTAAATATATATGTATGAATAGTATTTATTATATATATATATATATTATATTTGTTGTATATGAACACTAACTTAAAAAAAAGAGTGGGTATTGTGCAAATAAAATTTAAAATAAGCCTGTAAACAAATTTAAAACTAAATGAAATTAATAATATATATATTGTTATCAGTGCAAACAAATAAAGTGTACGATATTTTGAACTTTAGGACAGTAAAATTAAGATAAGTACAAGTCTGATTAACCCCACCAATGCCCCACTCTTTTATTTATTTAAAAAAGTTGTATGCCTAAAAACAAAGTTCAATAATCTAAAGCGCGTTAGTTAAGCGTTTTCAAAAGATATGCAAAAAAGAGTGATTTTTTTGTTTAGTATTAAAAATAGAATCACCATTTAACCTATAAAAGGTCAGGTGTTGCAAATTGTTTTTATTACATATGATTTTCTAATAATAAAAACAAATTAGATGGACATGGTAGAATGATCCCATTCTAAGCGAGGTGCACAACCTCTGTGTAGACCATCGTCTTCTTCATTACCGCCACCATCATCTGAACTATCATCATAGTCATAACTCATGTTGTCATCAGAAGAATCATCATCGTCAGCATGCCTGTGTTTACCAACAGACAACGCTCCACCAGCTGACACACTACTAGCACATTCCAATTGCTGAAAGTAACATATTAAATTATAATAATGCTATTTATTGAAAAAGATTAAGATTTTAATGTTATCTTCTTGGTATGTAATAAAAATAAATTTATTTTTATTTGGATAAAATATACCTATCAGAGAGATAAACAACATACATAAATTTAAACTAAAATAATATAAATATATTATTTAATTATATAATAAATATTTTATTTTAGATTCTGAGCAAAGCAAGGAATGCATTGATTTTACAAAGATGTTTGAAGAAACTTAACCTTACATAACAAGAAGGTATGCTTCAGTAACAAATTGCATCTACTGGGTACTTTATTTAGCTAATTTTTCGAATTTCATAAAAGTTTTCTGTTTAGATATGAATAACTACCAAAACAATACAGTTGCCCTGAATATAATTTTATTTATTTTGTGATAATCAATGCAATTTTTAACGTAAGAACTTAATATTTTTTTGAGTATTAACATAAGGATTTTACATAATTTAAGTTAAATTTAGTTTTAAACATTACGTTTAAAATGGTTTATTTTTATATTATATGATATTTATATTAAATTAATTTGTAAAAGTTTCTGTACTCTTGTTTCCTAAGAAGTTATGAATAATAATCAACTAATTTACCTCCATAGGATTAATGGTAATGTTAAGTGCTGAATCATCCCAAGCCATCTCCGTGTCCTGGACCTCATCCTGAGATGCTTTCTGATGCGCAGCTTTAATACGCACAATGCCCAATGTAATCATTAAAACTAAAAATCCAACACACACCACAATGATAATAGTAACAGCGTGTCCACCACCAACAACAATAGCCTGTGCATGCTCATCAATAGATCCCTCCAAGTAATTTCCAAATATAGTTTGGGCTTGTTTAGCTTCTACTGAATGTTGAACTACTTGTGCATGAGCTGGTTGAGGTTCAATATTATTTTCATCTTCTAATGAAGCAGCAGGTAAAGTTGTTGGGACTGATGTTGTAGTAGTAAAAGCAGTTGTTGGAGATTTTGGATGAACCACAGCCAACTGAATTTACCAAAATTAAAGTTATTAAAAATAAATAAATAAATATTTCATCATTACAACTTACAGTTTGTATATACTCATTACTCAAAAATCTGCCATTCATTTCAGAGCACACCAATTTAAATTGACGATTCAAATAATATGCAGGCTTAAAGTTGGTATAATGGACATCACGTAAAGCTTCTTGATAATGAAAAACAATATCTGCATTGTTAAAAGCCACACCATCTTTGGTTACTTTAGCTGAAATTCCAAATTTAGCTAAAATATCTGCAGGAATTGTTAATGTCTCGTGGTCAGGATTTAGTGAAGGATAAACAGAAATAATACATGAATCAATACGGCGTTCTAATACATTTGTCACTTCAGCTGTAACAAAAATAATACATATTTGTAAATCAAGATTTTTAACATAACCTAAATTAGAACTTACGATTTTTAGACTCATAATCATAACTTTCAGGCTCGATGCTAATGACAAGATCAGGGAAAACTTGTACACCTTGTCTAAATTCATGATATTCTCTAGGAACTGTACTAGTACCATTAATGATAATGTTAGGTTGTTGAGGTCTATGGACCATTATATAACTTTCAGCAGGAGGCATTTTTATTTCATGGCCACCATCGCAACTTTAATGAAACAATTGTAAATTAATTTTTCAGAACAAAAATTATATAATTATTTTTTACTTACATAAGAGAAGTAGTCAAATGAAGATTTCGCCTACCAGGAGTTGGATAGTCACGACTGTTAGAATAACCAATTTTTCGTACCAATACTTCCAAATTTGTCTTGTTATCACCTTCAATTGATAATTCTGTTAATTCTAAAAAAAAAAAAATCTCTTCTTTAATAACATTATATAATAATAAGATATTGCAAGGTATTATAAAAAAGTTACAATTTTATTACAAATGTAGAATTTATTTTTAGTTCCGTTTGTTATTTTGTTAAAATTATTTATATTTTTAATAATATATTAAGGATTTAGCCTACTCGGATGATAAGTGTGTATTTTACAGGTACATATTGATAACCTATACTGTTGTTTTTGTAAAATGATAATCTTGTTTGTGTTTAAAATAAAATTTAGTGTAATGAAATAGTACAATAAAGACTTTTAGTGAAACTTCTGGTTTATATCTAGGGTTAATGATTAATATTATGTTTTAAAGAAGGTAATGACAACAAAAGTACCAGACATCTTAATATCACATCAATCACTGATAAAAATGTATTAAAAATTTTGATTTCAGTAATTGTCGAATCACAATAAGGGAAGTTGCAGAAGTTTACTGTAAATACCAGACACATCTTAAAGTTTCTTTTTATTCCCAAAAATAAAACTAACTTTTAAGGGAAAACTAAACTTAACCATACTAAAAATTAAAGAAAAAAGTGAAGTCGAGTTAAAGATTATAACACAAGTGTTAACAATTTTTTAACAATTGAATAACTTTTTTGTATATCTAATAGGGAGTTTTTCAAAGAGAAAATATTACAATATTAGTATACTGATGTAATAATTTAATTTTGATAAATATAACGATTGTCATCAATTTTTTATCACACATCATACATAATGTATTGTGTATTGAATTACACTAACCACTATTGGTGAGCAATTCCATTCCAGGTTCTAACAACTCCATTGCAGGTACTTCTAAACTTTCTTTACACTTGTGTAAGCATGCAAGTACTTCAGGTTTTTCAAGTTGATGTAAAAGTACCGATAAACCAGCTAAATACCCTCGAAGATGATGTTTCATTTTATTTTCTGAGCCTAAAATAAAATAATGTATACTTTTCAAAATTATATTATAAAACAAAATTAAACTATAATTACTTACCTTGCCAACATGCACCAACAGTTAATGTAGTGTTAATACCCTTAGTTGGATGTAAAGGCCAATCATCAATAACTTCTGGATTTTTAATTTCAGATTTGTAAAGCACTCCATCAATGTATAACTGAACATTAGGAAACTGAACAGATACAGCATAGTGATGCCATTCATTATCACATACCTATAAACCAATTTGAGATAATAATTAACATAATATAATACTTATTTAATTTTAATTTTTGATAAGCAATTTTATTCTACCTGCGGAATCTTCCATCTCCATTCAGCTGGTCTAAAGATATTCAGATCTCCTTGTGAAAAATCACGTCTCAAAAGTAATATAAGACGACAATTTCTTACAAACCAAGCATAATGATGGCGATTCATTTCTAATAAAGAAAATAATGATATTAAAAAAGTTGTGTACATAGCTATTATATTAATAACATAAATATTAGAACGAAAACATACTGTGGTCATCAGCAGAACACAAAATGTGCTCTTTCAAATGCTTATCTTGATGTGGCATTGGCTTATGTTTCATCCAAGTTGAAATTGTGAATGCCGATGATAGCCCATGGTCAAGAACATCATTGGGTATTGCTACAGCAGTGCTACTGCCATCAAACTCATACATCTGATCAGATTCACGACCTTCATCATGTTTAATTGCATTTCCAGCAGATAACGGTACATGATTGGCTGGTAAAAGTTCTACACTTTCTTCACTTGCTCCTACAACAAAATATAATTTAAGACTTTTAATATAAAACAAGAAAAACATTTTCATGAATAAAGTGCACTTACCACAAAGTTTTCTTTGGCTTTGAACAGAATATGTATCACGGTCACAACCTTTACCAATATGTGATGTTGCCAAAGTAAGTTTAGCATTAACACTTTTTACGTGGCATGGATCATCACAAAGTCTTAACTGTGCATTAGGGAACAAATCTTTACGACCAGATGTAGGGAAGTAATCAATTTCTTCTAGAACATCTAAAAAGAAAAATTTAATCGTAAATTTAATTTGAGAACTTTTTTTAATGTATACACACCTTTCCATCCCAGTTTGCAAATACGGTTTACCTTGATGGTGACCATAACAGGAGCAGATTGTTTCATACCACAATCATAAGCAACAACTGACAATATGTAATTATGGCTACGGTCATAGTCTAGTGGTTCGGTATTCCTTAAGCTTCCTAAAAATAAGAATACAAAATAAGTAATTAAAAATGACATAATTCTTAATTATATATTAATTACAAAGGAACTATTTATATTACATACCTTCATTGTTAATAAAGAATGGTTGGTTATCATTAAGTATATCATATTTGCAAATATCACCAAAACGAGGAGTACAATCACGATCTGTTGCTTCTACTCTTAATATCTCTTCATATAATCTCCCTTCATCGACTTCTTTGATGTAAGATGCATCCAAAAATAGAGGGGCATATTCGTTTATATCAACCACAGTAATATGCACAGTAACACTAAAAAATTAAACTAATTAATAAAATATTATATTAAACTATATCTAATGAAGTAATAAATAATTGTCGAATATTTTTTTTTATAATAATGTTAAACAATTAATAATGTCAATGATTTAATATTAACATAAAAGTAATCAAAACTTACTTATCAGATATCAAGCCAGAGCATGAAACTGCTGCTATTTCAAATTTATAGGTTTTACGTTTTTCACAATTTAAAGTTTTACGAGCTCTGAGTTCAGCATAACCATTTGGACGAAGAATGATCTGAAAAAAAAATTGCAATAAAATTATTTTATTTGAATACATACAAAAAAGTTTAAAATGAAAGTAAAACGGATAAAAATCAAGTATATTTAGGTACCTACCTACTTTATATTTAAAATATATACCTAATATAGATGAGAATCTATAAAATATAGGAATATTATTGAAAATAGCTAACATATTTAAATATTTAAAATATTATCATTATATCATAATTCATAACTAAAGTAAAAATGGTACTGGTTTAGAATCTTCCCACAAATGATGGAAATAAAAAATTCTACTGCTTACTCAATATAATCTCTAACAATGTTCAAAATGGATCAAGTCCCAGAAGTATAGATATCATGAGGCATATCCATAGTATGGCATATAACCTCTGTTAAATATGAATCTATGAAATTATTAACTATTCTTATTCTTTTTTATTGTTCTATTTTGTGTATAAGCCACTGTCTGGAACAATGAAATTGTATTTATGATTCACAGTAGCGTGTATGTTACTACTCAATTATATTAAATTCTGATTTTGATAAGACAATTATCAATTAGATAAAATATTATACAAAAATCCACAAAACACACTTATTGGGAAGATTCTTTTTAGGAAATGAATGTAACCATTTTAAACCAGTACTATAAAAACAATACAATAGTAATATAGTGTTATAAATTGTTTATAATAACTTCTTAATGATTAATACTGTACGTATAAATGTTAAAACTTAATCAACACCATAATACGAATTAAATTTTTACATTATTTTTCTAGTATTAACTTAATTAAATGAACTTAAGGTATATGAAAATAAATTGAACATACTGCCTAGTAGATAATAACTTATAATGATAAACATAATGTCATTGACTCACCTCAAAAGGTGCTTCTCCATGATGTTTATTGACAATGTTAAAATTACAAACATCACCAATAGCATAAATTTCTGGAACGACTTCAACAAGTGTTTCATTTTCCTTTACCAACCCATGATATCCACTGAGCGTATCATCAATCACCAATTTGGGAATGATTTCTGGAAAAATAAAAGTATTTAAGTAATTTAAAAAGTTAAAAATAAAATAAAATTAATATAAAAAATTTCCAAAATTATTAATATGTTTATACACATAGATATCTGTAACGTAATTTAAATAACTATAATTGTCATTCATTTTTTAATTAATATTTCAAAACTTGTACCCATACTAACAATTCACCTAACAAATCTCAATTAATATTTAATATGTTGAAATAATTTTATGAACTAATATTAAGGGTTACTATATTGTAATAACTATAATAATATTTAACTTATACCTATCTAAAAATAGACTATAAAAATAAATGAATATATAATAAATAATTCAATAATAAATATTTATTGGAAATGTATTAGAAAAACATGGATGAAACTATGTATAGTTTATAACAAACAAAAATTAGATAGTAAATCAGTTATTTCTCAGTTTGAACAAACATAATACACATATTATGTTTAATACATATATTATATGTTTATGTGTAACACTACAGACTACCCATAATAAAACAATGTAAGAAGCTTACTTAAAAGTAATTACTGGATACTACAAAAGATATATATGTTTTTAGATCACCTAATAAAAGATTAAAATTAAAATCATTTAATTAAATATCTACTCATTTCGTGGTTGATATAAGAGATACAGGCGATGTCATCCCTCAAATTTATATAGTTCACATTTTTCATTTATCTACTTCTTTTAAATATAGTTTGACAACGGCCTTTGATGTATCAAATGAATGAATAACCATCGCTATAGTTATTTTGATCTACTTTGACCATTTTGACCCATATAATAATTTTAATTTTAATTAACTAATGTTACTAAATTTTATATAACCAACTACACACAACATTTAAACATTTTATATTTATATTACACAAATTATAATTATGATGAGAATTAAATCATGGTTAAAATTTAAAAATATTTTGTTTAATATAAAATATAGTAAAAATAAAAAAATGTAATTACCGAAGTCTAAAGTAGTGCTAAAAAAATATAAACAGTTAGGTAATTATTAATTAAATTATTCTTTTTTTTTTTTGTTTTTTATTATAAATTGTGTTTAGAATTTATTTAAAAAATTACTTAAATTTGCGTTATCTTTGTCTTTAAATAATAAACAAATGTTTTTTTTTTAATGCTATATATTTATTTAAAAGTTAGAAAGTGTTGTCTGTGTATTTTAGTATTAATTAATTTAATTTTTCTTTAATATTAATTAAAAAAATTAATTAATTATTAGAATCACTTACATAAATGTAATCAGTTGGTAAATGGTAACTATGAATAAATTAACATGTTAATTAGAGCTCAATTATTGATAACTTAAAAAATCTTTAAAGTTCATAGTAATTTTATTTTACAAAATAAAAAATAATAATCAACTCAACTTTATTATTATACACAAGACATAAGAAATAATGATAGTGTACAATATGAGGAAATGTGATACACTTGCAGATTTTTGGCCCTATGTAAGTCCTGGTTTAGAAAATATATTAGAAAATATAGGTTTGTTTTAGTTTTGTATTAATATAAATTATAATGCTGGGTTAATTACAAAAAATGATAAATTTGTATGGATCTACATAATTTGTTTCATATAGGTAATTTTATAATTAAGAATGAACTTAATATATTTATTTAACATATGAAAACATTTAAAATACTTATAACTTTGTTGTTAGATAAAATTTTACAAAAAGCTCACAAGGAATACTCGAAAATGATCCACTCTTCAAATTCAGGTATTTAATATATAAGTTTAACTTAAAGGCCACAATTTAAGTTCTATATAGCTGTGATTTTGCTATGTTTCTTATTAGGTAGACGGAAATAGCTATACAGCAAAATATTCGAGTATAGCATCCTCTTAATATCAATTTTACAAAAATATTAAATAGGTAAGTAGTAAATAATTAATTTTTTTCTAATTAGGTCTTTCAATTTTTAATATAATGATAACTAGGCAGTAAATAACTTAAATATTAACAAGAAAACAATAATATAATGTGTTGTAATTTAAAGGCTCAAGACATATTTGAAGAATTGTGGGAGGATTATAGTTTGTTACAAACCCCCTAAATATTCATTATATTATATTAATATTAGAATAAAAATGATGAATGAAATGCAAGTAATATAATATGGATATATTTAGAACAGACATTCAAATTATAACTATAAATAGAAGTAAAATAATATGTACATAAGTAGACATATTTAAACTATGTCATCGAATCATAAAAAAAAAAATGAATAATATAAAACAATAACAATGAAACAGATAGATCAACATAAATAGAATAAACATAAAACTTTAATAATAACACAGACACGGAACAACCACAAGAATGACAAAATGTCAATATATAAGAACAACTGGATGACAGAAAAGACAGACAACCATAAAATCATACAGATAACCAGAGACACCTATCATATGAAGATCATCATCGTCTGAATAATGTATTTCAGAATTATAAAATATCTATTTTACAGGTGTTAATATAATAAATATATTTGATAAATAGTTAAGTATTGAGTAATAAAAATTTATTTAGCATACATTTTAAATTAATTTATATAAAAATGTTTACTTCAAAATTCATACTTATTATATAATATATCCAGGAATATATCTCTATAATTTATTATGAGTAGTGTGTACCTAACCATCCTAACCTATACCTAATACTATTAATAATAAAATACTAATTATGTGATCCATCAATACTACCTATATTTCCTTTTTCTTATTTAATCAGTTAGGATATTTTGAAGGTACTTAATTTTTGCTTTGCTATGTATATTTTAATATCTATTATATATCATATAGGTCCAAAATATAATAATAATATTATTATTATATTGATCAAAATATTATCTTCTTGTCTACACATAATAAACAGATAATTAACATACGTAGGAGATATATAGTTATTAATTGGATGAAAATTATAATTGATTTAACTTTTAATCATTATTTGCAGATTAGGTATAATTAAAAATTTAGTAGGTTGCACCAATTTGATAAGTGTTCACCATATCTGATAAATTAGTATAAACACTACTAATATTAAAGAATATTATTAATAATTACTAACCTAACCTATGTGTTATATACCCATAAATTAGTCAGACCAAAGTCCTATCACTTAAATAGTCATTATGATTAATTACATTAATAATTTACTACTACTAGTAGATAAATATTGATCTTTATTATAACTCTAAAACATTAAAGAAAAACACGGTGTTCTCTGGGAGGACCTCCATTAAAATAATTTTTTTATAAATATGCTCTCCATATAAAAAAAATTAATTTATTAAATTTATTAGATTATTTGCTATTGTTATTATTACTTAATATTGTAAAGTAATTGATATAGGTAATCCACATTAATTTATTAAATAAATAAATCTATAAAATAATAAAAATGTTTATATTTATTATACTATAATCCAAATAAAGATGTACATACGAGATAGACATTAATTTCAACCTGAATAGGTATACATATTAGGTATATTTTTAATTTTTTTAAACTAACAATTCAACAAAGTGGTATTTGGTTAATACGTTGTGATATACATAGATGTTGTATGTGGAGATAAAATAGTCTTCCCTAGAATTCTTTTCACATTAAATGTGAACATAAAAACTAGTTTTTTTTTTTTGTAATAACCTTGTACTTTTAATCAAATATTTTATTATAGATATGATTAACTTCAAGAATATTATCTAATTAGTAGGTAATTGAATAATGACTATATAAATATAATATGTCTATCAAGTAACCATGTAAATTAAAAAAGAATTTTAAGATGTTATTAATTTTAAATAATAAATTAAAAACTAAATTTAATAAATTTGATTGGTGTTAAATATGTCTAAAACAAATGAAAAGTATCCCACTTATCAAATAGGTAATACCTAATAATACGTAAACATACCTAAATGACTCTTATTTATTTTATTAGTTAACATTATCAAACACTTATTCACAACTAATAGGTATAGTCAACATAAAATGAATATGAATTAGTAGGTAGCTAATAAGTTATTAATTAGTAGTTAGTGTTATATGAGGTAGTATTACACAAGTACTGTACAATTTAAATATTGTTCGCTTTTGTGATTACCATAATTTTAAACAAGCAATATTTAAACAATACAAATTATGTAAAGTACATATCTACCTACCTACTTTTTGATCAATACTACAAATTTTTGTTTTACTATTTTTTAAATACCTACTAATTAAATATTAGGTAGGTACTTCATAATAACAATAAGAACCAAAATTAAATAGAATTAGGATTGTTTTAATATAATATGTACCTATACCTAGATAGGAACCAAGAACATAATATATATTTATAATACACATTTAAAATTGCCTTTTATATTAAAGGTACCTACCTAAAGATAATTCACTAAATACATCAAAATGTAAGAATTTGTTGTTTATTAAAATATTTGATTTTTGCCAAAAATTAGGTATAATATATTTTGAATTATAATAGCACATAATATTTAAAGCAAGGAATTTATGGGGATTTATTGCTTCTTTTCTATAATTCACCCATTATTTTTAAGTGCCATAATGGGAGCTTAAATAATACTCTGCAAACGGTATATACGAAAATAAAATTAGCTAAGTGTTAGCAATAAATTTTACTTCTTAATTTGGTACCTACTACCTACATAGGTAATTTATAATCTATATGTAAATAGTAAAATGTTCCTTTTATACATAATTTGGTACGAGTGATATACAAATGTAACGAACAAGATAATGAGGTAACAATAGAACAATAAATTGTAATTTTCTAACTGGATTATTTCATTATCCATAGATATTTAATATTTATGTGCCTATGTAAATCTATGCAATGAAACATACTTTCTATTTTTTAGTTATCAATATAAATATTTCTAAATAATGTAAGGTAAAGAATTTATACTTAATATTATATAACAAAGTTTTAGCTGAATTATAACATTGTTTTATATATATATATATATATATTATATAACTATTCCTCTTGCTATTCCCTTAATTTACCTTTAAAATTACCTATTAAATAAGTAGGCATTATCTCGGTTATTACAGGCAGGTTATCTAGAAAAACAAATTCTATGAATAAAATTCTTAAATACATTATGAATAGTTCAAGTGAAGTAAAATAAACTATAAAAGAAATTGAGAATATAAAACGTATCACTGAAACAAGAATAGAAACATGATACAGGATTATAGGTATGTATCTGGTGAATTGTGCCATATCAAACACTTAGATTAAGTGAAATAAAAACCATTAGTGTAATGACAATAATAATTTTATCTACGAACAAAATGAATATTAACAATTTTAATACGATCACCATCGCATGCGGTTCAACCGATTCCAACAAAATTCGAGAAATTTTCACATCTATAATATATATTATGTATGCGCGTATCCAGGTATGTGTGTTTAAAATAGTATTACGCTGTACATAAACATCGGACATATCCAAATTCGCATAGGCTAGAAGGAAATTGAGAATAAAATACCTATTGTTTATTGTATAAAAAACGATGATAAACTCGACAGTTATGCGATATTGTCAGACGACGCCGCCGTTCGAGATAAAATAAATAAAATGAACCCACTCGCGGGCATCTCGCATCTACACTCTCGCTACTCTCTCTCTCCCGTCGCCGATCGTCTATTCGTTTCTCGAATCTAAAAATTCTAAATCGGCACGCCATAACCTGCCTGCCACCTACCTGCCTACCTGTGTACGTAGCACGTAAATCACGTTTATTATTATTATTATTTTCCGCCTCTCCTCGTTCGCTTCATTCTCAATATTTTCGTCGACTTCTCACCGTTTTGTTCACATGCGAACACCCGTCGGCCCACGCGCATCGGAGGCATCTTTCCAGGCGACCAACCGAAAACCGCCGATAACAATACGAAACGGCTCCGAGACAATAATAATTTACGTCTACCGCAGCCGGTGTAAAAAAACGTACCAATTTTTTTAACGCGCAGAATGACAACAACACACTTACCGTCCGTCGTCGCGAAACAGGAAACGAATGGCACGAGCAGGACAAAGGCGGCGGCGGCGGTGGCGACGACCATCGAAGACGACGTCTTGAAGTACATTTTCACTGCACTGCGGAGAGCGTGCGCGCGTTTCGATCAGATCAAGTCGAATAACGCGTAGGAAAAAAAAAATGAAAAGAAAAAAAAAAGAAACTACGACGAATTGACTCGTACGGGAGTTCACCGCGACAATGTGTGTTTATTGAAAATGCATAATAAATAAAATGTTGAAAATAATAATAATGATAAATAAAAAAAAAAAAAAAAAAACGAATAAAAGTCAATGAGAAATCTTAACTCCAAGGGTCGCGGCGGAGAGTAACAACCCTTTGGACACACGAGAAAAAGAATTTCGACGGTTGGCCGTTAATCGAACGACAGACGGACACGCCGAGAAGCGAAACTACACTGAATAGTGACATAGAAAAATGAAAAAAAATCAACTCGCACGCACACTCACGTCACACTACAGGACCCGTGACGGCGGCGCACTCTCCACCACCACCTGCCGCTACGATAACGCCGCCGTTGCTCCCGCTCCTCGTCCCACGGAGACCCGTACTCCCGCCACTAACGCCACGACGAATCAATAATTTACGTGAGTCATAGTGCGCGGAGTACTGTTTTCCTCTTTTGTCCGGTCTCATGGAAGAGAAAACTCAAAGCGCACCGGTGTCAAGGTCGGTATTTGTCCAACGATAATACAACGAAGATGTGACTTTTATGCGCGTTTACGTATTTGGAGAAAACACAAATGTGGGCACAAATATTTGAGACGCGCAGTCGTATCGCACAATTATATTGAAAATGTGGGCCAACGGATTGTTTACAAAACTCAACATTTTCCCCGTAAACCGAATTTATCGAGATAATTAACAAAACACTAATACGACACATTTATTAGTTACATGTTAGTCAAAAATAAAGAAATAAAAAAATACGATTTAGTACCTATTTTTTATAAATCATCTGTGTCCATTATTGCACAAGAGCTGGTTGAACTAGTTATCGACAAAATCTCGAAATGCCCCCGGGGTACTTGCAAATACCGTATAAAGTATATTTATACCTAATGAACGGCGGTCGTGTGCGATCGGGTCAAATAAACGTAAGGAAAAACTCAATACTATAATATATTTTATATCGTACGATAATGTACAAGTATAGATTGACTTAAAACTAAAACGGCAATTATGCGTTTAATTCAGCTGTAATAAATTCACTATTTTGCTGGATCTATTGATTGAATCTAGTCGATTCAGTACGTGTATAAATGTATAATTATTAATTATTATTAAACGTTTGGTTCTGTTTCCGCGCTCCGCTGATTATTTATTCAAATTCCCATGTTACACTGATCCGTGAATACAATGTAAATATTATGTTTCCGACTACGTTTGTATGTGTGCTTAATGCGTTAATTGTCTCAATCTCGCGGCTCTCAAACATTCGCCGTCCTAAAATTGCAATCAGTACTTAATAAAATATTAGGTGGGTACCTATAACTTAGTCGTCATACAATTGAATGTTGTACTCTTGTACGATATGCAAATAATTATTATTAGTGCGTAGTTTACGTATTTTCATTTGTATATTGTTAATTGTCTACGATTTGGAGTAACAATCGCCTTTCAAGTTTCAACCAACCAATTCAATTCTTTATAACTATATTAATTAAAAAATTGTATAATAAATTATATTTAAAATGTAATTGGTTTACGCTTACCACATTATACATTTTTCTATTTAAACAGTATTGGATTAGTCGTTCGGGAATTATTTACAAGATGACGGGAAGACTCATCAGTTAGATATGGATTTATAGAAAAGATATACATTTTTAAATAATTAATAATTAATAAATTATACATATACGTATAGGTAATTGGTACCTAAGTATAAAACAATTCTTAAGTGGCCCATAAATCTATAATTTTAAACTCTGGTTCTACGCTTTATTTGTTAAAAAAATGTTTTAAATTGTTATTGTACCCCGGCGCTACAATTAGGGTATATTAATTTTTATTTTTGTTTCAAATAAAAATATTAAATTAATTATTATTTACCTATCTATTTTTTAATTTTTTAAAAGTCATTTTGTAGTTATGTGTTTTTTTAAAAAATGTTGACATTAAACTTATTCTTACAGTGTTTTAATTTATTTTTGATGATTTTTTGAATTTAATGATTATTAAATATTATTATTATATATTTATATATTGAAGTTAATATTTTAGATACGACTAATTTTGTAATACACTAATCAGTAAGCATTTATATTTAAAATCATTTTAAAATATTATATTTTTATTAATTTCAAAAAATCATTAAAAATAAATTAAAACACTTTAAGAAGAAATTTTAATGTCAAAATGGTTTTTAATTACAAATCTACAAAATGGCTATTTTGAATTAAAATATTAAAAAAATTATTTTTTCATTTTTTTGTTTGGAAACAAAAATACAAATTAATAGGTATACCCTAATTGTAGCGCCAGGGTATAATAATAATTTTTAAAAAAAATTTAAACAAATGTAGCGTACAACAAGAGTTATTTAATTTGTCAATTCATCGACATACTCTGTATAGTGTATATAATATATGCTCCATATAATAGTCATGTTAAGGTCTTATAGGGGTATATAGACATACATTATATATTTATTTGTGTAATGTATATAAATATGTACGTAATTTCATTTTGACTATTCTTATATTGTAATAATGGTTGTCTGGCGGTGTTTAAATATGCTTAGAAATAATATCTAATTCTACAACAACGCAGAAAAACAATTAGTGATGAGCATATATCATTTATTTGATGTATTTATAAAAAATGACCTTTTTGGCCTTTGAGTGGAAAAGTAATTTTGCCCAAATAAAAAGGTATTTTCTACCACTTCAGTACTGAAATACATCGAAATTAAACTTTCGGTCTGTGTTTGATGATGATAATAATAATAATAACAATAAACAATTTTTAAAACCATGGGCTACCTTTATATCGAAACAACAATAACAAAATCTAATATATTATAAAAAAAAAAAACGAATAGCATTGTTGACAAAACTAAATTTACATATTATTTAAACATTTTCGATCGTTTGATTTAATAATGTAATGTAATATTATATAATAGATAAAGTATATAAACAACAACAACCGTTTGAAATAAATTTTAGAATAAAAATAATTAAATAAATGTTGAAAACATTATTAATATTACGAACAAAGTGCAATGAATTGATAAAAAATTGAAAATGTGATAATATTGTGCACAAAGATAAAAATGATTTCGACGAAAATTCAAAACAATAATTTAACATTGCGAACGCGTCTACAGGCGGACACGATACAGTCGCGCACGAATTTCTTCGGCCTACGGCCAAAGTGATTTTGTTCTGGTTTAGTGTAACGGGACCGTGTCGGCCAATTCGTCCGCGTTGCCAATCGACCGTTCACGTACATGTCGCCAGCCCCATTCGAATTTTCAAATTTTTTTTTACGTCATCATTTATCATGTAATTAGCATGAATTCGCTTGACCATTCACGAAATTCGCACATAATTTTTTCGCCAGTTATCGTTATCGCTAAACACGCACGTGTCTCCAGCCCCACCAGTAGTAATTTTGAATTTGCGGGAAAATGAAAAGCATGCGATTTCTGGCGTTAATCATGCAAATTAATGCTAAATACGTGCTAATGATGACATAAAATTTTTTTTGAAAATTCGAATGGGATGTAAACATGCAAGTGACTCGTTCACACTTTCGCACAAAACCAGCGAATTTCTGCAATAACTTCTGGTCACCAATCTCCGACATCCGCCGAACATACTCTGCAGCGATTTCTACTCGGGCATCGAGTCCATGTCGGACGGTAGTGTCCGTGTCAACTCACGACATGGTCGAATTTGCGACGTGACCGCGAGCATTCCATCATCGTCAAGTCCGCTTACGTGTTCGGCGGGATTTTCAAATCCGAAATATCCGCCAACTTGCGCATGTTTGTGATCTCGAAAAATGCTACCATTGTTGGTGAACATGTTTGATTTTCAAAATTAAAATATTATTATTATTATTATTTTTTTTTTTTTCGACGACAACTGAAAGAACAGATTATTATTTATTAATAACCTCGTACGAGGTTAGATGGCCTGAGCAAAAGTCAACGAATTTAAAATGAAAACATTTTTTAATGAAATTCTTGTTAATTGTATCCAGAGTGATGTTGCTGTATCGTAGGTAATAAATTACTGTTTTATCGCGTTGATAATATATAATATAATATCAACAAGGATGCCCATATGGGTATCGTGGTCAGTATACCTTTATGAGTCCTCACAAGGAAACTAAAGACAAAAAAACATGTTCAACGGTACATATTTCGTGTTATTATTTTATTAATTTATTGTAATATCCAAAATAGTTAAAATCATATTAAATAAGTATTAAATACTACAACTACTTATAGGTATAATATATTTCAATTATTTTCTCAGGAATCTTTATAGGTGACCTATAGAAGTCCTCGATGGGAGTCCCATGTTGGAATTACTTGTGTAATGGAATAAATTTCCAAAAAATATTTTATTAATTAATATAATAATTATTGTACAAAAAATTAAATTATAGAATAGAAAATATTATAAAACCAATGGTTATAAATACGAATAGGTACCGAATAGTGAATACTACTACTACTACAATATTATAGTATAGATAATTATGAAATTATGAATATACATGTCTACTATTAAGTACTAGGTAACCATCCAATCACTATTACATAATCGCGGATCGGTCGGATGCGTTATTGCGTTGTACACATCTACACAATTAGGTAGACTTTTCTATAAATTGGTAATAAATATTAAGTACTTGTATACTAGAATATTAAAATATATTAGATAATACTATAAAAAGTATTTATTTTTTTGTAAAGCATCCATCGGGAAATTTCCCAAATTCCCGGTAAGCCAATCCGCTCCTTTTATAACGAAAGAATAAGTTTTTGATCTTTAGGTTACATATTTTTATTGATTGCACCTAATACCAAAATAGACTATATAATTTAATATATACTTTTTATAATATATTTTTTTGTCCAATATATCAAACGATCAACTTAGATTCCTACTAGGTACTCTTTTATTTATTTTTTATGTTTAATTTGCATTTTTCAACAAATATTTCAAATATTTTCATCGTCATTGAAGAATTTAAATTATTACTTTATTGACTGCAAAAGTGCAAATATGTATAGTGAATTGCGTTTTATAGAATTATACCTACCATTATACTTAATATTATATTATAGTATTATAGTATATATTTTAAATTAAAAAGTAAATTAAGGTATTATATAATAGCACTTATAATATTATCCTATTACAGCATTCCTTATTTTTTACTAATAAAAAATAAAACTCCAAAAACATAAATATTATACCTAGATATAAATACTTGATATTCTCATTTATATGTATATCGCAAATGTATGTCGCAATTGGAAAAAAAACAGTTGATATAGTTTAAATACTCCCATATTTTTTCATTAGCTGAGTTTATCTGTTGCCTTAAAATCATTTACCTATTTAATATATGTATTCGGTTTATTATAAGTGCTTGAATTGAAAAATAAAAGAAGGGGGATTATGAGACTTAAATAATAGCAATGATTGAATTCAACTTAACCCATAGGTGATTTTAAAAGTTAAAAGAAAAAATAGAAGGAAAATTATAAAAAAGAAGAGGTACACCGTTCCCCATATCTTCTCAATTCAAGCAATTTATTATTATATATTTAAATTGGCATGAGGTTATGCTTAGGACGTTAGGTCTAAACTAACTGCAACGATATGAATATCTGATACAATCGTATTTACAGAAATCATGGGACACTAGAAAAATAAAGTTTTTAGTAAGTAAATAATGACTAAACCTGTAATATTGCAGTAAATATTGCACAAAGGAATTTGTATATGACTATTGTATATGACTATAGTCATATGAAACTATGCGAGAGTATGAATTTTAAGATAGAAATAAATTAAACTGTAGTGTTTGTTTGTGTATGTTATCGTATGACGTATATACATTACACGAATTGTTTTCTATATACGGTGTGATTGTTAAATTTCATGTTACAAAAGTGGTGGGAAAAGAAATTACCTATATACGTTTTTAATGTTATCTCCATATTTTTTGTTACTCGAAATTCTGATCATTCTGTATTTCAGCTCTCGGTAAACCTAAGACGAGACAAAAGATTTAACACTAAATCAAAATATATAGTTTATACAGTAGTGTAGCACTGCAGATGGTACGTGAAAACGCAACATTATTGCGAAACGTGATTTGTAGGTCGTCGAGATTATATTATGACTGCACATGACAATGACGACAATGTCGATGTGCTTATAATTTATAAATGATTGGTCAACCAATAGCGAAAACAAATAATAGTTTAAAAAAAACTCACGAACGTTATATACTTATAATATAGAAACATAAACTATAATTACTATTGTCTATTTTAATATTTTATATTCAGTCAATTTTACAAGTTTTTAGACGCATTTATAAATTATAAATGATAATTACCTACTTGCTATAGTTACTTTACCATATTTATCTCGATTATGCATTTATATTTTACACTGCAGCAATTAAATTTAGACGTAATGCTTGTATTGGAAATTAGTTCAAATTGTATTTTAAATTTTAATTATTGATAAACAAGCTGTTATTATAATAATTATAATGTTGTGTTTGGTATATTCTATAATATTATTTATTATGAATATTAGGTACGATCGAATTTATTATACGTAGTTTATAATTTGTATTTAAATACTTATATTTTACTTATTATTTATAATCAAAATTATATGTGATAGGACGTGATTTGTATACTCGTAGAGTCCTAGGTTATATATACCTACTACCTAGTTCAAAGACTATCGTATAATTGTATATAATATGTACCAATATATCCATAATTCTATTGGCGTAACTAGAGTTTTTTAGTAAGAAGGGCTTTAGTCTAATATAAGTATCTACATATTATTTTTAATAGTCACAAATATAAAAAGTAAAAACAGAAAAATATTTTAAGTAGGGTTAAAAATTTAACAATTACATATACTATACGTGAAATTCTTTGTTTATAGATTAATACTACTTATTATAATACCAAATAAATTAATAAGTTATATTATGTTATTATTTATTACGAAGAATATTAAAAAAAATTGTTTAATTATTTTTCATAAACACATATTATATAAATATATAACAGAAATGTATGCGTTTAATGGCCAATGAGCATTAGACAACGTATAATAAATTATAATATATAATAATATTTTAAACCAGTTCTGATTTGGCGTCACTATATTATTTTAAATAATATAACTGCTAAGCCTTTTTTCAAAAGCTATTTAAAAATCTCGCTGGCAGTAAGCCGTTTAAATTACGGTACACAATAATAATTATCGTTAACAGTAAATGCAGCGTATAAAACTTTGTAAAAGAGAAATAAATAAGAATAACGATTATATGTATTATACATATGGTATACATATAATACATTCTCGTATATATGACATCACATGCGATTCACACCCCACTTAAAAATAAAATTATCCAAAACGATAATCTCGAGTTTCCATAAAATACTCGCTGTTTATCGTACACAGCGAGGAAATAAAATGTGTATAAAAATAAAATAAATACGACTTTTGGGCAAAAATACATTTATACGCCCTCTTCACTATGATATCTGTACAGCGAGAAACTCCAGTGTGTTGGTTTCGTTGTGCACGTGTATAATATAATAATATATATAATATGTTGTATACAGAGTGATGTAAAATAAATTATAAAACATGACGGTTTTCTGCATACAAAGAACGAAATTGTTTTAATGTTTTTGATTGTTCCGCAAACTGCATATTTCTACCAACCTCCGCGATATAATAATGGTTACGGTCCATAACAATACATGATGCGAGAAAAAATCAGAATTAGTCATCATTAGGGCCCGGAAGTTAATACATTAAAAACTGCATCAAAATATGCATGCACTTATGCTCCTAAAATTACTGAAATATGCACTAAAATAATACCTATATTTTATGTGTTTATTATATATTGATATAAAAAAAATATATATTGTATTACTATTATTTTAATTTTAATAGAGTTCATGGTATTTATTTAATATGTATAAAAATGATAATTCAAAATTCAATAATATTTGTACAATACATTTTAAATAAAAATGTATAATATAATATAAATGCTTGTGTTAATTACTTCAAATTTTTAAACATTACAATTAACTATTAGAGATTTTGATTAATTTCCGAATACAAATGAACGGTTATCGGTTAACATATTTTTGTACACTAAAAAACTCCGCTCAATGTCAACTGACGTAATAGGCGCGTATTTAAAAAATATCAAATCATTACTTGAAAAACCTAACGAATATGTTTCTCAGTATTGTTTCAGTGAGTAACACTAAATCGCTTTTCACACTTCACCTTTATTATTCGCACATTTTACAAAATAAAACACTATACCGTCGAATAAAAATGTGTGTTCGTCAAATTCAGCTACGTAGTTTTTGTCTCTACTTGTTACTGAGGCTTTTATTTTAGGCATTTTAAAATTATTTAATTACACAATTAATATAAAAACTACGCACACTATTCGTAACGGTACATCGCACAACTGAATGCGCTGTATATTGTTATTTGTATTACATTTGATATGACATCCGAAAGTCATATTTACAATTCCGTTTATTACGATAATAGAAATATATTTGAACTTTATATACAACGTTTATGGGGGTCTATTAACGAGCTACTGCCAGATATTTTTATTACATATTTTCGGTACCGCTATGGCTTTGTATAGGTATGTTTTTATTTATATCGAAAATAATCACAAGAAATAACGTTGTTATATGTAATAACCTTCAGATTTGTCACTATATATGCATATAAATAAAAAAACATCAAAACATGAAAAAACATGCTAAATAAAATTTCATATTTGTATTTATATACGTGTAATTCAAATTTGTAATTGATCTAGCAATTTTTTGGTTCATTCACAGTAAAAACATGACAATGCATGAATTTCCGAGCCCTAGTCATCATTAATGGCCGAGAAGAACGAAATGTTCCATACTCTATACAGCCATCATTTATATTATATATTATACTGTTTTGCTGGTATGGGTTTGTATCTTTTAATACGTTCTTTCTCCCTTCGAACCAAATCCGTCCACTGAACTTGAAATGAGACTCCAGAGGATTACCGTGACCACCGGACGTGAATAAAACAGCGGGGTTAGTGAAAACTACTACCGAGGGAATATGCGTTTTGCAGACGAAATAAGTTTTTTCTACGAGGCGTGGCACTTTGTAGATAAATACATATATTGACCATATTTATTTCTTGAATTTTATTTAAAATAGCTTTTAAAAATAAATATGTATTCACTGGTCGCCTCTACTCATCACTGATTATGTATAAAATAGTATTATATGTATACGTACATTTTATACCTATTATAATAATGTATAAAGTATGATTCCACACTTCGAAAGTTATGAATATCATCAGGTCTCAGTTGATACCAATAATAATATTTAATAGTAAACAGGTATAATATTACTACACAGTACAATTATAATTAGATTATACTTCTATACAGACTACACTTCTTAGCTGTGTTAATCAGGTGACTGATACCGTTACATACACGTCATATTTGAGGGAGGCGATAGGAGCAATCGTCCCCTTCAAAGACCATTTTAATTAAATAAGATAAATAATTTGATTTCCATATACCTAATTATTATTATATAAAACAGTGTATACAATATAGGTATAATAGTATCGTTATTATAATTCCGTAAACGAACTATATAAATTTCGCGATTATATTGAATCCTAGCTGATCGAATAATATTATATAATGTATATACATTTCTCGTAGTTACTGGTTTTATTGCTTTTAAGTTTATTAAATTATTGATATTTGTTATAATTTATAAATGCATTGCTATAGATTAAAAACGTGATTGAGATATAATAAGCTAGGGCAAAAACGACTTTGAGGTTTAGCTTTATTAAATATTTATCGTGAAATAAATATACTAATTGAAGTTATTATTGAAAATTTTGCAAAAATTAAAAAAAGAAAAATTTACTTAATAATATAATAATTAACTTATTAATATAATAATAAATATTACCATTATTTTGTTAAAATTTATTTTTGTTTATGAACAAAAGTTTGGGTACATATTTTATTTTAATTTTAGTTTACAATTTAAAATTGTAAATATATACATATATAAGTTTTTATATACGTTTTGGAATTTAAAATATTCCTAAAAAAATATAGCCCTCCAAAAATATCATCGTCTAGATACATGCCTGTACAGTTAGATATGATATTAAGTCATTATTTATATGATATAATGTTATATAACAGTGCAATATGCGGATACTTTTCACAATAGATTTTTAATATTGATTACAGAAGGCGGACATATTGTACGACCGGGAAAGCGGGAACTCTCAACTCATACAGTCAGAATACATATATTGTAATAAAAAATAACCGTAAATTAAAAAGTTCGATTAAACTTAGAAAAATGTACACGTATTGAGTTTTAATACGTAATATTACGTTATTGATTGTTGTTAAAATTATAGAATAAGAATATGATGCATTTGGATTACTATTAATTAATCAAATAAATACTGTTTATGATCAATATACACCGTATGTAAAAAAAAAAAAAAAATAAAAAATACCTAATATTACATCGTCACAAATAAAATAATAATCTTATAATAAGAATTATAAGTATTTCAATGTATATTTTTTTTTATCTATAATCAACCGGAACTGTTCTTAAAATAAAATTAGTAAAGGAAGTAAAGGAAGTAAAAAAAGTTAATTATAATATTTAATATAATTTAATATTTTTTGCTTTAACATGCAAATGCGATGAAAAATGTTCATCGTGGTAACATTTTTATCAATAATAAAAAAATATTAAACATTTAAAATGTAATAAATGCATAGGTAAATATTTATAAAAGATCAAATTATTTACATTTATTGAATTATAAATTAAATAGTTTAACATAAAAATACTACTTTTAAAAATATAATTACATTTAAATATTAAACCTAAAAATAAATATAATTTTTTTTAAATGTTTAATATACGAGTATATATAGGTATATATAGTCATATTATATCATAATATGTATATTTCTTTGAATATAAACTAAATGTTTTTGTTCTTTGTATGCTATAAATAGGTTTTGAACGTGTCTGAAACACCTTCTTTAGTTAAGAGTACCTTACCCCAGGGAGTTAAATCATGTCCTCTCTCTGTATACAAAAAAGGTCCAAATATTACTCTTCCCAAATTATTTTCATTCCTTTTTAAAAATCCTTTTTCTTTTAAGCCAATTACTATATACCCATTTGTAGTAGAATTCAAATCTAACCGTACATCGACGTTAAATTCATATGTTGCCGTTGGATCATTTTTTGTGTTTGGTACTGATGGTGATTGATATTCCTTGCATCGTTTTCCCTTACTAAAATAAGATATTTTCACGAATGTTTTTGATTTTTCTAAAAATAAAATATATTTATAATTTAATTATTTTGAAAGTTACTAAAATATGTCAGATACGTCATAGTCATTATTATTTGTTATTTATGTTGATCAAAATGCAAGTTTTAATTTATGCGCTTTAATAATTAACAATACGGTAGTTATTTTACTAACCGTGAGGCAGATTTAAATTATTAGCTTCATGGACAACTATGTGCAAAGTTTCCTGTTGTTTTTTATAGTTTAAAGTGATATTTAAATTGCAATGGTTCATGTCTGGCTGTATCAGAATAAATTACAAAATAATAATATATCAGTAAACAGTAAATAAATAATTAATATATCTATTTCGATTACTTTTAGTATATTTCTTAATTTCAATTTTTAATAAATTTACATACATACCCAAGAATGTTTATAGAGTTTAACTGTATGTGCTCCATCATTACTTGGTGTTATATTATCCAAATACAAGAGAGCATGACCAACCGCATCGTATTTCCCTTGATATTCGTAATCAAAAACAGAAATCCTAAATAAATATACATATATATATATACACACGTCATAATATATATATATATATATACATATACTTAAATCTAATAAAACGTTATTTACCTTAAAACTTTGTTCGCAATACACTTAGTACTAATATAGAAATCTTCATTCACAACAGGACTCATAGCAGCGGCTATTGTTTTACTAGTTTTTGTCGATTTTTCCTGGGGCAAAAGAGTAAGTTTTAAAACTGTCTTATAAGGTCGTTTATCTTTTCCTTTTGGTGCTAATCCATCCAAGTTATCCACACGAACAAACAACCTAAAAATAAATTTGTTAATTAAAACACGCACTCTACCACAACAATCACATTGTCAAATAGTATAAGCTAAATTTCTAAAGTTTATGAATAATAAAAAACTTTTGAAATACACACACACACACACACACACATATGTAATGCAATATTACGTATTAAGAATTTTTCATAAATAAGTCTAATTTAAATGATTACTTTTTTGTATGTTGATCATAATTTATTTTAAAATTGACATTTCCATACGCTTGTTCTTGATGTGCATTAGGATCAACCGATGGAGCATTATCAGCTGGTGTTTTCCAAGTATTCGAAACCGTTTCGCTAGACTTAGATCTTATCGACGTTAATCTGTTAGTAACATTCATCATAGATGTTGCCACTGAGCCAAAACGATTAGAACGTACAGAGGAGTTTGTTGTACTATCATCAGCACTTTTTGACGATAACGCAAAACTATCAGAGTCTGTAGTTGAAGTTACATCCTAAAATTTAAAATTATTTTCTGCAATAAATATACAATTTTGTTATAAATTACAGAAAAGAGCAAAATCACATTTTACCTGCATACTTTGAGATTTAAGCCAACCTGTAGTTTCTTTACATGGAACGGGAGAAAGATAGTCCATTTTATCTTCTTTCTTGGGAAATTCTTTTATAGCCGATGTTATACTCTTAAAAAAAAAAAAAACAGGAAATACTTTATATACATGATCGGTACGTATATATAATCAAAATGATCAAAAATTAGTTATTTTTCATCTCAAAAAGTCAAAACTATTCGGTTATAAGTAGTAGCTTATAACTTATATATTAAAGTACCTTTAAAATCTAATATGTTGAAATTTTCGAAATTATGTTCTGTGTCATTGAATTTTACATTTTCGATAATTTACTACATATTATGGTAAAAATATGATATGTTATAATTTATTCTGATATAATATTAATTACTTACTAAGTCTGGTGTGGAAGTGGAACCAGCACCAGCTGTGATTGGTTGTAACATCATCATACTGACGCCGGCAAGTGTTTGGAATGAGTTGGGAGTTTTCGGGTCTTTGGCTTTATTTAAAGCTTTTCCCCATTTACCTTTCTTTTTCAAGGATTGCGTTTTCGGCTGATTGTCGTCGTCTTCACCGTCGCTCGTAAGACCAGACACGGAAAGTCCGTCCTCATCGTGGGAGATATGTCGACCGAAACTGTATATGGTAAAAATTAATTTCGTACGTTATTATATTAGGATGTGTCGTGTATATAAAATACGATTAATGTATATTATAATAAAATAATAATCAACTTAAATTAATTTGATAAGTAGTATTTAACTTAATACAAACCTCGATATCTTTTGGACGGTATAATGTTCGGTACTACCAGCAACTGTATTTCCATTTTCCAACAGACCTAAATTGATGCCCACGTCATCGGAACGACGTCCGATACCGAAATAAAATAAACATCGGTAACAATTCTTCAACATTTCAAAAAAGTCCTGCAATAGATCGGAAATGTGTATATATACCGATAAAATTTGACTGTTTAAAACTTATTAAAATCGAACCATTATTATCTGTTAAATGTGCTCTTGCAGAGAGAACGAAAACCATCATAGCATACCAACTACCAACTTCAACCGAATTACAAACCTTTATTTATTTAAAAATAAATTACAAATGATATATTTTATAAAACTAAAGCGAACCAACGAAATTAAAGATTTTATTTTCAAAACTCAGTCGATGATTGCGCCATGAATATTTTACTATAAGGTATATTCTCTTTGAAATCGGCTTTGCTACATGGAAACTCGATGTTTTATATAGACAGATGTTTCGGTCAACTGTGTAAACATTATAATATTATGCAGGCGAACATCGACATAGGCCCCTATCGGTATAAAAAAAAACTACACTAAAAAATATATACTAATATTTATCGGTATAGGATGTTCATGTTATCTTTTTATGGTAACAATATTGTATATTTGTCCAATCTGTAATATTATTATTATTACATGTGTATTTAAACAATAATATGTGTTCATTATTTTATTATAATAATATATAAATAGACAATAAGGTGATAATATTATATGATGCAAATTTGTATCTGAAAGTTTTAACATGCATCTGATATATACTTTATATACCTACTATACTAGTTTAACCTGCATTATATTACATTCCAATAATGTTGAAATGCCGTTCGTATAGGAATCAGTGAATTAATTTTAAAAAATATCACTAAACAAATTCGCAAATTCTGAATGTATAAACAAAATCTGATCACACTCAAAAAAACTATGCACTTACCACTTGTGCCACTGCAGTACTACATTGCCGCCACCAGGAAACTCTCGTATTATATTTTTTTTTCACTATATATAGTAATATTATATTGCTTGGCCCAATCGTTACATATACAAAAGTGCTTAAGTCGCTACTTTTTAAAAAAAAAACATGACAATTTTTTTATACCGACTTTTGCGGTTTTAAAAGCTGATCCTAAATCTCTTAGACGCAGACACTTTAGGAATAACTCTTATGAAATATTATTACCTTATTATTATTATACCTACTCAGTGCTGTTCTTCTGAAATTATTATTTTACACAATATGTATAGTATCTACTGCGCGAAACAAGATTTTTATTTTTTTAGGTTAATGTATTTATATCACACTTATTCATTTGAAATTTAAAACTCTATATTATATACATGCAAAAGAAGTATACAAGGATTCAAGGGGGCAAAGGTGGCATGCGCTAAAAATTAAAAATTATTATGGATCATAAAGAAAACAGTCTATTCTAGTTATTATTGTTGTTATGCGCTCCTTGGAAAATTTCTCATCCGCCCCTGTGAAAAATACTGCAGTGTCATAACATCCAAAACATCTCCCCTGGTTACGCCAATGATTTTAGATTTATAAAATAGATATAAAAACACAATAAATACTTCTATAATATATATTTTATATTATAGTAATTCTACAACCTATAACTATATAACAGGTTCATATCGATAGGCACTATCAATATTTAATTTGTTAATTTACTACAAGTCTTAAAGTTGATTATTCAATAATTAATCCGTAATTATTATAGAACAATCGTAAATTATGTTTGTTAGTTAAACACAATACACGTGTTCAGACATTAAGTAATTATGTGTATAATATATAATTTATTTGTGTACGATATGGAAAAAATACAAAATATGAAATACTCCACATTGTTTCTAGTTTTAATGTATAATGTATATACTATAATATAGTATGAAATGTGAATGTATCGTCGCAAAATGTTTGTCCGACTCGAGATTTTAATGAGATTTCATAGGTTAATTTATGATAATATAATATTTCGTTGATTATAATTCATAATTACACATATAACCCTATAACACACTTTTGCCTTTTGTCAGTGTGTATTTTACTAAACACCAAACGCAAAATGAATAAGATATTACATTATTTTCAATTCGATGTTATAATATATATCCAATACTTTTATTACTCTATTTCTCTATGGGTATAATCAGAATGTTTGAAACCCAATTTATAGATTATATTTTAAAAGATTAAAATAATAAACATAGAATTATTATGTTGAGTCATATTATAGGTTTTCTTATCAGAAGACAAATCTACATACTACATCTACTCAAATGAGTATTGAGTATATTATAAATCGTATAATTTGTAGTCGAAATGGGTCGAAAAAAGTGAAGGGATACCCAGCTATTTAATAATATATACCCAGTGGCGTATTAATGCTTAGGCTGTATAGGCTACAGCCTTGGGCAGCAAAAAAAGACAGTGTCATTTATATTATTAATTTCAAGAAAAATTATAACATTCGAAATGAATAAAAATGGTGTTGCCTAACGTGACTAGGTTTCGTCTAAGAGATGAATATTTTTTTAACATAAATAAAAATGTATCAAAAATTAAATGTTTATTATACTAAATGTATAAAGTATGTACCTACCTAATGTTATTTAAAACATAGTGGGTGCCTTGGAAGTAAACATTTTAATGGCTTACAATTTAAATATGTTATAATAGGCTGCATAATTATCATAGCCTACGAGCAACAAAAATCTTAATCCGTCCCTGTACCTAATACCTATGTACCTAGCTTAATAATTGTATACATTACAGTCTACAGACACATCGGTGGTATTATTTGCCTCTTTTGGCCCTACTCATAAGTACTTACTATCTAATTTATATTTATTTTGTTTAAACTTTATAAGCTTTGTAAGCTTTGTAAGCATTGTAAGCATTGTACGCATTGTATAATTTATTTTTTTGGAAAATAGAAAAATGTAAAACATAAATATTTTGATTGTTGCTTTGTAATTTATATAATACGAACTACAACTTCCAATAAAAACCTGATTTCAATATAAAGTTCTGCACGGGGGATGCATTAGTATATGCGCATAATATATAAAATAAGTGGAGGGATGGATATAGAGTGTTAACTAAAAAATGTAGAGAGATGATATATTCTTCTATATCCCTCCCACTTTCACCATAGTATAATAATATTAATTATGTTGATTTGGTAGATATGTGCTACTTATTTTGTTTAAAAACAAATTTTAGAAAAGTAAACAATGTAAACGTACTCCAAATATGAGACATTGCACATATCCTTGGACCTTGATTGTTAACATTGGAAAACAGTTAAAATATAAACGAATTAATAATTTTTCCGGATAAAACATAAATTGGGTTTAGTGCGTTGATCGTTAAAACTTTAAACTTTGCATAAACTATACTTTATTATTAAACATAACTAGGTAATAAAATAATATCGTTTTTCCCGTTTTTTCTATATCTACTAAAGTAAAATAAATTAATGTTATCAAGATGTATAATTTGTTATAATCTTAATAACACTAGGTATCTATTATTTTTTATAAACTTATAAGTTATACTAAAATAGTATAGTTTCGCCTATGATGAAAACTTGATTTTATTTGTATTAGTATTATATTATAATATGCTATTTATATTTTATAAGTAATATTGGTATCTAACTACGTATATAATATATAACATAATTTATAGTAGTATTATATTCGATTTTTATACCTATTGTTTCCCTCCCCTGCAGTCACTACAAATCACTAGAATGGGAGATTTTCTGATTGTATAAAACCTGAAATTTTCATCCAGTCGTACGGTTTAACTCTTTCATAGTCTTAATATTTTTTCCTGTTTATTCGAACGGCACGTTACAAGTTTACAACACAATAAACAATGTGATTTATTCATCAGTAAATGTGCAGCCGTTTGGAATGTGACAACGACGACGACGATTAATCGCCGTCTGATTGAAAACGACTGTCGTTACTCTAACACACACGCACGAGCGGCCTATACCTACCTAAATACACGGACGACCGGTTTTTTCACGTATTGAATTACATGAAACTATATAATATAATGTTTCATGTATTGTAATTTTCTAAGGAAACATTATTTTTATTAAAACACGTTAATGCCGCATTATAATATAGTCGTTATACAAGAATTTGTGTACTATATAAAATATAAATATATTATTATATAATAGTATAATATATAATATATAATAATTATATGTAACTACCTAAGTATAATAATTATATAGTAACGTGTACCTAAATACGCATCCATTACTATATCGGTTCAGCAAATTCGTATGTATATAAAAGTCCACGAAAGGAATTGTTTACCAATGCCGTATTATATAATTTTAAAATTTTTCTTAGGAATTCTCAAAAATGTCAAATAAAATCTATGTACCCTAACTTAAATTTGGCAAATGTATTCATTTTTTCTAAACATTCAGGTTACATAGTTACAGGTGTAACTAGACTCTAGAAGTCTAGACGACATTTTAATATACAAGCCAGACTGACATGTAAATCTATAGTTTGTAAATAATGATAATTAGGGACTAGGGTTCGGATTCCCATGTCTTAAAAACATTGAGACATTGAATTATGTCTAAACAAAACTACATAAACTTATGTTATATACATGACCGAAAAATTTTCAAGAAATGTAGGTATTAATAAAATATCGTTATAACTATAAAATCTAAAAATTTAAAAAAATATTTTATCAATGAACAGGTCATTTAAAATTAATGAATTAATTTTAATGAAGTATGATTTCCTATAATTATATTTTATGTTAATCAATCAATGTTTTGTCTTTAATATCAAATTTAAATGAAAAACTACTATTTAATAATCTTATGATGTTATAAAACAAGTTATATTTCTATACTTACTTAAATATATCTAATTGTTTTTATTTTTACAAATTTTCTTAAAAAATTATACTTCTTTAAAAAAAAAGTCATATTTAAAATTGTGTATATATATATCACTAATATGGCCATTATTATAATTCAGAAAGCATGCTGTTCAGTGTTTTATATATAAAAATCTGGGACGGATCAAGATGAAAGATAATAATACAATTAAAAACATTAATTATTCTAATTTATATTAAGTAATATTGCTTTAATAATAATAATTAACAGTATAGGCGCATTGACAGTAGTGAGTATGAATTTAGGGAGTGCTAGAATTATAATTGTATATAATATATTTTAATTACAATTTTAGATTCTAAGCGAAGCGAAGAATGTATTGGTTTTATTTTTGTTGTATGAAAACATTTTTCGAGTAGAAATAATGGTTCGATTACCACAAATAGGGTATGCTTCGATAGCAAATTGCGTCTAGTTGATACTTTATTATTTAGCTCATTTTTCGAATTTCTCAAAAGTTTTTCCTCGGAAGAAGAAAAACTATTAAAAAATGGCGGAAAATCAGCAAAATTCACACAAACCGTAATTTTGACGAAATTGGTTTTAGATTTTTCATGATTTTGAACGTAGGTACTTTTAATTTTTTTGCGTATTCTTATAGGTACTTTACACACATGGTAAACTATCGGAACAACTTATCAATATAATATATTGTATTACATTGAGTCTCACTTAGAATCGTACTTTCTAATGCAATATTATTGCACTTAAATCTTAATTAAAATAAACCAATAATTTCTTCGAGGACCGAAGGGACGAAGGAGGATCGCCTTGAATCGACCTTTTTTTCATGTCGATTACGTAGGTACTCAAAGACATAGGTACAATACGATACAAGTTAATAATAATAATAATAATTTAGTTGTACCTTGTACGAATTAGAATAATTATTTTATATTTTATTATTTAAGTTTTTGATCACCGAATACTGCGGGAATGTTTATTTAGAACCTGTGTGCGCTAATATGATGGACACATGAGAGAATATTTGTAGGTAATAACTAATATTATAAATTTACAACAGTATATTAGTTATTAAATATTATTTACTTATTGCTAAAATGATTTAATTAAGTTTTTATATGGAAGGGCGATTCACCATTGTAAAAACTAGCAATAATCGAATAAACTAACAAATATAACAGTGCAAGTGCGAATGATACACGTTTTTTCTCAATTGAAAAGATAATAATATTCCAATATTATAGTATTTGTTAAAATCGAACGTATATATATATATTATATTATAATTTATAATACGTGAAAATTTAATTTTTCACATTTCGTTGACAAATTAATATAAACGAATGAACGTCAACGTAAGTGGTACCACAAGCAATATACACCAAATATATTATTACATTTAACTATACATGATCTGTATATAAATATAATATATAATAAACAAGTTCAAATTAACTAATACACATACACAAGACTACAAGAGATACTCGTAAACTGTCTTCTTTGCCAAAAATGAAGGAATTAAGTTATATTATACCCCATATAGAGGGAGTAAACATAGTATTTGTAATACGATTTTTTTTTTAATTTCTTGGTTTTTGTGGCGAGTAACATTAATTTAGTTTTAAATCTTGTTTGCTTTATTTAAATTAAAATGTGTATATATTTATTTATTTTATAGGATATATTTAAAAATTTAATACAAGCAATAGCTATTTCATATATAACTATGTACCTAAGCAGATAATTTTAAGAGTTTATAGGCAGAATGCTATAGTAGAGATATAGGTAGGTACATACATTTTTCTATCCTCTTCATTCTAATAGTTTTTAAAATTATAAATCCATAAATGCCTAATATGGGCAATACGAATTAAAAAAAAAAAAAAAGTTTACGAAATCCTATTTTAGAGTTTTAAAAACAATGCAAAGATCCATTTTTCGATTTAAATAAACCAAATATTTTTAAAATGTGAAATCAAATAAATGTGTTTTAAATTTTGTTTTTGTTTTAAAACAAATATTGACCCGACAGTGAAACACCCTGTACATATTATGTAGGTATATTGAAAATAACTTATAAATATATATTATAAAAAAAAAAAAACTACCTAACTGAGAGGATAAAAGGAAATAAAAGTTACTATTTTTATATAGAACTATATATAAAATTGTTTTTTCGCATTCTCGTCCGTTCTCAATAAAATAAAAAGTAATTTATACAAAATGGTTTACTTCTTACACGTTACATATTATACGGATTAAAAGAATAAAATATAAACGGGCGCGCACCAATAAATCTATTGTAACGCGCGCGTGAACGCATTGTACGGCCAAAGATCAGAGTCGCGAGCTGGCGGCGTGACGTTTGCCGACAAATGGCAATACGATTTATCGCAAAAACATCGTTTTTTTGTTGGCAAAATGCGCGATGTCAAAGAGAGTAGAAAAAAAAAAGCACGAAACCTAACACAACACGTACCGCCGCGAAACGAACGGAATTTATTTTACATTTTTTTTTGTTGTTGTGTTCGTAATATTCAAATATATATTGTATCCACTCGTTTCGGCGGCATTGCGGCAGTGTGTATATTATATAATATGTAGTATGAATATATTATTATATAAAATGCCAGCAACCAGCTAATAATAATAATGATATATGGTTAGAACATGTAGTGGTTAAATCATGTAAATGTATATACCTAATAAATATTATACCCATGGACGGACTTAAAAGGACTTAAGTCATATCTGTAAAGTGTTGCCAAGAGGAGCCTTAGCCACATTAAAAATGTAAAATATGAATACAAAATATAATAATATGTTATGCGATGATAAATTTTAACAATTGTTTGAAGAAATGTTATCATGAAAAATTGAAAACCAAATATTTAACTCTTAGAAATTGAAAATATAATGTATAATATTTTTAAATTTTCCGAGTTTTATATTTTGTAATAATATATATATATATATACATTTACCATTTACAATACTACTAATTGAAAATCAATTCGATATACTTTAAACTTTAAAGTTTATGCTTTTTTTATATGATAGAAGTTTTGAAAAAAATCTCATCAACCCTATATTTCCGTTTATACAACGTTTGAAGTAGCAAAAAAACGTAAGGGCACTCTTTTCATCTTTGAAGAAGGAACGTCCTCCCAATCCCTTTTTACTCTATTATTACGCGAAAACGTATATTCAAATAGCACAGCTACGGTAAATTTTCTGAAAAATTAGTTTAAGTACTAGGTCCTTCTGCGTCCCTCCCATTCGAGCACTGGGTTTATGATTAAGATACATCATACCTAATATAAATAAACAATGAAATAAGTTTATAATTTAACTAATATAAGTGAATAGATGTATAAGTATTGGGTATAATATGATCAATATTATATAGTATAATACCTATAACCGTCTATACTTAATTATAGTAATTAATCTACTAATATCTACCTATCAGGTATAAGATACATATAGTTTACAGCAAAAATACTATTTTTGTATAATATCACTATTTCATTGCATACAATTTAATATAGGCTTTCTACAAAAGTAATTTTTACTGGTCAACTTATTATTTAGGATCATTCAATTATCCAATAAACTTACCATATACAATATAAATATATTTAAAATAATTATTAATATGTTTAATTTATAATCTTTATTTGCATTTTGTGTGATAATTATTATATCAAACAAAATAGAAATATTTCAATTCTATGTAGTGGTAAACTATACAAATTTTCCCGACCCCTAGAATTTGGCGCCCGGGGCACTTGCCCCAGTTGCCCCCCCTTAAATGCGCCACTGTATGGACTCCATACTTTTTCATATCGAAATATCTAATAGAAATATATTTATAAAGTACAGGATTATGAAAGATTTGTAAAATGTATTTATAGAAATATTGTGAAACATTGATTTAAGACGTGCATAATACGAGTATAAGAAGGAACAACTATAATTATTGTAACTCAGTAAAATTAAAACCATACAATTTAAATTACAACAGGATCTTAGGGTTAGGTATGAATCAATAATACCATAACATTCAAACTAATGTATAAATATAGTTAATACGGTTTTGCAGCCCTATAATTGTACACAATGCCCAAGAAGAATAAATATAAATAACAAAGAGATAAGTCAATAGCCAAAAGGTATATATATATATATTTCAATTTTTATATATAAAAACCATATCGGTGCCATTGAATATTGAGGTACATTATTATATTACAGAATATATAATTTTTTTTCGTTACGACCCTAAGTTTTTTTTCATCAACGCTTTCCTGTTGGGGGTAATAAATAGATCATGACATCATGCGGTCATATGACTTCTATACTCCATAATATCCGAGGAGCTGACGTCATTCTCTTAATAAAGAACAAAATAATATAGACTAAATCTAAATACTTCTTAAGTATTAAGTAGTACAAATTAAAAAAGTATAACAGTGGTTTGATTTTTAATATTTTTAAATGAATATTTAGTAAACCTCTTGAAAATATTCGTGTATAGCTATATTTCATTTTGGTAGTAGGTATTTAAGTTTTACATTTGACCTAAATACCACAATTTATATTTTATACGTAAGGTTATTTTTTAAGTAAGTATAACATCACTGTATATGTCCCTATCGAGTGTCGAGAGACAAAAAAAAAATGTTGCGCTGACATCCCTTTTTGTGTAATATTGCATAAACTGATTTTTTAGGTGACAATAATACGTTCGCGAAATATTTGTTCGATAATAATAATCATTATTATATAGTCAACATTATAAAATGTTCCAACTGTTCTAATAATTAATTTTGTTTCATATTAAGATATTTTTATGACTTTTCCCCTTCGTCAATAAAAGTTACTTGACAAATTATACAATATATACATAAAAAAAAAAGCTTGATATTATACCTAGCCACCTAAGTGTTCAATAACGTATTTTGTCAAGATGGTGGGATATGGCCGATATGGGATGGCAATATTTCATTGACCAAGATGAAGCCTATTCTCTCACCATCGTAAACAATGTGTGTTAGGATAGCAATTTCGATATTTTTATTTTCTTTAATATCTTATTATTCTTATAGGTTATACAAAATAATTTTTAGATTCTGAGCGGTACGAGGAATGTATTGTTTTTACAAAGATTTTTTTTTATGTCTGAAAGCATGATTTTCGGTAGAAATAATAGTCCAATTACCACAAATAGGGTAGGCTTAAGTCAACTCCTTGAATATTGATCATAGGGATTTAGAATTTATTTTGCATATTTACATATGTAATTTACACTCGCGGTAAATTTTGGAATGGATTATCAGTATAATATATTGAAATATATTGAGATTTGTTCAGAATCGTATTTTCTAATGCAATATCATTGCATTTAAATTTCAAATCTTAATAATTATAATAAACCACTAATTTCTCTGAGAACCGAAGGAACGATGGATCAACATCCTAAATTGATCTTTCCGCTTTATTTATATTAGTTTTCAAAAAATAGAAAAAATAGACCAAGGGAGAGGATCTATCTCTCATATCAGTGGCGGATCTAGGATTTTCTCACGCGAGGGGGGTATTAAATTTGTGTGTACATAGGTAAGCTTTATTAATAAAGACAATAATAATAATAAATTTATATTACAAAAAAGCTTTATTTTACCTACAAGAAGGGATATGACCCCCATATCACCTTGTAGATCTGCCACTGCTCATATCCCTCCATATCCTACTGTAGGTGTTGTTAATTTAAACTTCACGTTTTACACTCATTTCTAAATCGAAATCAATCACGAATAATAAGCAAAAGTTATGAAAAACAGAATTTAGGAATAAATGTTTGATTTATGTATAATTTGTATGAAAACTAATAACATTTCATATTATTAAAAAAATTATTTTTGATACGGATACACTCTTTGTCGTTAATTATTTATTTATGCATGCCTATGACATTTTTCGGCTTATCAGTAATACATGTAGGACTAAATGAATATATAGAACATGTAACATCAAAACATTTGTCGTAATAATTAAAAATATAAAATAAATTAGAATCAAAATGAATCAATAATAGTGGTAAAAGTAATACTAAAAACATTAACAGCGGTAACTTTAGTAAGTGGATAAGGTAAAGGAAATATCACAGACGTAATGAGTTCGTCAAGCCATTGTCGTTAATGATTTAATTTTATACTTAAATTGTATTGTTTTATTTCGGTATTTATTTTATTCTAAGAACAAGATAATATTATAATAATAGTCTGGCTTAGGATCCAAAAGTCATGACAAACTAAATCGATTTAATTCGACATTACGAAAAATAATTCAGTTTTATTCAAACATCCGACTACGACGGACGAAATTCACCAGTGTCTCGGCGTTGCTGATTGGTCCGCCGCTAACTTTGTTCACTGGGCATTCACTTGCAAGTGGAGGTTTCGTCGCGTGATACCACTGTTACGGTCACATTATGCGATCCGAACGGCTGCTCCGAATTTTGCCAAGTAGGCATAAATTCTTAACCGCCGATCTCAGTACGTATGACAAGTGGGGAGACGCAATATACAACACGAGAATAATATAAACAAATAAACACGAGAGTCGACTTATTACCGTCATTGCGCGAGGTTTAGATTATAATTTTATACTTAAATTATTTTATATTTTATTTAAATAATTGTTGTCTGTGCGCGTCGTCTCCGCCTGTCATTCGGATTTCCATTGGTCAATCGCTTGGATCCAGATATCAGGTGTATAATTTATATATATATATATATATATATGTAATTACGTAGGTGTTTCGTTGTTAAATATATATATTCCATTGTGTTGCTAAATTGAGAGTTTACTTATTTGAACTGAGATTAAATACGAGCCCTGGGAGTCTCTGTGGGGCTGTATAAATTAAATAGAGAACTTTAGATTTTCTAGTGCAGAGATAGCTTAGCCAACTATATCCTCAGGATTCCACTAGTCAAATCTATCGACGGACGTTCACTAGACGAACAGTACCGTTACAACAGCAAACAAGCTTGCACACTTTCAAACAATTTGACTAACACGTTTGTCGAATAAAAATTTGACCGTGTACAGGGCACTTAAGAGAATGGTCTACCCGGCGTTCACATGATGTATAAACCGGCAGAGCGCTACCGGCCACGAGGCGAAGGCGCCATTTGCAAGTAAATTGCAAATTTTGTCTTAGGATATCGGCGGACTATCAGAAACGAATAGACACCGCTCCCCTCCCCCCCCCCACCACTAATCGTTTGTAAACCCGATTTCGGTTGTAGGAATACCATCCCAATATCTATATATTGTGTACAGTAGCGTATTTACGATAACTATACTATCCAGGGGGTACTGGACCCCCCGCCACATATCGAACGATCGTTCCTTATTTTTGTACATTAAATTTAATTTTGTAAATAGTTTTCATTATTAACATTATGAAATTCATATAAAATAGTGTAGTTTATTTTATTTTATGTATATGGTAGGTACACAATATTAATTGGACTAATCTAAAATATATGAATTTTAAATGTGTACATTATTATATTGTAATGAAATTTTGGATCCACCCGGAAATTTTTTTTAAAATACGCGATTAATTGTGTATATATTTACTATAAGTTGCGTCTTTATTATAAATCGCTCTTTGTATTTGTTCATTGTTCCAGTTGTTCAATTTTAATGGTAATCAGTCAGTCTGCAGAGTGTCTATATATAGTATGGTAAAACGTACGTTACATCCAGGGAAAACAATCAAAAAGATTTACGAGTTCCATCCACCTGGAGCGTATCCGACCAGGTCGAAGTCCAGGAGAGCTTCCGGTAAAGTTATTATTATTTAATACGTTTTAATTTATTTTACGTATACCAATGTGTGTAAATCATTATGTTGTTTTTTTTAACGCCGTTATTATAATTATATCAACCACGAGCTTGCATGTGGAAAAGACGGATGGCATTGTCGATTTATAAAATATGTTCAAATAATTAATAAATGGTACGCTCCATGTGTCGATATATTGAATGTATAAAAGTGTTTTTATTTTTAATTTCCAATTTATGAGTATTTTATATCTTATAATTGTTAAATATTAATTAAAACGAACATCTTTTACGTCTTATTGATTTTTACAATTAAAGATACGGTCAAAATTAAAATAAATAAATATATTTTCCTTTTGGGTTCGAAAAAGTTAAGGTTCTACAGTAGAACTTCTACTCGAATAAATCAGGTTTAAGATAGCGGTAATTTATTTCAGATGCGACGAAGTATCAAATAATCTGAACAATTTATACAATAGCGAAATCTTACAACTCTACAATAAAATTATCTAAACCATAAATAACCAACGGTGATATATACGTAGTAACATCTATAGTTTAATACATAGTTACATACATACATCTTGAATCATAAGATAAAAAAGCAGCAAGGTCGATTTTGGACGTTTCTCCATCGTCCCTTCGAACCTCGTAGAAATTAGTGCTTATAATTAAGATTTGAATGCAATGGAATTGCACTTGAAAATACGATTCTGAGTGAAACTCAGTATACAATATATTATTTAATACTGATAATCCGTTCCAAATTTTTACCATGTGTATAAATTACGTATGAGAATACTCAAAAAAATGTTTTAGTGTCTACGTTTAAAACTGAATTAGTTATCATAAAATATTTAAAATAAAATTAACCGAAACCGTATACGGTTAAAATTGTAATTTTGCCGATTTTCTGTCATTTTTTGTTGGTTTTTATTCTCCCAAGAAAAAACTTTTGAGCCCGATAAACTAGATCTAGATAGGTATACTAGATAGTAACAACTAGATGAAATTTTCAACCGAAAGCACAACTTACTTATTATGAAGGGGGAGGGAATTGAACGGGGTTAAACCTCTCATGATAAAAAAAAAAAATTACTATTAATAATATTATTTTGCCCCTATTTTAGACTTTGCATTATAATGTATGAAATATTCTAAAAAAAATCTGACCCCCCCCCCCCCTTATTAATTTCAAAATACGTCGCTCGTATTATGGATGTAGGGTGTACCACGATGATTTGACATTTATACATTAATATTATATATCGTCATTTTATACTCTGTAATCATAAATATTATACCTGTAGGTAATGGTTATCAATGTTATCATATGATATGGAAAAAACTTTTATAGATTTATTGGATGTTGTTACTAATGTATAATATAATAAATAAATTATTACTGGATACAAAAACTATACTTATATTAGCTTCAAAATCTTGTCGAATATAATATTTAAAAGTAGTACCTATCAGGAAAATTTTTACAAATTATACAATTTGTAATAATAATAATTTTAAAAAAAAGTAAAAATAAATGGGGATGTCGATTGTGAACGTTCCTCCTTCGTCCCTTCGGTCCTCGGAGAAATTAGTGGTTTATTATATTTAAGATTTGAATTCAATGATATTGCATTAGAAAATACGATTCTGAGCGAAACTCAGTTTTGCAATATGCTATACTAATAATCCATTCCAAAATTTTACCACGTGTGTAAATTACGAATGTAAATATTTAAAATAAATTTCAATTTCCTACGATCAAAACTTATTTAGTTATTAAGAAATAAAATAATGAAACCGTAATTTTGCCGATTTTCGAAAATTCTTACTTTATAAAGTTATGAAAAAAATTGTCAGTCACGACTTTCAAAATATTTTGTAAAAATATTAAGTCGAATATGTCTAGACTTTGACAAAATTTTCAAACCAATAAACTAAAAATTGCAGGAAATATTAAACATTTTTATAAAAAAATCAAAAACTCTATACTTAGTCAGAAAATAAACCATTTGTTTCTAATTTTTTTTTTTTGTAATGAAGTTCACCTAAGTTAATACTCATAAAAATTTTCAAGACACTATGATTAAAGTCAATTAGTTATCACGAAATTAAAAAATTTAAAATAACAGAAACCGTAATTATGCCTATTTTCCGCCATTTTTTTGGTAGTTTTTCCCCTTCCAAGGAAAAGCCTTTGAGAATTTCGAAAAATAAGCTAAATAAAGTACCAACAAGGTGCAATTTGTTACCGAAAACATAACCTACTTATGGTAATCGAACCATTATTTCTACCCGAAAAGATGTCTTCATACATAAAAAAAAATATCATAATATTCATTTCTATTAAAATTATTCAAATTTTAGAAGTTATAAAATAAAGTTGCAACATACGATTTTGAAAATATTTTGTAAAAAGATTAAGTTGTATATGATTAGACTCTGATAAAATTTTCAAATCAAAAAAGCAAAAACTACAGGAAATATTAAACATTTTTGGAAAAAAGTTAAAATCTCTATATTTAGTCAGAAAATCAATCAATCATTTCAAAAATTTTTTCTATAATGTAAAACACTTATGTTGACACTCAAAATATTTTCAAGTCCTTATGATCAATACTCAAATAGTTATAACGAAATTAAAAAAAATTAAATAATGAAACCGTTATTTTTCCGATTTCGAGAATTTTTATTTAAAAGCCTATAAAAAAAAATTGTCAGTCACGATTTTCAAAATATTTTGTAAAAAGATTAAGTAGTATATGATAATACTTCGACAAAATTTTCAAAGCGATATACCTAAAATTGCCAGAAATATTAAACATTTTTGGAAAAAAGCTCAAAGTTTAGTAAAAGGCCAAATAATCAACCGATCCGTTCCAAAATTGTATATTACCTATGTTGATACTTAAAAAAATTTCAAGTCTCTAAAATGAAAACTCAATTAGTTATCACGAAATTAAAAAAATTAAAAAAAAAAAAATCGTAATTTTGCCGATTTTCCACAATTTTTGGAGTTTTTCGCCTCCCGAGGAAAAACTTTTGAGAAATTCGAAAAATGAGCTAAATAAAGTACCAACTAGACACGATTTGCAACCGAAAGCATACCCTACTTGTGGTAATCGGACCATTATTTCTACCCGAAAAGGTGTCTTCATACATATAAAAAAAAAAACATCATTGTAAAACCAATACATTCTTTGCTTCGCTCAGAATCTAATATACAATTTTTACATGAAAAACGAACAAATAATAATATAGCTATTTAATACAATGTAATTTATGATTTATCAATTTATATAAACAAATATATAATGACATTTAATAATAATAATTAATTTACAAAAATTAACTGTTGGTAATAATTCACATTTCACAACTCAGATTGATATTAAATTTTAAATTAATTGTATACCTACGTGACTACTCAGAAAAACTATATTATATCAACGACTTAAAACTTTTAACACTTATCGTTGTCTATAGATATGAGTATTATGTAGGTTATTAACTCATTCGTTAATGTAGTCAATATAGGTATACCTAAATGATAAAATTTTAACTTTAATAATACTTATCTGTATAGTAGGTACTGGTTTATTATTTATATTTTTTAAATATTAAGTAAGTAGTTACACTAAAGACTATTATTTAAAAATCAACAAGTCATAAATTTAAAATTTGTGATGGAGCAAATTGATAAAATTATCAATATTATAATTTAATTATGACTTCATTTTAATTTAGTGGCAAATAGATCAATAGGTACTTATACTATAATACACGTAGACGTTGAGTACACAATTATTTAAACCGTAATACCTGCTTGAAATGTCGTTCAATGTTATATATTTAAATAATTAATTATAATAGGAATTTAGACATTTGAGATTGGTTTAAACTTTAAATACACCTTTAACTAACCTCTATATGCGTCAGAATAGGAAATATCAATAATACCAATTAAATATTAATCATCGAATTTTCAATTTATGAACTATATAGTAGGTGGCATAGTGCGTATTTAATATTTACATATGTGGTCATGCATTATTACAGTATACAATCTACACACTATAATATGTCTATATACCTAATACTATATCAAGTCCGTATTTATTGCAGGGGAGGCAGAGTGGGCAATTGTTCCCCTCTCTGGTGAAATTTTGGATGCGATAAATTTTAATTTGCTCGATTATTTTTTATACCTTTCCTCTCTCTGTCACAAAAATGAGACGAAATTAAAAAAATACACCGGGGCGCAAAAAATCCAAATACCATACTCTGAGTACTATAATATTATAATACATTACCCTATACACAATTCACATAATATGATAATATTACATATTATAATATTAAAAATTTATTTTTGTAATTTTGTAAAACGTATATAATATAATTTTAATTATCATTTAGATAATTAATATATTAAATATAGTACCTATAGTATAATTAATTAAGTAGGTAATTAGTTCTTGGAATATTTTTATTTTATTTTAAAAAGTTGAATATTAATTGTTAGTTATTATAGTACATGATTTATTTACCATTGTCAATTTAGGGCCGGTTCTACCACCTTTGGATAAATCATAGTTATCCATAGAATAAATTAACAAATGCTGTTCTACAATGTCTTAGTATCCCTAAAGTTGTTGTTAAACTTATTGACAACTTGTCAAACAGTTTTACTGCTAGATAAATATTTATCTAAAGGATAATCAATTTTTTCTTATATTAGATTATTATAAGATTGAATTATTTTTAAAAACATTTTATTTATCTTAATTTTGTATAGTTTTTATAAATTAAAGTGTTTTGTAATTTTGATTTATTATCGGACGATGACGATTATTTTATTGCGGATTTACCTAAACCTAGAAGACAACATAAAATTCGTAATCGAATGGAAGATATTAACTTTTGGGATGATGAGGATTTTTTTATGAGATTTAGATTAAAAAAAAATACAGTTTTAGAACTTTTTATTTATATTTTTTTCATTATCAATAATTTCAGTGCTATGCACATTGATATTAGGATCTACAAATAAAAAAAACAATTGAGTATCAATATGTTACCATTCATTTTATATGTAAATAGTTATGAAATTAAATCTCACCTTCATCATTGTCAAACTGACTAGGGTTTCCAGTAATAGAAATAGATATTAATTTTTTTCACTTATATGTACAGTTTTATTTTTACCTCCCCCTGTTTTAAATAATTCTTTTCGTTCCAAAGCATATTCTTTTCTTGCTAGTTTCTTCAATCCATTATACTTATCTTTTAATGTTTTCACTGTTTTCATTCGCTACTATTACAATTAAATTCCTTCTCTATATTTTTCCAACACTCATCTTTTTGCTTCCATGTCTCTGAATCAGTCTCTTTATTTTCTATAACATTTTTATTGCATTCTACTAAACTTAATAATCTATTTACTTCCTCCCCTGTAAAATTTTTTGAACGGGACTTCTCTTTTTTTATTTCAGCCATTAAACTTAATCTTTACTTACAACTTACAAAAAATTATATTGTTATAAAAAAAAATAATGAAAAATTTAAACAATATTAAATTCTAAGTAATAACACAAATAACTAATAACTAATTAATTGAGTATTAATATTTAACATTATAATTTATATTATGATTGCTATTTGCTATCAATTATGCATATTTTGTTATTGATAACACAAAATATCATGGAAACAATTCCAAATTCCAAATTAATTTATCAATATGTTAACTTATCTATTGGATTACAATTCATAGCCTAAATATTATTTGTAGAATCAATTGTACTTGTCAATAAGATAAATCTCCTAGTTAACATTATCCCTAAGATAGTTATCAAATACTTTATCTATATATGGTAGAACCGGCCCTTAATAAAATAAATAAAGAGGTATTTAAAAATTGAATTTATTTATATGATAACATATAATTGATTAATTAAATAATAAGTAGGTATTGTATAACTTTTACAGATATAGTTTTAATAAATCTATAAGGTTTTTCATTTGGGTATAGCCGTATATCGAATATGCGCAACAAGCCAACAATTATAAACAGCAGCCGTTGTTATTTTTATCCACAGCTTATTATTTTCTTCAATAATAGTACCTATATAAATACCAATTTTCAATAAATTACACAATTAAAATTAATAAAGTGGGAATGTCAATTTGGGATGTTCCTTCTTCGTCCCTTCGGTCCTCGGAGAAGTAGTGGTTTATTATAATTATTAAGATATGAAAGTAATTATATTGCATTAGAAAATACGATTCTGAGCGAATCTCTATATATTAATATAAATTATACAGATATTCCATTCCAAGATTTTACCACGAGTGTAAATGACATGTATATATATATATTCAAAATAAATTTCAAATTCCTGCGATCAAAATTCAAGGAGTTTTAAAAATGAGCTTTATAAAGTACCAAGATGATACGATTTACTAACGAAAGCATACCCTACATGTGGTAATCGGACAATTATTTCTACCAAAAAAAATGTTTTCATACATAGAAAAAAAACACCTATGTAAAACATTTTCGCTCTTCTCAGAATCTAAAAATCCCAAAAAACAAAATTTAAATCTTAATTAAATTAAAATAATTTTTTTTTTAATTAAAACATTTGGATTTTTACAAAGGTCGTTAATTTTATGTAAGTTTATTACCTATAGGTTCATATTATATACCTAATTACACACCTATCCGTTACCCCGTAACTACATTGACAAAATTACAAATGTTTTTATATTATTTTAATGATTTTTTTTTTATTTCAGAAGAAAACGGCAATCGCCTTTTGGAGAAAACCAGATTTATTCTCATTATTCATAAACACAAATCGGATTCAGTGTCAGTGTCTTTATTGTTAAGTATTACCAATGATTAATTATACATTAATTGTATAATTAATCAACGATATTATACTTATTACTGTAATTTATATTACTAGGGACAGTTTAATGAAAAATAAATTAATAAAGATATCATAGGCGTGCGCAGCAAAAATTTATGTTATCAAGCCATTCTTCTTTCTTGGCAGTCAACAGGCTACAGATAATTTGTATAATCTGAGCGAAGCAAAGAATGTACCCGATAGTTTTACGTGTGCCTATTTTTTGCTTTCGACAAAAAATTGCATCTACTTAGTACTTTATTTAGTTCATTTTTCGAATTTTTCAACAAGATTTTTCCTTGAAATAAGAATTATTACGTGAATAACTTATCGTTATCACTACATAATACTAATTATTATTGAATATCATATATAATTTACATTATAAGAATAGATAGAACTTTCAGTAATATTGAATATATTTTTTGGATAATCAACTTAGGTATTTTATAATGCCACAATATACGGTTGTACTACAGCTTAGATCTTTTCAGCATTTTCAAGTCTACCTACCCGAACCGTTCAAGGGCAGCAAGAGCACACCCTGTTTCAGTGCTCACCCTGTGCGCACGCCTATGGTAGGTATCATCGAGACATCGAGACCTGCGTGTTGCGTAGCACGATCAAAAGATCGAAGGTAATAATAATGTTCGTGGCAAAATATAGTTATTTTTTGTCGTCTTTTCGTTATATCTATGACCTACGTACACAATCCAAATAAAAAAAAAGTTAAATAATGTGTTTCCTCTATGCTCTATCCAATAAATTAAAAGCGTTGGAAAATATTGAATTAATAATTGAGTACCTAATTAAAAGTTGTATATTTGCATTCAGTCACATGTAATCAGGTTACAAAATTTTAAAACAAATTGTTTTCGCGATTTAGATTACCAATTTGATAATAGATTTTGGGTTTATGTAATAAAACCGAAAAAAAGGAATGGTCATAACCAGGGCTAGAGATTTCTAGGAGTTTGCATGTTTTTCAATAATCATTCATAACATAAGTAATATAGAAATTTGTTTCATAGCAATACAAGTTTATATTTAAAAATTTCTGTTGCATATTATACTATTTTTTCATTTATAAGTGCATATTTGACTATTTTTTTTTATATAAAAGGTGTTTATTTGAATGTTTGATACAAATGTGTAAGTTTTATGAATAATTTACATAAAAAAAGGGTAGGTATACCTACCTAATTGTAAATAGATTTCCTGGGGCTGAGATATTAGTTTAATGTTTTTTGGTATTTATATGAAATTAATTTATAAAATTAGTGTTTGTGTTATCCCCATCGATCACTCGCATTGTTAATTATCGACACACAAAATATTCCTTAAAAATATATCTAATAAAAAACAAGTTGGAGAATAAAACTATTAATTACTAAAAGTTTTTTATTAATTATAAATAATAATTATGAAATAATATTATCTTTTTGTTGAAAAAAAAAAAACAATCGTATCGGGCGTGGCCGAGTAGTCTAAACATATGACACTTAACCTAACCTAACGCACGGGATAGTAAGTTCGACTCCCGTCTCGGATAATTATAGACATTTTACGCGTGTTGACGTCTGGACTCTGGAACAAGCCGGCCACAAATACAAGAAAAAGCACTATCAAATGGCTAAAATTAGACTCCTTCTTGAAATGTGCTTCGTGACAACCCCGGCTATGCTAGGTAGAGTTTAACATGGGTTAGAAAGGATAAAGAGAATGTAAAACTGCTAATTTTATTCTGTGGAGATAGTTAACAGGGCCAATTTCCTATACTAAATTAGTAATATCATGAGGATCGAATGAGTAATTTATTAGAGTATACTATTTACTAGTGCTTGGAACTTGTTGGAAATTGTTGCATTTGTATGTTTTTTTCTTGCCATCATCCATTAGTTATTGCTATGTAAGTATAGATGCTTTTATATTTTAGTTGGAGGGGGGCAGAGGTCATAATTTTAATCTTTAAATTGAAAAAAAAAAAATACTGTGTAAAAATATAATTAATAATTGTTATTATTTATCATGGTGAAAAAAATTCGCAAATGCCCATTCTACATCTTTCTCCGCCACTGATGTAAACTATACATCCATTTTATGTAAAAAGGTACGTATTTATTTTTTTATTTTTCAATGCATCTTTTTGCAATTACAAGCATTTTTGGGTACTTTATATTTACATTTTTATTTATAATTATGATTTTTTAATTATAACATATTTTAAAAAATATGAGGATGCCTGTAGAATTGGAGATACCATAAATATAAACTTATAGTGCCATAGACATAATATAATATTTTATTATGTTTATGATAGGTATAACTAACTACTATTAATATTACAATCACAGTTGCCTACAAAAAAAAAAAAATATTATTATTATTATAATATTTACGATTAGATTGTTACGACTCAAATTTCAGTGTTCAGTACCTAGTACCATGTGAGCAACATTTGAAAGGCAACCCAATTGCATCGAATGCAATCCAATTCCTTTAATTCTATTGGTTAATTTCTCTATTGTTATAAACAAATAAAATACAAGTTACAATTATAACCAACCAATTTTAAGCCTTCATCTTCATAGTTATGTTTTTGATTTGAACAATAATAAATTATTATTATAAATTATAATTATTATTAAATTATAAACACTCAAAATAGGAAGGTAACATTGATTTTATAATAGAATATTCAATGGTAAGTACTTATAAATTATTAGGTAGGTACCAACTAAATCTATACCCATTATAAAAGGTTTCGCTTGCTCTTATCTTCTTAATTATGATGGCGACTTATTGACCCATAAATAATAAAAGAATCTTTTGTTATCTGTGGATTGACTTTTTTATTATGTAATATCTGGACAACAAACTATATGAAATATTTAAATTTTAAAATATTTTTATATAGTCTGTTCCATACATAGATTAGAACTAGTTTTTTTCATAGTTCATGACCAATACCAAAAGAAATGTTTGCTAACATTTTACTGATAGTGATACAGCTTAGTTAGATAACAAAAGTTTATTCATTCATCCCAAATCCAAACTCTTCATAAAGTTTAGTTTAGTGATAAAATAACCTAATATATTTAAATATTTTAGTTAACAGTTTATCATTAATCACCTAAACAATTTTTAGTAAGCCGTTTACTTAAACATAAAATCTGATCACTTTAGTTTATTAAAATTGTTTTATTCAATATAATATATATTGTAAGTAAGTACCTTCTACTATAGGTTTAATTAAAGAAACAATTTTTTATAAAATTATTTAGTCTGTAAAATAACTTAAAATATTGAAAGTTTTCATTTTTAGTTCTAGGCTATGCTTTATACATATACTAGATACTTATAACAAATAATTGATAGTATTTAGAAAATGTTTTCTCAATGTCCATATAAAAGCAATTCTATTTTTTAAAGTAATATAGGCAGGTATACCAATTAAAATTAATAAATGATCTGTGATGGAAGTAATATAAGTTTCAAATTATCAGAACTTATGTAGATTTTCTTCATTTTCTTAACACGTTAAACGCCGTGTGACCGCCAGCGGTCAAACTACTAGATTCAAATTCTTGATTTTTATGACCACCGACGACCATAAATTATGATTCCCACCACGCTATATGACTACCGGTGACCAAAATCTTAAATTATTTTAAATAGGCATAATTTTCACAGCACTACATAAATTAAATTTAAAATAGCACTATGGCGTAGAGAAGAAAATTTCGATTCTATTAATATATATATATATAACTATAGGTATTATTTTACTTTCAGAAAACAATACACAAATATACAATATATTTTAGAAATTGATTTAGTAAATTTCCTTTATAATGAAATTAATTTAATTTAAGTAACCTTAAATTTACAGTAAAAATAATAGTATAAAAATACTGTATGAATTAATTTGTTATTATAAGAAAATTATTTATTTATGTGCTTATTATTGAAATTTTACAAACATGTAAATTCTTTGCATTTGGAGCAGAATGTTTTTACTTTTTTTTTTTCACTTGCTCTTTTAGAAACAAAAGCCATAGTTATACATAGAAATCAACAATACTTTCCCACAGAAATAATAATAAAAAACAGTATGACCGCCAGCAGTCATATGACGTTTAAGTAATAATAATATGCATACAGCGCCACGTGGATACCGGCTACCATACGTAATAAATACAATTTTATTATAGATAAGATAAAAATATAAAAAATGATATCAATGTGATAATTTTCTGGTAAACAGTTCCATAAATATTAATCCAAACATTTTCGGAATTGACAGCGATATGTATCATGGCGGTCAAATAATACATAGCAGTATGACCGCTGGCAGTCGCATGGCGCTTAACGTGTTAATTAAGTAATATACAAAGTAATGTGTATTACAGTGTCTATTTCAGTTTTTAATGTAGTAGCAATACACTATTTGATAAATAAATTAACTTATCTTTTTAAGTTATGAAAAATAACATGGATGAATAATTTTGACATAATTATGTTATTATTTATTTACATTTTATTATGAATTGTGTATTTTATAGTAATAAATAATAATCAAGAATTATGTATAACTTTTTTTTATAACATTTATTATAATAATGGTTTTTGTAAATAAACACAAATTATAGAAATGATATATTATTTAATCTTTTTAAAAATAAAAAATTAAAAACAATTTTATAAATAACATTTATTTCAAACATTTTCAAATATATAATTAAATAACATTATGTCTTTTTTCCATTCGATATAAACTTAATGTGGAATGATTTTAATGATGGAAATTGACTTTTGATATTGTTGATAAGTCAAGTAGTAAAAAATCGAACACACTATTAAATCGATAAAATTGTCTCACATTATTCTTATAAATGGGAATGTCTAAAATCATTTTCCTATAATGTTGTTTTAAAACATTATCATTAACAATTGATAATGGTGTTCCATACGTAATATAGAGCATGTCCTGAAAAACATAAATATAATCAGATGTTTTTCCTATAAAAATCAGAAACGTGCAATATTGTATATCATTCATTCAACCTAATACAATAGCTTATTTTTAAATTATTAATATTTTGTATACTTCTGATCATTGATCAATATAAAGCAATTATATTTAATTTTATACTAAGTTATTTACTTGATACATTAATTGGTAGTTAATAATTTGTAGCAATGTGTAAATGATAAATATAATGTATATTTTAAGCAGTAAACTATAATTTCAAAAAGTTTACATCTCAAAAATTAACTAGAGACCAGACTTTTATGTTTTTACATATTTTTACTAAGATTATGCAGCTCCATTTGGATGAGCTTTTTTGATAGTTCATTTTGTTATGAATTGTCAAACAAAAATTTTTAGTGCATAAACAAGCATATTTTAAAAGTTAAAAGAATATTTTTTGCAAAATTACATGTTTTAAGAATATATTGAGGTTCTATTTGAACGTTTCTCGAAAAATGTAAGTTTTTGAAAAAATGCAAAATGAATTGTGACCTTGGTCAATTTCTATCCCTCAGACGTCAAGATCATGTAAAGTTTACCGTTTAACTTGAATGTGATATATCAAGACATCAAGACGAAAAAACGCGATGCAATATTGATAACAAAAAAAATTATTTATTAATTTATAATTCAAAAGTTTTATCATTTTTTAGGTTTATAAGGGTGAATTTTTAGTATATAAAATTTAACTATTTTAAATTGTTACTTTAATTAGTTTTTTTAATATTTAGTACATTTTTATGAAACATCATATATTTCTAAAAAAGAATATGTATGCAGATAAGATTATTTTGGCGAAATTATAGAGGTTCAAAACATCTTATATATAGGGTTTTAACCACATATAAATCCAGTCTCTACTCATATAAATGAGTATGTTTGTAACTTATAAAATATAAATGAGGCGATACTGATAAGTTCATATTATCAATCAAAGTTTTTTCTACTTTATAATAAATCTATAAATTATAGCAACAATTTTACAACCCAAAGGTTATCCCATATTATTGCCATAACACTTAAAAAATGTTGGTAAAGTAAAAATCATTCTGAATTCCAATAATTTTTTGACTAATGAAAATGACAGAGTAAAAAAAATAGTATATCATCGAATAATAGTTATATGTACTAGTAATCAACTTTTAAATATTTTATTTTAGTGAAATGTACTGTTTAAAAATAAAATATTAGAAAATGTATCGAATAATAATCTATTTAAGTTGATTTATGGAAGTTTTTACTAAATTATAAATAACTAACCAGTGCATAACCACTAGTATGGCAAATATCAAGTACATCTGATGATTTCATTATTCTCAATGATTCACATTAAAAATTACATTCATTCATTTGTAGTATGATGACAGGTCATAGTGTTATCCATTCAGCAACATGTTAATAACACTCTGCAACATAATAACCAATCGCTTAAAAATTAAAAAACACAATACAATAATAATGATTATAAATACATCAATCGTTATTTAATTTTATACTATCCATAATTAATTAGAAAATATGAATTCATATTCTAAAATAAGACATAATTTAATATATTTTACCAAATTCAAAATTGTCTTCATACGAATTCGAACCATTATTTAATAATGTACAAATTGTAACTTGGTAATTCTTTTTTAAAATATTTACCGCACGTATTACCATAACGACTAAGATTTCTTAGTAATGATTGATCGGTTTCAATTCAATTATGTTCGAAACATAGACGAGCAAATAAAATGTTTGTTTACCTAATAACGATATTTTAAACGAATCGCAAACGTATCGACCTCGTTCAAATATTCCTTGTAATGCCATATGCACCAAACAGTGTACAGAGATATTATGTTTTCGAACTACAAGATCAGTCGGCTGTAACGGTCAAACTAAAAAAAACACTTAAGTAATATATAAGAGTATAATAGGGACTAACAAAATTAGATGGTATTTAATCACTTATTTATATTTTATTATAATTTATTACAATGAGAATTACAAAGTATTGTTGTCATAAGATTATTTGGGCTTACAATATGAATATTTTAGGTTATAATTAATACATTAACCTAATTGTAAAGTCAAATTTTTTACATTCTAATAGTCTAATGAAAGTTTGTTTAATAATTCGACAAACAGAAATTCCAGAAATAATTGTTAATAATATTATAGAATAATAATGATATTGAAACAAACATAGTAATTGAATCTTAAAATAAGTCTAGAGAATTATTTAATGTTTACAATTTAATTAAAATAATTGAATCAATATAAATAATCTAAGAGCCCAGATAATTTTAATTAATGTCTAATACCAATACATAAAAAAAATTAATTTGTGACACTAAGAAATTATATTTTTATTAAACCTAAAAAAAAAACCTATGTAGACAATAATCTTATAAAAGATTTAATAAATGTAATTTTGGCTCCTTAAAAATGTGGGCCGATTATAATAAAAAATTGTTGACGGTCGGCGATGTGTGAGTGTACGTTTATCCGATCCGGCGACGCGATAATACGGCGGCGGCACGATAATATATACACGGTTTTTTTTAATACGGCGTGTAACGCGACGAACCGCGAGATCCCGAAACTCTGACGGAAAAAGAAAACATAATTGGGGATTAACCAAATACATTTATATATACTTATATAATATATACACACAAATAATATTAATTTTTACAAATAAACATGCAAACTTAAACACAATTAAGGTAAGTAATATTAAAAGCAAAGTTGTAATTATTTTATAATTTTTGTTATAGCAATAAATATTTTTAGAAATGTATACAGCCTTCATTTTTAAAATTTTCTGCAGCTGACTACGACCAGTAGTTGTTAACATTTAAATATTTGTAAATTTTAAATATATTTATAATGGACATTTCATGTAACCTAAATCAATTGATATATAATATAATTATTTTTCTTTTTGTAGAGAGGAGAAATTGAATGTACAATTAATAAAATTATAATGCTATCCAATATAGACATTTTAACAAAATATAGTAATCTTCATAAATTGTATTCATTTAGTATATCTATTATATTATATAATATAAGAATTGAAGTAAGTCTACCATTAACAATGATAGAAAATTTAAGTATTCAAATACCCCAAATGTATGTATTAAAAATTTAAGCTAGCATTACATAAAATAAATTTTTTTTTTTAAAAAATTACTAAACATGAATTCAAATGTAAAAAAAAAAATCATTTATAGTTTTTTTAAACATTATCATTACATTTATAATATATTTTTAATTAATCTGTTAGTATTTATTCTTACATGCAAAAAGTATTTCATGTATGAAGAGCACATACCGTTAACAAATATATTAGAATATATAATTTTCAACTAAATATTTTATCGAATTAAACACATAATTTAGATTAACAACTTTAGAGATACCTTCTTTATTAATGTTATTTATTTATGCGTTTTTATTTTTATTGAATTAAATTTATTATAATGTATAAAACATGATAAATTATAATATTTTTATATATTTGTTCACTTTAGGAAATATTTAAATTGTTAATTTATATTAAATAAATTGCAAAAAAAATCTTCAAAGCATAAAATTAGACTAAGAAAATTAACTTACCGACGATCATCATAAGAATCTCTAGAGAAATCATCATATGCATGGGATGTACTATTAAAAAAAAAAAAATAATTGTAAAAGTACTTATTAATTATATACAGTAATAAATTATAAATAGTTGTTAATCAAATACTTACGTTGTACGGCTGCTTGATAATGGTGAACGACGTGTAAAGACATAGTCTGGATCACGCATTGTGGTACCAATACGTGTAGATGATGATAAATAATCTCGAGTAGATGGCATTCTTGGCATTCTTCTATCCATTCCATAACCATCAGTGGCTGTTCGCATTAGACTACGGTCATAGTACCGGTCATATAAACCTTCAGTCTAAAATAATAATTAGTAAATAGTACTAATAAATATAATTGAATGACCAATAATCCACTTACTTCATACATATGACCACCAAGTTCAGAGTGAGATAACATCGAATAGTCATCCATCTAAAAAAAGAAATTGTACTAATAAGAAAAATTTACTTTAAAAGTATGGAAGAAATATAAAATATAATTTTAGTATTCTTTATAATAAAAGTCCCGTCAAAAAGTATTAAAAGTCAAAGGAGCAATTTTTAAAACAAAAATTAAAAAATATCACATGTAAATAACAATAATTTAATTACTTAGTTTATAAATACTTACTCTTGTCAAATCTGATTTCAAGCCAGTACCATATGAACCAAGAATACGGTCACGTACAAATGATGGTGGGGGTGGTGGTGGGTATAAAAGTGCACGTGGTGGTGGAAGAGGTGGTAGGGCATCTCTACCATATCCATACCTAAAAATTATTATAATTTTAAATACTACAATTTTTCATGTTTTTATTTTACAGGTAAAAGTTAAAGAACAATGTGCGAAATAAGTTGTAAGGCTCACCCTTCACGACTGCACTCCCGAGACCAATGGCCACCCTTGCCGCACCTGAACAAAATTTCCCATTTTACTTTTTATGAGAGTTCATTTTTCATTTTTATTTTATTTTATAAATCAAACAAAATAAATGACTAGCAAGTTACTTCTAAACACATTTTCTTTAAACTAAATAACTTTTTTTTATATACCTATAACATTGTTCTGGCATGCCCATTCCAGGTCTTTGACGAACTCGGCTATTGGAAATTTGCACCTTGATTGGTTGACCATCTAACATATGTCCATTTAAATCTTTTATAAGTCGGCTTACATCAGTTGAATCAATATGCTGAAAAAAGATGTAATAAGGTTTTGAGACAACATAAATTAAAAAAATTAATAATGTATTTATTAGTATACTAATAAAAAATATGTTTTTAATTATACACATTTAACTTAAAAGTAAAAGTTAAACTTATTCACAGATAAAAATAATAACATATTATATTTAGGTACCTACATCATAATAGATTACACTTACCACAAAGCCATAAGTTCTAACAATGTCACATTCAACAACAGTTCCATATCGACCAAATAATTCACGTACTTCATTGGCTTTAGTTGATTCAGAAAGATTACCAACAAAAATTTTTGTAGTAGGTGTATTGGGACCACGACGACTGGTAGCAGCTTCAACTTTCATAGCTAAATCATTAACCATTGTACCATTCAAGGCTTTAATAGCTGCACGACCAGTAGTGTCATCATCCATATGCTTAAAAATATTACAATAAAAATGTAGAAAGCACTGATAAATTGAGTATAAATTATTTAAATTTTGATACGATTTTAAAATTCTAGATAATACGGTAATTTAAAATACTTACAACAAAGCCAAAATTTTTCATTACATCACATTCAACAACTTTGCCATATTTTTCAAATAGTGGTCTAATATCGTTAGATGTGGTTTTTTCAGAAAGATTTCCTATAAAAATCTTAAAAGTCCGTACACTGCTGTTGTTAAAACTTGTGTTACTTTCAGTATCGGACGGCATTTTTTCTTTTGCTGCAATATATTGTAATATACATATAAAATATATTTAAGTATAAAAATTAAAAGTGTACAAAATGATTATAATTTTATTTAATTATATAAATAACTTATTTAAAGATATGATTCATTAAAACACATATTTATAAAATCGGGGAAACTTAATATAGTTAGGTAACTCTTCATTAAAAATATGTATTTGATTACCTAATTGCTTATACTTTTGTATTTAGTTTAATATAATAAGTATATACAGCTGTGTATTATGTTCTGTTCAGCTTACCTTTCTTATTTGAACTATATTGTTGGTACTAAATAACAAATAGACACGTAAATTATTGTAAAATAATCTGTACAAATTTAAGTACCTATATGATGTATATTATATTAATTAATAGATAATGCCAATAATGATAATATTTTGCTTATCAATAAAGTTAATAATTCTCTACAAATAGCATACATTAAAGTTTAAAATTAAATTTTAAGAAAAATGAATTGTCCATAAGTACATATCTGTTAATGAAAGTATAAAAATGATAGTAATAGTGATTCAGAAAATGAATTAGATTAGTTGGACAGTTCAATAGATTAATAATTAAATGTATTTTTTTCTTATGTACCTAGTCATATCTTTAGAGTATACAATATGAGTTATACTTTAAATTGGTATTAAAAAAAGAAGCAAAAGTTTACAATGAAAGGAATAATGGGAAATGTGCACATAAATCTATAAAACTATAAAAAATAGTTCTATCTTAACGGGCCCGTTGCCAGACATTTTCTGAACGAAATATTTTAAATGTATTTCTCTTCGATGTCATATATTTATTTTGCTGTCCTAAAGCAATCCGCTAATTGCTTATAACATAAATACGGCCGACAAAAATAAATCTAGCTAACCAAGTGTTTTTGTCACAACTATAGATGTCGATGGCAAGTTAGTTAGTTATTCGTGGAACAACCTTTGCAAATTCAAAACGGCACATAGAACTTGGTTTACCAGGGTATACCTATATAGTTGGGTAGTAACTAATGAGTGTTCCCGTAATTGCATTTACAGTATTTTCCAGTAGATAAACAGTGAGCAATGGTTATGAAAATACATACCGGCTGTCTCTTCAGTAGTGGTGTCCTCTTCAGTGGTACAGTCAACCAATTGTCTGCCCCGTTTGTGATCAAAATCTCGCATTTCTCGTCTACACAGTTATGTGGTCGAATGTTATTTGCTGTTGTCGTCGTGTGCGTATTATATCACGGGTTACACCACGTCATATACACACCACACTCGTACGACGCGGAAAATAATTCGACGGCGGAGGTGACTGTTGCTGCCGTTCGTGATGACGATTTTAATCTAGTGACAATATACGCGAAAGTCGGAAAAAAACTTAACTAAACGTCGTCGGAGTATAAAAAAAAAAAAAAAAAGAGACGCCTCGGGATAATAAAGAATACAACGAGATGACTTACGGTTTGATAATTGCTTGTGCTACGGCGGCGACGACGGGAAAAAGAGCAAGAAGACTTTCGGGGGAAAACTTCAGTGTACGAACGTACCTTAGTGTTTGTGTCTTATGTGTGTTTTAGTGAATATAAAGTCTATAACTTAATGTGTGTGCGTGTGTGCAAGTCGATGAGTGTATGCGCGTGCGTTGGTCTTCGTGCGGTGCGCAATGAGAGTCGTAGAGTAGCGTCGCGATTGTGACCCCGACGACGCCAGAAAAAGGAGTAATGCCTCTTTGCTCGTGCATGGAATAACTGCGATATCGTTTCTTCCATGAAGTACGTACGACGTACCAAATTACTAATATGTCTGCGATAGTGCAACTAATAATTATGTTTAAACCTAGAATAAATTCATTGTTCAAGATAATTCAATTTCTATATTTAATTTCCTATTTCTATAACAAATCAACAAAAAGCGGAAAGACCGATTTTGGACGATCCTCCTGCCCTCAGAGAAATTAGTGGTTTATAATAATTTATAATTTATTTTATTTATTTATTTATTTGAATGTAATGATACTGCATTCAAAAATACGATTCCGACCGAAACTCAATATAATCCTAGATCCAGTGACGGATCTAGGGAGGGGGCACAGGAGCAAGTGACTCTCCTATCGAGAGCAGTAGCATATTTAGGATTTTTTCTAAGGGGGCATATGGAATGTCAATATTTCATTAATTAAAGTAAAACCCCTCCATTCTTTCACCATTGTAGACAATGCATGTTAAGTTTTAGCAATTTCGATATTCTAATTTTTTACGGTAGTTATACAATATATATATATTTTATTTTATCAGTTTTCGAAAAATATCACTAAAAAAAAATAGATCGAGGGATGTATCTATCCAGTGCTGTAACTAGAGGTCATTGAGCCATCGTGCAAGCTCAAATTATGGGCCCTCCCCTTTAAAAAAAATGTTCATTCCTTATTGAATCATTACATCAATCATTCTATTGTAATAAATCATGTAAGAAATATTGAAATTATTACTAAAAAGTTAACAATCATCAAACATTTTCAATAGCTGGTAATTTTGGTAATAGCTTTTGAAAATGGGCCCTCTAAAATCTAAAAGTATGGTGAGCCTCAGTACAATGAACTGACCGCACCAAAGTTTTTACGGCACTGGATCTATCTCCCCACCCCATTGTAAATACACCTCTGGTCGAGAAATCACATTTTGGGATAGCTTTATATTTTTATAACTATATATTAAGAAATTAAATAAATACAGCATATAATTTACTATAATATTGAAATGAGTTTTATTGAAGGAGTCAAGAAGCTACTATATAAATTATATAAAATAATTAATTATAATTATGTATTTAATAATGTGCCACCCCTGTCCAAATTTTCTGGAACTGCCACTGCATAGACCTAACATTAAGGTCTATGAATATACTATAATACAATACGTTATATTGATAATACGTTCCAAAATTTTACGTGTGTTAACTACTTATGATAAAACTTAAAAAAAAATTTACAAGTCTTTAGGTTAAAAATTGCATTAGTTATCATGAAAATCTAAAAAAATTTTGTCAAAATTACGATTTACATGAATTTTGTTTTTTTTCTTCTGAGAAATTTAAAAAATAAGTTAAATAAAGTTACCAACTAGATGCAGTTTTCTACCAAAATCATACCATATTCGTGGTAATAGGACCATTATTTCTACTCAAAAAATGTCTTCAGACATATATTATATATATATACAAGGTATTGCTTATAGAGTTATAGAAAACTAGGTTATTAATTATGAATAACGGGGGAAATATGGTGTCAAATAAATTATAATAATATATTAATTTATAATGGAACTATAAATGAACTACTTTCATGAATTTTTCGTTATTCTTATAATATATAAATTTATATTATGATTTGTTACGCAGTTATACTTGTTTAGGTTTAAGTCATTATATTTATAATTCTTAGTTATAAATTAATATTATAACATAAAATAAATATAAAAAGTATACACAGTTTATTTATATTTAAACAAACATTTTATACAAGTCTTTTACAAACAACATATTATTATTGTGGTTTTGATAAAAAAAAAAAAAATATTTAGTCTAAAAACATAAATGTTCCCAACAAAAATAAAATTTATAGTACATTATAAATTTGTATACATTTTAAATAAATTTTGTGGTTGCTTTGAATTTTTTTAGTATACATAAAAAAAATTAACAATATCTTATATTGTAAATAGATAACAATGATTGTACATTTTAATATTATTTAATAGTAAAATATAATATAGTATTATAATTATAATTAATAATAGTATTATGTGTTGTGAAATGATAAAAATTGAAATAATAAATAATAAAATAATATGAATTATTTTCTGTTCAGTTTTTTACAGAGTATACCATACATGCTTATTAGTATAAATAATATTAACTGCTAATCAACATCTTAGTCAACTGTAGGAGGGCAGTGATATTATGTAAAAGAGATAAAGACACAGTGGTTTTATCTGTTATGTGGTTTGCTTAAACTGAATAGAGTATAGTTATATACTATATAGTGACTCACTTTTAGTGATTATAGGTAAATACACAAAAACTTATATTTTAAATAAGTAGTATACAAAAAGGAAAACAATAATTAAACATTTTTTTGTAGTAAAACTCATTAAGGTTATCTATACATAATGAGGAAGTTATCACATAAAAATATTTTATACATGCAATTATAAGATAAATTGTTTATTATATTAGGATAAATTCAATGAAATAATAAATAAAAAATAAAAAATGCTTAAAGAAAATAGTATTGATACTAATTCATGAGAAAAAAAATCACTTAAAAGAATACAAATCAAATTGTCTACATTGCAACAACATTAATGGCACACATTTAAACACTAAATGTTACATCAGTATTGTTCATTTAAAAAGTAATCTATAGCTATTAATTTATACATATTAAAATATTTTATTCTATCTACACAGTCTTGGGTAAAAATATATTATCAATCAGCAATATAGGTTTAATTACTGCAAAATTGGAATTAATCATGCATTAGACATGATGGATACCGTTTTCTAAGGTTTCACTATCTTCCAGTTTGCGCAGTGTTTTCATGACTCTCAATGCTGGTAATCTAACATTTGGATTTTGATGCCAACATTCTTGAATAATCTCTGATATCACTCTCAATCTCTGAAATTCAAATATATTAGTTAACATATTTATTATTTGTTATTATTCATGTAAATAGTTATGTTGAGTGACTAGATGATAGAATGAGTTATGAATACATAAGGTAAGTATAATAGTTACATCAATTATGGGGGAAATGGGAGAGAATAGACTGAGATGGTTTAGATATGTTATCAGAAGAGATGATTTATAAGCAGCAAATGTTATGGAAAAAAATGTAGATGGTAAGAGGGGGAATAAATAATAATATAGCAATAGAAATGTGAATGGACGAAAGGTAGAAGTTCCACTTGATTGAAGGTGTAAGATGAGGTAGAGAAATTGAATTAATTATTTATGTAATGTAAAAAAAAAATTTTAGTTTTAAAATCCTTACATTATCATATTTCCATCTCATAGGTATGTCTGGTCTTGCTCCTTGAACTATCAATGTCAAACGCATATCTTCTATAGAAGGATCAGAGCCAACTAGATTGGCATAAGGCAACATGTATTCATCAGCTTGAAGCATAGGCGATCCACCAATCGGCCAACTTTGTCTGCTTCTTCTATAATAAATTTAAATTAATAACCAAGTTTAAATATTAGTAAAATTAGTAAATATTTTTTACTATTTTAGTATAATTAATAATTATAGTAAGTAAAATAATTATAATACTTGCCTACACAATTCCCATAACACTAAACTTGTAGAATACATATCAGCTGATTTAAATGCACTAAATGAAGTCACATCAATAGTATCATTGACTACTTCAGGAGCCATGTAACGTCTTGTACCTACTCTTGAGTTAGGAGCAATGTCAATTTCATTTCTTCGACTGAAAATACATACATATTATAAATACATAATAAATTACTTAAAATGATAACAATAAAGAATTACCTATCATATCGGACAGCTAGTGCAAAATCAGCAATACAACATTCACCATCAGTCTTGACTAAAATGTTTCTTGATTTAATATCTCTATGGGCAATACATGGTTTGCCGTGGGTGCCATTAATTGGTTCATGTAAATGTGCTAAGCCACTAGATATTGATCGAGCCATCACAACTAGCTGGGCAGTATCAATAGTATTCTCTTTTAAGAAATCATGCAGAGATCCACGTTTATGATATTCAGTTATCAACATCATTTGAGCTCCTCCAGCACTGACTTTTAAATCAGCAGCGATAAAACCTTCATTTTTTTAAATGATAAATTAATAAAGAACTATAATAAAATCAAACTAGATAAAATTTGTTTTAATATTTACCTAAAATATTTTCATGTCTAAGTAAAACTGTTTGGTATATTTCTGTTTCACGTAACCAACTTTGGTCGTTAATAGTAGTGAAAATTTTCACTGCCACAGGTTCACCTCTCCAATTTGCTAAACATACTTTGCCAAACCTGCCTTCTCCTATTTGCCGTTCTATTCGTATTTGTTTAGCTATTGTTCTTTGAACCTAAAATTTAACATAAACATATTATATAAAGTGTTCTATGATTAATTATGATCAATATAATACTTACAAGCAATGGTATACCAGAACCAGAACCAGAAGAATGACCAATAAGTGTTTGCAACAGGTTACTGTTTCCAGATATATAGCTATCTGTAGATGCTAAAGCATACAGTCGATTTTTCTCCCTTCTTCTATATCTAAAATATACCCAACCGATGATAATACTAGACACTAGGAGACAAATGACCATTGACAACATGAAGGCTATGTAAGGCATGGAATTTATATGAACTTTGGGTGTTTCTGTTGTTATCACAGGATGCGGTATATATGTTGGTTTTATGTTTTTGTTGCACATATCCGAGTTACAACACTGAATAGCTAGACCATGCATAGAGCTGCCACTTTTGCACTATAAATAAATACAAATAAATAAATTTATAACAGTACAAATATTTTTACATCAAGAATATGTAATGTATTAATAATATTTACTTGTAAAAAACCTTGTTCACCGGCCTTAAGACATCCATAAGATACAACAGGTTCAAATAAGCCAGTATCATCATTGTACTCCTCTTGTACAGCACTAAAACATTGTGAATAACGTGAAGTAACACAGGTTCCATTTGCCATACCATTTGGACATTGCCCTTCACAATAGCATGTTAATCCATAGACTGAGAACAAAAAAATAAAATATAATTACTTGAATTAAAAATTTAACTTTTAAACAGTCATTAAATATTCATTTTACTTAAATATTTTTTGTAATATAATAATGGTGTTAAAATGTTTAAATTCTATGTAGGTTTAATGAAAATTAAATAAAGTGGGGTGTAGGGGGCTCCTATAAATTTTGATTGATTTTTCATAACTGTTGTTTTAGAATTATCTAGCTGTAGAATAATTGTTTTTCTATTGTACATTTATTTGTATTTATTGTTTAATAATAGACACAAATACATAATATTATATGCAGTATAATTGTACAAATAAATGGTATATTTAAGTGTTGTGTACATTATCTTTTATAATTTAGTACTTAAGAGCCTAGAAATTATATGTTCTTGGGATAAATTTTTAAAGTTACGACATTGAAATAGATTACAAATTTAATGTTTTCATTTTATTCTATGATATTACAAATTATGTTTAAAAGATATAGCCAAAAATAATATTTATTAAGTCAGTGCCATTAATTTAAAACAAAGAGTACCCATTAAAAACCGGTAGCTTAGATATTCTCATAATTCTGGACTTCTATTACAGTATGATTTATAGATGTATATCTGTATAAATATAACATATAATATTATTCACATTATGATAAAGTTATTTTTCTTTTAGTATTAAAATTGTTCTATTCTAAGGTATTAAATTATTATTACTTAAATTGATTATTAACTAAATTATAGGTCAGGTTAGGTTAGGTATAGAAATATATAATAAAAACTATAAACGAAGTTATAATATAAAAATTAATTGATAAAATGATAAATAAAGTAGATACAATAGGTATAATATAGGTAAATAATAATATAATATATATATTATACATTCAAATAATAACAGAATATTAAAGCCATCTTTAATTATTGTGATTAAATAGTTGATTTTATCATAATATAGGCACAATATAATATGCAATATTATTTTGTAGAATAGAAAAATAATATTAAATTTACTTAAAATTTTTCCTTATAAAATAATTTTTTAGTCAAGGACGTTCAATGCCCAGAATCTCGCAAATCCTTTATTACAGTTTCAGTTTTTAGTAATACATAATTCAATATTTAATCATATTAAATTCGTATTCTAATATTATATGGTATATCCATCATTACCTAGATATTTGTATAAATGTATAAACCAATAGGTAATTAAATTCAATTTATAATATGTTTTGTAATATATAATATTATTGGAAATGAATGCATTGTAAATAAATATTATAAATTCAAATATTGTGTTATAATAAAATATGTGAGTATTTTACACACAAGAGTTTTAGAATTTAAATTTAAACATTTCTCAATAGGTTCATATAAAAATAATATATTATTTTATAGATGGATTTTATTTTCAAAGATTTAATATTGTAGTTTTGAACGATGAGAAATCATATTTTGTAGGGATTAAAATAAAATAAATCCTATTCAAATCCTCCCCTACCTTAATTTTAATAGTAATAATAATAATGATAATAAAAATAATAATAATAATATTAAAAACACCTGTTGTATAGCCCTATAAATATTAAACATAATAAAAGGAGAGTACAGGTAAAAATCAGACACAAAGAGTAAGGTTGACGGTCGACGATGCTATTATATATAATATATTATATACAAAATTCAAAATGGATACGCAGTATATGCGTTGGGTCAATCCAACTAACCCCTTTAACATAAAACGCTGAACAATAATAAAAACCTGACCCGTCTATATATGAGAAGCGATTTCAAATCTCACACAACTACACCATGAAATATTATAACAATGCAACTAAATCTGTCACACCTAAAAAAATCATTTAAAAACTCATGTCAGACAAAATATGAATACGTGTTATTCAGAATGAATATTTTATACGGTCATTTACATAATTTATGATTTATGTACCAGTGGGCGGGATAATAGTGTTACCGAGACATTTAATTATAAATCTGTTATAAATCGCGGGAGAGGAAGAGACGGAGAAAGAGACTTGAATGCCCGCATTGTCGTCCTTATAACATATTATTACACCAGTAATATTATATTATTATTAAACACGTAGGAGTCGTATAATCCAAGAGAGCAGGTAATTTTTTTTATTCTTATAAACTCCAAGACTAATTAAAACCGATGGGTTTTTCGTTACCTGCCGTTTAGGCGTTTATGATTTTATTACTTTTAAGGCTTAGGTATGAAATATAATTTCGGGTGTGTCTGTCAGGACCCCACCGCATAGATTTCCAAATAAATAATAGTACGTGTATTTGTTTCGTTTTAATACTAGCTTAATGGAATATATGTATTTTAAGTGCGCTTCCTTATAATAACAGACACGAACATTATTTTATTATTTATTATAATATAGTTATAGTTTGGGTTCGTAAAACGATATTATTATACACCTTTGTCCTAAAGTATTAAATATTATGATATATTATTATTAAATTTATCGATTACTTAAAAATGTACACCACATTTTTACTAAATTTTATTATGCTCGCGATTTACTTTTCAAAAGTGGGAATAATAATACTAAGTTATTATTTGATGTAAACGTAAATATATGTATCCATAATATAATTTATCATAAATTTATGTAACTATTTAAGTCGACAAGTTTGAAAATAATGCAATTTGTTTAGAATAATAATTAATAATGCATTTGGATATATAGTGTATCCATGTGGATTGACAGAGTTATGGTTTCCGAGAGGGAGTCGGATTACAAAAGGGGAAACCATATTAAAATTCAATATAATAATAAAAGTATTTATGCTGGCGGCGAGCTCGAACAGGATTATATTATTGTGAGCGTCGATCGACCTATCCGAGAACGGGCTGGACACCACGACGCGACCGCGAGAAATTCCGATCAGCGTGAAAAAAATTAGGTGTCGGGTGTGACTCTCTCACACCGTCGCCAAGAAACGATCACGCGCGTTCCCGTTCCTCGTTCCTCGGGCACGTTGCGGTTTTTCGGTTTCACTCCCCACCACGGACAAAGATAATATAATATAAAGACCTAGCCTGTGTATTATTATTATTATTATTATTATACAAAACATGATCCGCCCCCGCCGACGCGAGGTTTGGTTACGTCGAACCCTGGCTGCCCCCGCCCTACCACATGACAAACGGTGCACGCACGCAACACCGTCGTCAACGGGTGACAGCAACAGCGGCGGCAGCTGCACCGACACGACCGGTTTTCTTTCTTTCTTTCTTTCTCCATACACGTAGGTACGTACACAGACAATCTGTTTTCGTGCATCAGGAATCATGACGTATACAAAACGCGGGTTAGACGCATAAGATTCGTGTTTCCACGACGATGAGCCCCCTCGCAGCAGTTCAGGCACCTAGCACATGTGTGCACCACCGTAACACTACCGTGCATACGCAGTATGTAGCGAGTACACTAAACTGTCTGTAACACTCATCCTCCCCCACATTATTACTATTATTATTATAGAAAATAATAATAAGATGCGTTCGGTATCATATTATGTATACCTGTTTAGGAACGTCATATAACACCCTACGATGGAATAAACATTATACCGCCAACACATCCGTTGAGCGTTACCGCAATTCACGAATATCCTAATATATAATATTATACGACGAATAACTATTAGTATCGTACGATATTACAACAAAGTTATATTTTTTAGAGAATATATATAAATAAAACAAGTTTGATAAAATTTAGAATTTCAAGATGGGAAAATATTGTAAACAAACTAACTTATATAATTATACAATTATTTTAATACATCTTTAAAGGCGGTTTTGATTTTTTAGTCAAATTTGCAGAAATTTAACGCATATTATTATATTATATAATTTTGAAATGTTTATTTCAGAGTGTTTATTGTAAATTGATATGCTTAATATTTTTCAAGTTTTCAAATTTTTTGAGTAAAATGTATAATTATTATTAGTAGGTAGTAATTTATGTTGACTTAATGAAGGGTTGAAGGAGAAACTTTTCAGTTTGACAATTTTACCACCAGTATTAAATTATATTAAAAAATATATTTATATTAATACTAAATATCATTGAAAACAATAAATTTGTCTACTACTTTGCAATATTTGCGTTAGTATTGATTTATGAGAATGACAGTGTATTTTAAATGAACAATATAAATAATGATTTATATTCATTTACTACGTATCCTATATAATATGTATAGTTTATACTTTATAGCCTACAAAATCCATTTTTTTATTATTAAGATTTGAGTAACAATAATAAATTATTTAATGCATTTTTACAGTAAAACACATATTGTAATTAATTATGATACAATTTTATTAGGTACGTTGTTTATTTTTAATTATAAAACAGAAAGTATAGATAATTATTTTAAAATTAAAATATCCAGCTATTACAGATTATAATTAATTATTGGTTAATATTAGAATACTATTAATTAGAATTGAATATTTACTACGCATATATTTAATTAATGATAGAAATATAAAATACCATTTCAGTAAAATAAATATGTATTCGTTAAAAAATGTTAGATAAAAAAACTAACCGAAATAATATAATTATTTTATATTGCAATTATAACATTATGAATTAGTACTAATTATGAAAACAGCAATTTTTTAAATTAGGTATATATTTTTTAAAATGAAGTTTACTTTTATTTAAGTATATATATTGAAGCCTACTAACTAAATAAGCAATATTCCAAATTGAGCACTACAATTTTTTTTTAATTTAAAATTTATTATTAGATATTTAATAATAATATAGAGACCTACTGAATTTATACGTACTATATTATTTATCTATATTCTATTTACATTATTGGACAACAATGATTAGTATGTAAGTTTATAGTTTTGCAGGAAAATAATTTATAATATGATAGGTAAACTCAATTATGAGATAAATTGAAAATACTACCTAATAGTTTGGTAATTTATTATATATTATATTTTCAGTGGAACAACAATTTTAACGTTGACTGAAAGTAAATTTTCAAAATACTATCGATAAACATAAAACCTTTAAAAATGCCGAAACGTGACATATTCGATGTGGTGGCTAACAGAATCGCGTAGGTATGTATAGAAAATGCAGTGTCAACGACACCTGTATTTTATCAGACAATAGGATATACTACACGGCCAGGTGTGAGTGCATTATCAAAAATACAATACCAACCATCTTCTCCCAAGAAGCCTTGGTCGATTCGGCGTGTCTTGGTAATTTATTTTTGTGTTTTTTTCGATGGAAACGCTAGTTTACGGTCACGCATTGACGCTTTGTCCAACAAACTGCCGAATACGTTCTAAATTTCTCATCAATCTTCGTTTCATTGTCATTGAAATATCATTATGAAGTTTATTTTTTTGTAAAATGACATTAAATTAGTGTAGAAAATTGAAGGAAAATCCAATTACAACTAAAAGAGTACGTAGGTATATTGTGTATTTATGTTATAATAATATATCGTTGTAGTTGGTTCGGTTGATATTCGCATCTCAATTTCAAAAGCAAAGAATATAATATGTTTACGCTGAGCAAAATTGTGTCAATATTCAGTGTAAAGCACGAAGGACCATACAAACCATAAACATGTTAACATTACGATAGATATATATAGATAACTGCGATAACCTACATAATTTAGTTATTATTTTACATTTTTGACTATATAAAGCACATTATTGTATAATTGATAACTATTTGAAATTTTAGGTAATAAATTTAAAGTTATTAATACAAATACATATATGATATATGTATTTATTATTTGTTCTTTTATTATAAAATGAAAACTATACGTTGAAAAAATACCTACATTCAAACACTAAATGAATATAATACTATAAATAGCAATTCTAAAATTGAAAATTTAATTTACGATGAGACAACCTATAAGGATTACGATACTGTAATTTTTTTTTCGTTGAGAATGTTCCAAAATTATCCCGAGTACTTTGAAAAAGTCACGTATTTGGCTTAAGATCACGAACAAACCGATCCGATCCTTTGTTAAGGAAAAAACCTTCGATATCTATATTAACTATACGTCTATACTATAATAATGTATACATTATTCAGTATTCTGTAATGACTTTACATACCACCAAAACCTTTATAATCTAACTTCTACCAAATGCGTCGCGTACAATGTATACCAATACCCAAAGAGTAAAGAAAATCACGTAATTTTATATTATTTACTGACACCACGATTTTTAAGATAAACAACGGGTTCTTTGAGTCAGTTAGCCACCTATTGTCACAAACACGTTCGGAAAAAGACGGTGTCGGTGTGTTGCACAAACGCATAACATAAATAAATACACACACACGGACAAACATATAAATATGTATTTTTTTTTATTTAACGTGCAATTAAGAATGATACGTAATCTTGTAGCATTGGATGCGTGTTCATATATGCTAGAGGCCGTGAATTAAAAAATCAAATTGTACACGAGACAGAATAATAATTTAAATTGTAACATTTTAAAATGTTTTTAAATCGTTTGTGGTGGTTTCCTTCAGTTTTTATCAAATTTAATGCCCGGCAGCAGATAGTTGACGCAAACGGTTAGTTGACCATAACGAGACAAACGTGTGGCTGACCGGTTTTACTCTGTACATTTTTATACATAATATATTATTATTGTATATTTCCTACGGACCATCTGGCACACCATTCGTCTTCTCTTTTCTTCTCCACACGCCATTATTATTCACCAGCGGCCGTCCGATAATCCAGCGTGATGTGCGTGCACACACGTACATAATAATATACTGTATTATAGTACCGCGCGCGGTCGTTGCCGTATAAATGCTGCGTTTGTGTGTGCGTGTCATTGCAGGCGTTTTCCCTTATTATCGGATACCATCTTACGCGCGCGCGTATCACGTCCGTATAAAAATTCTCGGCCGTATAAAAGATCCACGGTCAAAGATGGGAAAAGTAGTAGAAAAAACACAATATATGTATACAACGTGTATAATATGGAAAAAAATACTCGTTCGGAACAATTCTCACATTGTCACGCAACGACTTTGTATGCACAAAAGGATTTATACGGTGTTGTATTTACCTTTTATTATTATTTTTTTTATGGCAAAACTGATTTGATCTGGTCTCTGAGAATCCGGATTTCTTAAGGATCAACAGTCTTGGAAAACTTAATAAAATCACGAATAAAATATATCAGACATTATATTATAATACTATTGCGCTGTCGCTATGAAAAAGATTCGATCTGGCCATGCACACATGTGGATAGTGGACGTGCCTCTCACTCATATTTAGTCACACGCAAAATCCCATATGGAATATTATTTACCATAAGTCCATAACAGCCTTGTAGTCGTGTAGTTATTATCGTTAACGAGGCACATATATATTTGCAAACAAATGGTCGTCATATTTTAAAAGTGTGAAATATTTATATATCTACACACATGTCCGTATCTGGAACTCAATATACTATAATATGGACGTCATTATTTCGTGTTGTACATATTATATTATAATAACTATACTACGTGGTACGTAGTGTATTGGGTACAACGTGTTATACATTATATTTGAAAAAATTATTATTTGACATACCGCGTCGTCTCCAAGAAATGGGTGCATAGACATACATTATGTATAACATAAGTGAGACTCGAGTAATAATATAATATACTGACTGCATAGTGCGTACAAGGTTAAATGCATTCGTTCAATACGTTATTTATTTATGGATATTTGTAATTATGATTTCTAACGATTGTCAATTATTTTCATTACCGATTGATTTAGGATTATAAATCTATTAGGTAAATAAATATACTATGTAGCTGACGTGTTTATATATTTTTAAAATACATTTTCCATAAGGGTACGTAACCAGGATTTTATTTCGGGGGCGGAGGAGAGATTCATTCAAAATATATTCCCACTAATCTCATAATTTTTTTTTTTAATACTACAATCAGTTAGTAGTCAACAGACAATTAAAAAAATTTGGGATGTCCGAACCACATGGATCCCTCGTAAACGTCATTGATCTTTAACTCATTTATAAAACTGCCTCTTTTTATACTCGTCATTATAAATGGGGTTCTTATACTTCTAAAAACCCACTGTACATTAAATTTGTAGAAGTTTTAAAATATTTAAATAGACGTGATCGCAAACCGTACACGTTGTACAACCAAGGTCGGATTAAGGATCTATTGGGCGCCGGTGCTGAAATGTCATATGGGCCCTTTTGACAAAACATGCTTTATAAAGTTGCTCTCTATGTTTGCAAAACATTACATTTTTTTTTCAAACCATTTCACAAATATAAATTACAGTAAAATTTTACAATAAGGGTAAAAACAAGTTAATACTCGTATATAAACAAAAACTATTTTATCAGATAATTTTTTTTCTTGTTTTACTTAAAGCCAACTCTTAGTACTTTATTTAAATCTATTGATTTTAACAAATCATTTTCAAAATATAAAATCATTTGTATGTCTGTTTTCTTAGGTTTAATGGTTCTATACTTAATTTTTATTCTAGTTAATTTTGAAAAAGCTCTTTCAGCAGAACAATTAGACATAGAAATAGTTTAATACATTTTTAAAGATGTAAATATATAAGGAAATACTTCTTCAAGTGACTAATTTCTAAACCAGTCAAATTTGATAATGTCAGTTAGATCAAAAGACGGTTGACAAAGCCTCCAGTATTCTCTAAATTGTATAAGTTTGTTTAACAAAGTACATAATTTTTATACTTTGAAATATAGTTTATGATACCCAAATAAATTTTTTCATTAGATTTTTCAGTTAAGTTAGTTATAAATAAAAAATAGTAATATCATAGTGTATAAATAACATTAATAATAATCATTGATAATTCGAGTATACATGAAAATAACAGTAAATTTTGTCTTTTCAATAAAGTACTTATATATGTATTTAATTGTTTTTGTCGATAAAAAAATTGTTATTTTAAAAATATAGGTAGGTAAATTATGATTTAAAATTACAAAAAAATGTGTATCGTTCTAAAATTGTATTGGCCTCTATAACTTTTATATTTGAAAGGGCCCCGGGGTTTCCACCCTGGCTACATCCCTCCTAAATCTAGATATGTGTACAACACCTGTATTGTACACACTTTAGAAATTAGTATTGCTTACATCAGCACAGTATACTCTATAATGTCGTCCAATTGAAATTCCAAATGTATAATGACAAACGACGACCGCGGCTGTATTATAAATTTATATTAACATATATGATCACATTATAATTGTTCTAATTACCGCATTGCTGGGAGTATTAATATAAAACCCGTAAAGTTATTAATTATTATTCATTTGTCCTAACCATTTCAAGTGAACGTAGTATTTATCAAAGTAAAACAGAACAGAAACAGGGCTCCGTAATTTTACACCAAAACAGCCCTGTTGATGATTTTATGATTTTATATACTTTATACCTTCTAATAATTTCTTTTTAGAAATAACAAAAGATCAAATTATAGTAGGAATATTATATTACAATTGTATAATGTTATGGCTAATATGACAAATTAAAACAATTGATCGTGAGCGATATCAACGTCGATCTTCCATTGTTTGAATTTATTTTAATATATTTAGTAAATAAATCATAATAATATAAATACTATTTATTAAAACATGTATGTGTAAGATACTACTATCTATAATCGTGGTTTTAATTATATTCGCTATCAAAAGAAAAATATATTCATAGTAGATTTTAACCAAAAAAAGTTTGGCCTCCTCTGATATATGGTAATATTACACGTTTACGCGGTTAAGAAAAATAATAAACAAATTTTTGCATTCGTCCGATCTCCGCGGGCAGTGCCTACCGAGATCGTGGGACCGAGCGGACCGGACGACTTGGTGTGGAATACGAGGGGTATTTAAGAGAGGTGACTCCAGGGCGCGGAAGTCGGGCCGCCGCCGTTGTTGTCCGAGTGTGACGGATGCAAATCGTTTCTCATAAATTCCGAGATACAAATCTTTTTTTTCTGTTTCGTACCTATTATTATTTTATATTCGCCCCGCGGAGTCGTGACGAGCTCGCTCGTTCGCGCGCGCCTAAGCAGTAGGCGTGAACCGTCCAACACCTCGACGCGATTTACGTGCGTACCTACACATAATGCGTGTACACGTACACGATGATCGTTATTATCATTATGGTTATTATGATTATTATACGTAGCGGTGGTGCGGAGAAGAAACTACGTCTGCGTGTGTGTATCGCCCGAGGGGAGGGTCAAGGACACCGGTTGCGGTGGTGCTGATGCATGTTGAGCTCCGTACCCGACACCGCAGACTCAGAGAACCGTCTCATTAAAAAATAAAAATAAAAAAAAAACGACGTCCGGCGCCACACGTTCAAATCGTATACACGAAAAATCCTTCCGTCGACCATCGTGGCGCGAACGCATAATATTATGATAATAATACTAAGCAATCATGGTCTTCGTGCAGTAAAGTGAACCGATGCAATAATAATTATTAATTACTGATCGTCGTATAGTGTTGCTATTATGTCAACAAAAACAAACGTCGCGTAACATTGTTATATTACAGATGAAACACAGAAAGAAAATATTTTTATGAAAATTAAAAACATGTTTATGAAGTTACATACATTACACAATAGACTCAAATTCAAATACTTACAAAAAGTTTTTTGAATAGAACTATTTCATATAATATTTTTATTTTTTTTTAAATATATTTTTCCAAGATGTCAAGTGTCATAATATTACAATAGGTCAATAGGCACTCGAATGATGATGATTTAAATGACGTGTGCAATATATATTATGATTATGAATATAATATAAATCATGACAATAGAAATTAGATATTGTTGTATTTCATAAAGATTTGGTAGCCTATACATATTTCCAGTTAGTAGTTGGCCAAATGGCTGAATAAAGTTTAACATTGATATTAATTATTGTCATAAAAAAAATTATAATAAATTAAGAATATATTATATCTACTACACATGATGTTAAAAACGCATAGTTTATTGTAATACAAGCGCAGAAAATTTAAATATTATTAAATCTGTATAAATATTAGTAAACAGGCATGTGTATATTTATATTAGATACGTACATCATACTTTTGATAAGGAATCAATAGATTATCCTAAACATTAAAATATTATAATTTATTGGATTGTTGGATATAGTCACCAAAAAAGATTTGTTTGTTTGTATTAGACAAGCCAACAATAAATACCTCGTTAAGTACTAAATAATTAAATAAATAAATATTTGTAAATATTATTATTGTATCTACTGTATCTAATAGACACAATATAGATGTAAATATACTAAAATACTTCCTGAAAAATTGGATAAAATAATTTAAATAGTAAAATAAACATAGTTTTAAATTAAATTTAAGGAGTTATTAGTTTTAATAAATCACATAATAATTATTTATAAATTTTAATTTTATTTGTATAATAATAAATTGGTACCTATTTGGTTTGACCAATTTACCTAGATTTAAACTTTTAAAATATAAAAGCACACGGTAAAACATAAAATATACTTGAATATATATTTACACATTATGTTTAGGTATACTGTTAATAATTACTCAAGATATTATCAAGATATTTATTTATAAATAAAAAAAATGGTGCACTCATAATGATAAAATATCTGTTAGCAACAAATATGTACAAACTCAGTGAAAACAGAAGATAATATTATCAATATAGGTAATACTAATTAGTTATAAAATATATTATATGAGATAATAGGAATGTTAAGCTCTAGAAAAATTAACCCGAGATCACAATTTATAATCTTACATGATTCATACCTTAATAATAATTAGTTATACAAAATTAGTATAATAATATGATAGTCAGTAACTGAAGATTAGGTACCTATTTCTATATATATATATATAATATTTGTATTGAACTATCAAAATAATATTGTTTTGTTAAATATATAATATTTAAATATTGCTTTACAGACTTGAATTACTTATATTTAGCATAGGCATTATTAGGTAGGTGCGAATTTTTTTTTAACATACCTAGTGTATAGAAATGTATAAAGGTTTAAAACTGTTTTTGTATTTTAGCACCCCTAAAATTTGAAATCAATATTTATTATAGATAATATTTATTATGATACCTAGCTACCTAACTTATATAGAAATATATTTAAGGAATAATGTAAAATCAGTAAAATATGCAATTTGTAAGTGCTCTGTTAATTAAGTAGGTTAAGAATATTTAAAAATAAATCTTGATAATACACTTCGATCAATGTTAGAGCATTGGATGTATCAAATTATTCATACTTAGGTATTATAAATAGGTAATAAGTATAAAAAAATAAGGACCTTTTTATTTTATTATAAAGAATAGGTTAACCTTAGAGCCCCTGAGAAATCATTATGAATTTATAATAATCATTAGAACTATTAGTCATTAATTCATTAAATATTAGTTTTTATCAAACTTTTAATGTTTATTTGATCAAGTATAAAACTGAAAGTACGTATTAACATATTTTAAGAAATATTTACATACATTTATAAATGGACAAAACTGGGTAGTTTACTAATAGATAAATATTGATTAAATATTTTATATAATCTAATAAAATAGTTTATGTAATATTTGAGCTAGGATTATAATTTCTAATAATTAACAGAAAACAACTTACTACAGAAGTTTGAAGTTGTATCAGAGATTTAATAAAATTACATATTTATTATTTATATTTTATTTAACTGTATGAACTAGTATATTTAAGTACTGAGTACAGTATTATATTATATCAAGTACATATGTAAAAGATACTCATACACCGAGGATTAGTCATTCTTAAGAGGGGAAAAACATTGATGTGAAGTATATATGCACTGAGACTGAAATACTGAAGGGTCTTATTGATTTAGAGATTACCATATAGGGGGAGGTAAATTTTATAGTTGGTGTATGCACAGCGTGTTCCCTATACTTTTGAAACTATATGACATTTCTTGGAGGGTGAGATCTCAATAGCTTCAAATAAAACATAATTTATGACTGCCAGAACAGTTAAGCAAGTTTAGAAGGGCAAAAGTTTAATGGATAAAAATGTCTAGGGTGGTCCCTGTTTTCTTAACAACATTTTCAACTAGGGAAAGTATAGATTGTTGTAGTAAACCTCGTATTAAGTTGCACAAATAAAATTGAATAATATATAATATCTAAGTTATGATAATATTAAAAACTATAATTTATAAGTATTAAACATTGATAACATTAAAATCAAATGGATAATATATTATAAATATAGTTATACAATTGAACCTACAAACACTACTACTAATAGAGTATCAATAAATATTATTTATATTAAGAATTTATTTCATCATAATCTCACTTGCAACAAAATAAGATAAGAAGGATCAATTACCTATAATTAAAAATATATGTATTATAGTTTTACTATTAAGTATTATTTAATTCAAAATTTAAAAAAATGTACCTAATATATGAATTATCAAATATAAAATCTTGTAAAACACAGAATTACTAAAATAATTTTATTGGACATTTTATATTAATGTTGGATAAATATTTATCTAGATAAAAATAGGATAAATAATTAATTTCAAATAAAAATATTCAACTTTTATTTTATAAAAAATTATATAAGATAATGTAATTAAATCATTTTTACTGACTTATTACTTATTAGGTATATCATTTTATTTATAAAATAATTGTATATTATATATTATATTGTATGTTCATAAAATTATACATAGGTATAACATTATATTTATTTAGAAATGATAGAAGTACCCAATATGTTTAAAAATACAAGTTTAAATTTTTGAGAAATAAGTACTTACCTAAGTACATCGGTATAACCATACTATACCAATAACAGAAAATAATATTTCCTATATAGATTTAAAAATATAGTAATTTTTAAAAGATGTTATAAAAACAGAATCGGGTAATAGAAGAATGTTTATTTAATAACTAAAAAATAAACTTATCTATATTAAACATGGGCGGAACTTCTTAAGTTGGTATGTTTATTTAGTTTAGATTAGGCATTAAAAAAATTACATTTTGCAATTTCCTATTATTTCACTATTTCTTATAAACAAATCGCATTAACATTTTGATTTTATAGAATATTGTATATTATCTAAATACCTTATATCTAATACCATTTTATTTGTTGTGTTTCTTAATTTTGAGATCATGAGAGTAGAATATTATAAGACAGTTCACAAATTCCAAAGATTTAACAGACCATTAGTTTAATGAATTAAGTGAAATTGTTAATTTATTAACATAATTAGATAAATTGTAAATTTATCAAATATTTGTTAAAACTTTAGGCAGGTATTAGAAGTAAATATTAATTTAATTAAGTATACCTATCTATATTATTGTATATGACTATAGATGTTTATCTTTATAGACAATTTATAATCTATTAAAATATAAACAATAAGTAAATAGGACAATGATATAAATAACATGAATCACTTAATATGATATAGTTCATTAACTGCACCTCAGAATTTATTTTTAAATAATTATGAAGGAACCATAAAACAATTATATATATATATATATATATATATAACTTTGAGTATATATTAAGATTAAATATCCAGAACAATTTTTTTAAAGGCCGAAAAGTGGAATTGTATTTATCTGAGAGAGAATAGGAAGATAAATTACTTATGTTAGGATTGCTTTGACAAGTTGCGAAACTTTAGGTAGTTGGTGATTTTTATGAAATTGTTTGAGATATACCATAGAGCACTACTCAATTTCTTGAAACTGATATATTGAAAGACTTTAAGAGAACAAATATTAGATGGTTTAACTGGACCCCAGAGTTGAATACCATAGACTAACATAAATAATACTCGTCAAATAATAGATGTCTAGATTAGTTATTTAAGATTTGATTACATTTCAATTTTTACTTTTAAAATGATGCAATTACCTAGATAATATTTTTGTAAGTACATTACACACAATATACCTATCATTATATCATAATAAAATTTAAATTTACCTATATATTGTATTAGTTATATAAAATAAAAACTAATAAGGTTATCTTCATTGATAATTTCAGATAACTGAAATTTTCAGTTTATATTTTATAAATTTAATATTTCAAATTATATATTGGTATGTAGATACTGATACTTATCAATTAGAGTAGATTTTTAACTACATTTATTAGGTAGGTATAGTTTGTAGTAGAAATCAGGATAACATTAATTAAATAAGTACATTTGTTTCATCTACTGGTTTAAATAGTTTATCAATATGACTATACTGCTTCAGAATAAGAGTACACTTGTAAACAGTAAAAAATGAACACTCCCCGCAGCTGATGATAGATTGTAATAATAAAGTTTAAAAACATGTAGATATAGTGCCGGTGTACCTCATTCTGAACGGAGTTAGAGTACAATATTGATTATTACCTATTTTAAAACATGATAGGTAACTGTACCAATATGGTATAAAATATCAAATTTAATGTTAGATTAGTTAATTTATTTCTAAAATATTATCATAGTTACAAAAATTAAAATAATTAAATAGCTCTACTTTATAACTAAGCCAATTTTAATTTACTTGAGAATACTGGTTTGGTCACTAAATATATTATCCATGCGACTATAAATACTTATCTAATTCATAGAGTTGGGACTTGTGATGATACCTACAAAATCATACCTATGGATTTTATAATTTATACGAGACTTATTAGTAAAGAACTTTAATTTCATTATGTTTCTACATTTCTATTATGTTAAATAATTATAATAATATATTGACTGTTGAAATTATATAATATAATAATTATTAACAAAATGTTATTTTACCTGATTTAGTGGCAATAGCTGCAATTCCCAGTCCGATGGTTATTGCACCGCCCAAATCTCGTTTTAGCAACATAGTTGGAAATTAACGTTAAAGATGAAATGAGATTTGATTTCACGTTCTCGTTTGTTTGGTCGTTATCAGACAATATTTTTCTTAGCGAATACTACATTTTGATTTGAAACACTTACACTTAGCACACTCGTTAAAATTAATAAAATAATAACACAACGAGACGAGGCACCGATAGTTTAAGATAAGAGTACGTTAACTTGAACTAAATAAACTGGATGGCGAACGCTTATAAAATTTATAATTAAAAATAAAACTGAAGCAAAAAAAAAAAAAAATGATTAGACATTCACACACACGCGCGTAAACAGCGAGTACGAGCAACGGAGATAAACACAACACGGCACGAATGCGAAAATAAGAATGCTCAATGTGGCTGTCGAGTAGTTAACGGTGGGGAATGAGGATGAAGATTGCAGGTGAACACTGAACACTGACGGCAGCAGCGGACAAACTATATTATTGCAACAGTGCTGCGATTGCTGGAGAAATGGAGTATGGTATCGGTATTCTCTATGTGGTTTTAGTCTTCTGATTTAGAATAAAAAGAAATCCAAGGAAACATATGAACGCTAAATTGTCATGGAAGAAAAACTATCAAACGCGGTCACAGCGGCAAACGATACAAATTTAGAAAAATATGAAATTTCTAAATACCTGTAATTTTTCCAAATAGGTACTATAAACGTAAAACGTTTATTTCTAAAATGCTAATAATCTATCTAACAAATAATAACAATATATTAAATATATTATTTAACAGTATAATAGGTATAGATATGAAAAAATTAATTTGATATTACATATTTAATTTTTTACTCGTATAATATTATGTAAGACATATATGTTGTTGCACTATAATAGTATCAAACATTCGAACTTAAGAGATTAATAATTGCACTAAAAGAATAACCGAGTTTCGTTTTAAATGTTTTTATATTTATATTTTATTAAACAGTAATGGCTTACATTGGCATGCATAGAATTCAACAGCAGGTGAAGCATAATAAATAAACTGTCCTTTTTTTACTTAACCGGTCTACAATTTATAATTAATTATCAGTTTAAATTTCAATACATTAATCATTATACATTTATAAGCAATTTACTTAGGTAATAATAATTTCTAATTTGTCGAGGGGAATAAAAATTGTGCTCAAGCATTTAGTTTTTTTTAAAACAAATTATATACAGTTAAATAACTTATTTTTTTGAATACTCACTAATAACTTGTTTAAAATTAATACCGAATTTATAAAAAAAAAAAATGATTGCTTGAGTCACTGGCATATTGAACAAGGAAGCAACTTATAGGTAATGTTGTTTTGGTATCTAACATCAAAATTACATTTTTTTTTAGATACCATATACCTCAAAAGATAAAATAGATTTATTTCTTCGCACGATATTCTCATATTCCTTTTAAATAACTTGAATATGTATTTCAATTATTTATTGTTAGCAATTAGTGTTTTTTAATTTTATTTATTCTACATATCACACACTATATGAAAATAGTAGGTATTCTATTTATTTTTATATATTCTGTGTACATATTATTATGAGTTATAATTTCACTGGAACAACTTGTGACTGGAATGATGACAAATATGTTGAAAATCTTGTATTTTTGCTTATAGATCCATCATCAATCCATTAACGTATAATGAATACTGAATATAGTGCACAGTGAATTTCCATATGATTTTCATGTAGGTATGGTTCATATTTTTAATAATGGAATTTCCTGCCTCTAAATGATCTAGGACTGATTGAAGTTTGAAGAATGACTATTTTTAAAACTAAATTAATTTAAAAATATAATAAAACAATATTATTATAATAGGTATCTATTGCATTTGTTAGGAATGTGTCATAGAAAACTGAAGAAATAAAAATCAGAATTATTAGATAATAATAAAAGAAAATTTATATAACCATTAGATACTTATTATTAACATTAAATAATATTTAGATTAATTTATTATTAAGTATAGTAATTTCACCATGTATGATTATGAAACAGACAATATTGTTACAAGTGTATCGATAAGTTATTAATTTCTATATAAACTGACTGAAATACAGTCATGCCATATGAGTAGTCTATTCAGTACTTATTTAATAATAGTTTGCGATATTTGTCGTACATAGTATATATTATATATTTGTTCAGCATGCATTATAATTTATTTTAGAAATTTCCTGAGAAAAAAAGTACATTATTTAAACATAATAATCATTTAAATTTAATTATATGCACAGCTATCTAGTAAATAAGTGTTCTCAAGCACACCTTCCATAGATGGCTACTAAGTGAGTAGGTATAGGTATAAAAAAAAATTGTAAATTATATATGTATAATAATAATATTCATTCTTTCATTATAATATTTCGATTAAATTACATTTTAATATTATATTTTATCCATTTTGCTTATAAGTATATTGAATTTTCTTGAAACAAATTTTTTTTGTGCTAACATGAAGTTAGAACTTTTTTTTAGCAGGGTGTTTTAATTTTAAAATTTATTACGTTAAAATATTTGTCATGGTGTAATCCATTTTGGTGAAAATATCACATTTTATTATAATTTAACAATTTGCATAATTTATAATAAAAATATTAAATAAAAGCATATAACAAAATGTTTTGTAAAATCTAGTTTATAATATACTTTTGGTATAAATACAATCGAAGGGGTCTTTTGACACCCAAACCACCCCTCTTGTTACAATACTTATTATGTGATGACTAGAGTGGTTATAGAGGTAAATCTGTGTTTTAGCAATCACATGTATTTTCTAAGATAACTACTGTACATTTGTGAAATGCTAAATAAGATTTTAATACTATGAAATAAATTCATATTTTTCAACGGTTTAATCTTAGCAATATTATATAATTTAATTATTAATGAAGATCGAAGACATACACAAAAATCTTATAATTGTCTATGATTTTATCACATCATTTTAGTCTTTAATTTGTAGGTTGTAGTTTTAAACAATTTAGGTAGGTGTCCTTAACTTAATTTTTATATTTTATATAATAAAATAATTAGATTCAATTCAAAATATATTAATTATATAATTGATAAATATTAACACTTACAAGAGTTATGATTAATATACATATAATTATCACAACATAAATACATATTATAATGAATATATTATTTATTTATTTTGATTCACTGTACACAATTTATTTTACAGTCGTCACAAAATAAAATAATTAATTTAGTCATACACGCATACTGTAAGTGTTAAAAATTTTTATAATTTCACAAATAGTGTATTTCAGTATACCCCCAAAATTTTATTTCAATACAAGGTCATCCAGCTAAAATATTAAATGTTTTCAAAAATCGTGATCGCACTGTATATATATATATATATATATATATAGGTTTTATACAATTTAACAAGTAGTAATATTACCATTGATTATAGATAGTAAACTATTCCATAATCAATGGTATTACCTTATAATTATAAAATAATAACCTGAGGTTAATTAATATAATGGCGATATGATTTTTTATTTTATCAAGTTAATTTATAGTAATTATAATTTTTATATAAAATTATAATTATATATAATATATTAAATTCTATTTGTTGAAAGTTTTAATACACAATGATACTTTTCTTACTGATATTATAATAAATATTAATATATATATATTGCAATAAACAAATTAAATTAAATACATTTTTCTAATAAAAAAAATTTAATTATTGATAGTTTCACTTTTTTTTTATTTTTATAGTTACTCTAGTATTTAAGTACTATACATTTGCACAGTTTGGTTCTTTTGGCGTCAATTATAACATTAATAAATTATTTTTAAGATTAAATTATGACATACATGTTTTATAATATATTTAAAAATTCCTTGTATTATAATTGTATAATTATACTATAATTTTTAGTATATTTATATTTTAATTATAATTATAATTTTTACAATTAAATTTGTAATATATCATGAAGTACAAATTACGTTGCCTAAAACATTTTTAACTAACATCTTAATAAATTATACTATAGCAAATGATTGTTCAATTAATTTTTTATTTACAAACTTTTATAATTAAGATATTTATATACAGTTTATAACTTTTATTGAGGAAGACTTTATCTATCTTATTTGTTTAATCTTAAGTTGCAAATAAGTGATATATATATATATATATATATATTATAGAAATAGAACTCTCAATACTTATTAAAATGTTTAATCAATCACATTAAAGGTATGCATTTGAAATTTTATACATAAATAATATCTATATATATATATATACATTATATATAAAGCATCATTGAAAGTTTATAACAAAAAACAATTTAAAATTTCTTAAGATTCATTACTTTAAATTTTTTGAAATATAAAATAATAATAACCCTATTTATGTATATAAATATAGTTCCGAAAAGGTAGATAATAATAATAATAAATGTAAAATAGTTACATAAAAGATAATAATAATTTAAATATAACATTGTACATCAATATAATGATATACCACAGAAATTAAATAAAAATGATTTATTTGTACAAAATACAAAATAATAATAATAAATTAAGATATTGTCCACAATGATTAATGTATTACAATTTATAACCAATATTTTAATTTTACAACATAATTAATGTTACTACAATAAAGATTTTTGTTTATCATAATATGTAACAAATTCGTAAATAAAAATAGAATATTCAGTTCGTTTCAGCTAAACGAGCTGCATATTATAACAAAAATTGTTATTAACTATATAAATATTAAGTGTAAAGAACATTTAATATTTATTTTAACATTGGTTTATTTAATACATCTATTTTAGCACTCATAGATTAAACACGTATAAAATTGTTACATGAATAATACAAATATTCAGAATAATGCTCTTAATGCAAAATAATTATACATCCTAAGGCACATTGTTAGGACCATTGCAACCTATTGTAAGAACATAGCGACGAATAGCCATAACATTTTAATATTATATCAGTTAACAATAATCATTTATCAGTTAATATTGAATGGTAAATTTGATTTATCAGCTGCCATTACAGCTATTATATATAAAATTCCAAAAATACAATTTAATTTAGCAGTTCGCTTAGGAACAGATTGAATATTAATACCCTCTCTAAACTCCCTTTCTATTTTAAAAGCATAGCTCATGGTAATTAATGGTAATAAAAACCATTTTGAACATCTTACTGATAAAACGATAAACATAATATACGGGGTAAATAAAAGAAATCCATAAAAAATAATTGAAGCAGTTCGACCTATTAATATTGCTAGTGTAACAATACCAGCTTTTCTGTCACTTTCTAAATCTCTTGTATTATTACTATGTAATATAGCTTCAGTATTTAATGCAAGCGGTATAGCATAATATATGGGTTCCAAATTAAGTTGTCCCGTATGAGACAAATAAGCGAATAAAACTGATGCCGGTCCAAACAGTATCAAGAATATCAGATCTCCGAGTGCAATGTATTTGAAACCAAATCCACCGGTGTATAAAAATGAAATACTTAAACCCCATAAATAGGCAGCAGCTAAATGACCCATTTTTGCCTGTGATATGATTGCGAGCCAAAAAAATGTAACAAAACTCAAAAAGTATAAAATAGCGCCTAATCTTTCCACTTCATTCTCAGATAATATTCTGTCCACCAGGGTTCGATCATCACTATTTCGACCATCAATGCCTCGGACATAATCGTAATATGTATTTACCACATTGCCAGCTCCATGAACCAAAGCAACTGTCAGTAGAGTCAACAAAAGTGTCAGAAGACTAAATTCTATATTGGAATTTAATTTCTGAGCAATGGTGCAGCCTAATAAAGTCGGTATTATTGATGCACTTAGAGACCATGGTCGAATGGCTAGTACGTGTGACGGAAGCTTGGTACGCAGGGACATAAATATTGAGGGTAGATGAGCGGCAACATTAGGTAGTGAATCAGCGGATGCAGTGCCACTGTTTGGCATTGTCTCACTGTTGTCTACCTGCAATATAAAATAAATTAAAATTTAAAATAACAATTTGAAAATTTACTCACGTAATGAAAATATAGCCAAGTCAACAAGACCGGCGATAGAGAATAAAATAAGTTAAGTATTTACAACTTTAGTAGCATGACGAAACGAAATACGAATTAATTGTTACGTTTAAGATATATTAGTGTATATAGTGTAATGATTGGTAATGAAACGTGAATACTAAATTGTGAACAGTCAATTGACAAATACTCAATGACCAATAATCATGTCAATAATCATTAAATTCATTATCATTCGAGCGCTATTATCAGAAACTGTAACGTCATGTGTTCTACAATATGCGGTTAAACTATAAACCTGGTTAACAAACCAGCAACCAGTGTACATCAAAATAAAATATTTTTTGATTAGAATCGTTGAGTCTTTATATGCGATTAAATATCAGGTACTTTAGTACTTATATAATATTGAGTTTGAATACAAAATAAATATATAAATAATAAATCGGTATATTTTTAAACGTTATTAACAGTCTAATAAAGTATTTCGTTAAACTTAAATTATATTTAAAAATACCTATAAAAAAATATAGTTGTATTAAAATTAATGATTACAATGACAAAGATTAACTTCAATCGTGTGATATCGAGTAACTGTTAAACAGTTTAAATTTTAATAGTTTCAAGGGAATAATATTATGATTTATGAGTATAATTATAATAAAAACTATTATGTAATTTATTATAGTTAGTAATCAATAATAAATACATTACTGTATAATGAAATGAGCTGTAAATTATATTTATAGTTGATAAATTTAATTTCTATTTTTTACCATACATAGATACTTAAATTTATGAACTCATTTAAGAGTTAAATAGTTTTTTTTTTTAAATATTATTTTTCTGTCTGTTTTACTGCAGTCTTTGGTAGTAGTGTAGTACCAAACTATAAAATACCTTTAGACTGTAAATACTTGTATGCTTTAAGTATACAAGTACTCCAAAGTCTAAGGCCGCAGTTCAAATCCAAGGACTTGATTTTCAGGGATTTGAAAAAGTGAAGAAGCTATAAAAATGCGTATTACCAGTGGCTATATTTTCTGATTTTCCGTAGTGCACATTTTTCATGGTGTACTTATTGGGTAGCGATGGGGGAATCGTATATTATATTGTGTGAAATGTGCATTATTAATGTTGATAAGTGTTCAAAATTATAAAAGAGGGGGAACTAATTAGGTTTTGGTCATAGGGACTTGAAACTTTTTTTAAGTGTCAACATAAGTGTTTTACATTATAGAAGAAATTTTGGAAGGATTGGTTGATTTTCTGACTAAGCATTAAGCTTATAACTTTTTTCCAAAAATGTTTAATATTTCTAATATTTTTTATATTTTTTTAATATTTCCTGTAATTTTTGGTTTTTTGATTTGTAAATTTTATCAGAGTCTAATCATATACAACTTAATCTTTTTTACAAAATATTTTCAAAATCGTGACTGACAATTTTTTTTATAAGGTTTTAAAGCTAAACAACCGAAAATCGGCAAAATTACGAATTCTGTTATTTTAAATTTTTTATTCCGTGATATCTAATTAGGTTTTGATTGTAGGAATTTGAAATTTTTTTTGAGTATTCACATAAGTGTTTTTTATTGGAGAAAAAAATTTCGAAACGATTGATTGATTTTCTGACTAGGTATAGCAGTGGCTATTTTTTCTGATTTTTCGTAGTGCACATTTTCCAAGGTGTACCTAATGGAGTAACGATGAGAGAATCCCCCTTCAGCTATGGCTCGTATACTATATTGTGTGAAATATACATTGTTAATGTGGATAAGTGTTCAAAATTATAAAAGAAGGGGAAATTAAATTTCTTACCTCTCCCATAAAAGAAAAGCCTAAGTACATCAATATATTTTTTTTTACATATTTATTAATTTACAATTAATTTCCATATATTTTATTAATGAAAACATCTTATTTTTGATTCATGTTTTAGTATATATCTTTTTAGGCATTAGGAAAACCGAAAAACAATTTGAAACTATCTTTGCTTAGTAGCTTCTGGATGTACTTTATTAGTTATTATATTGTACTTATTATAAAAAAACAGGTGCACATTTTTTTTTTCGTAGTACACATTTGTGTTTTTGTAGTGCACAAAGTGTGTCATAGTACACATAAAAATAGCCGCTGAGGTATAGAGTTTTGAATTTTTTTCCAAAAATGTTTAATATTTCTTTCAATTTTCGGTTTATCGGTTTGAAAATGTTATCGAAGTCTAATTATATACAACTTAGTCTTTTTATAAATATTTTGATAATCGTAACTGACAATTTCTAAAAGCATTTAAAATTTAAATATTTTTAGTAGAATTGAATATTATATATATATATATATATTTTTTTTTGATGTATGAAAACATTTTTTGGGATAGAAATAATGGTCTGATTACCACAAATCGTGTATACTTTCGATAGCAAATTGCTTTTAGTTAGCTAACCTTAGTTCATTTTTCGAATTTCTCAAAAGTATTTCCTTGGGAGGGGAAAAACTACCAAAAAATGGCGGAGAATTACGGTTTCTGTTATTTAAATTTTTTTTTAATTTCGTGATAACTAATTAAGTTTTGATCGTAGGGACTTGAAATTTTTTTTGAATATTAACATAGGTAGTTTACGTACGTAGTAGAATTTTGGAATAAATTATTAGTATAGTGTATTGTAATATATTGAGTTTCGCTCAGAATCATATTTTCTAATGCAATATTATTGCATTCAAATCTTAATTATAATAATCCACTAATTTCTCCAAGGACCGAAGGGACGAAGGAAGAACGCCTACAATCGACATTCCCATCTTTTTGACATTAGTATAGTATAATACTTTACAGGTCTTTAAAGATGGAGGCGATGCTCCTATCGCGCCCCTCAAATACATACCTGATAGACAAGTACAAAGTACTTACTTCGGGATCTATCTACTTATAGGCTATAGGTGATGATTGAACAATGAACAGATTGATAATTACATTTTAAAAGTATGTCTTTTATATTTCTGTAACACATTAGTACTTCCTTAATATTGTTATGCTAATCTAACCTATAACTGGTGATAATACAAATTTTAAACCAAATTAAAATCATACATGGAAGTTATTATAGAAAAATATATTTAAGTAGGTGTACGTACCTGTAGTTCATCTATTAGATAGGTACGTTTTTAATCTAATAATAATAATTTCTAATTTTTTATTGTAATTATTAAAAAGCGGGAAGGTTGATTTAGAACGTTCCTCTTTCGTCCCTTCGTTCCTTGGAGGGATTATTAGTTTATTATAATTATTAACAAAAATTGGCCTTGTCGATTTAAGACTTAAAGTTTAAAACTTTAAAACTGGGTTAAGTAATATATGTAGTATTATGTTTCTATTAAATGTTACACCTTAAAACTTTAAAAGATAAAACCCAATATTACAAACTACATTAAACATTATTAAGAAAAAAATTTCAAAGTTTTATATTTAGTGATAAAATCAATGAAATAGTTCCAAATTGTTCTCATTTGTAGAATAACTTCCTATTAGGTAATTCACTATTCAAAAATATGTTTAGTCTTTATGTTGAAAATTGCATTAATTATTATGAAATATTAAAATCGAGTTCTTCAAAATACAGTTTATTTTGCAATTTTTTGGTAGTTTTTTCTTCTCCCAAAAATAAACATTTAATAAATTCTAAAAATGAGCTAAATAAAGTACCAACCAGATGCAATTCTTCATTGAATTCATATTCGTGATAATTAAACCATTATTTCCGCATGGAATCGAAATCTACACCACAAAATACACAAATCATTGTAAAACCAATAGGTACATCGTAAATAATTCTTTGCTTCGCTCAGAACATAAAAAATTGTATATCTATTAAAAAGTGTTAAATTACAGGATGGTTTATTAAGCGTGCTCACCCCCTTTTTTGCTTTAATAATGGATATTTTTATAAAAAAATTTTTTTTGACTTTTTAAATAATTGAATACTCATATTTTTTAATACTTTGACATAACATTTCCAAAATATGCAATAATAAAGTATAAAAAGAGGGTGAGCAATGAGCATGCTTAATAAATCATCCTGTATAAACCTTTCTACATTATTATTATCTAATTTAATTTATTATATTTTATATATCTATGAATTTCCAATAACATTGGATATACCAACGGATATACTTACGGATCTACGGTTCACAAAAACATCCGTAATTCAAAACACTATATATTACCATACAGTGGTGCTCAAAAAGAGTTGGGGAGAGAAGGGGGATCTTTTTATTATTATTTTTAACAATAAATCGTTTATTACCTATTTATTTATATAATAAAAAAAAGCGGGAAGGTTTATTTAGGGCATTCCTAAATTTGTGGAAACTAGTAGTTTATTATAATTAGGATTTGAATGCAATAATATTGCCTTAGAAAATACGATTCTGAACGAAACTCAATATATAATACAATATATTATACGGATAGGTCGTTCCATAGGTTTATCACATGTGTAAAAAGGAAAAACTTTTGAGAAATTTGAAAAATAAGCCAAGTAAAGTACCAACTAGATGCAATTTTCTATTGAAACATACCCTATTTGTGGTAATTGGACCATTAATTCTACACAAAAAGTGTTTTCATACATAAAAAAAAAAAATCATAATATTCAATTTTACTAAAAATATTCAAATTTAGAAGCTTATAAAAAAATTGAGACTTACAATTTTCAAAATATTTTGGAAATTGATAAAGTATTAAATGATTACGCTTCTATAAAATTTTCAAACCGTTAAACTTAAAATTGTAGGTAATCATAAACATTTTTAAAAAATTTAAATAACAGAAATCGAATTTTGGCGATTTTCCACCATTTTTTGGTAGTTTTCCATCTCCCAAGGAAAAACTTTTGAGAAATTCGTAAAATAAACTAAAAAAGTATCAACTATATGCAAGTTTTTACTGAAAGCATACCCTGTTATTAACCCTGTAATTGTGAATTACGATTTTCAAAATATTTTGGAAACAGATTAAGTGTTATATTATGATTATGCTTATGTAAAAATTTCAAATCGTTCAATCCAAAATTTCAGGTATTATATTAAACATTATTGGATAAGTTTTAAAGGTCTATTAAGTCTATATTAAGTCAGAAAATATACATATCTGTTCCAAAATTATATTACGTATGAAGACTACATATGAGAATACTAAAAAAAATGATGAGTCTCTACGTAAAAATTTCAATAGTTATCATAAAAAAATATTAAATCAATTTCAAATCATTTATAATATAAAATATTATAAATATTACAAATAATAAAATCAAATATAATTAGAAAAATAATTTAATTAACAGTTTAAACATAAAACATAAATTTTATTCTACAATGTTAAATTAAAAACATGTTCGATATAATACTTTAATATTTATCAATTATTTATTAACTATCTTATTTTAGAGTCATCATAATGGCTTAACCATAGTAGTTATTTATCATAGGTTCATAAATATAACACAAGATAAAATACTAGATGAACTTACAAAAAAAAAAAAAAATACACTTAATAATCTAATGATTCTATTACAATGTTATTAATATTATCTATCGATTAAACATATTTTTTTCAATTTGTACTTTATACTATATTATATCATTAAATTATGATTGATTTTTATAATTGTCAAAGTTTATGTAGAAAAATCAAAATCATCTCCCCCATGACAAAATCATTTGACCGCCACTGCTACCATATGAAACAACGAAACAAAACGAAATTATTTTTTCGTGCCATTTGATTTCGTATGTTTATCACCTCGACAGTGAATCAGTTTTCGTCAAAAATGTACTTTATAAGTCCATTTACATACCTATTAAATTACTTAAAACGCACATGGTGTGGAGCGCAAAATCAGATTAACGCATAGACCCATGAAGTCCGGATCTATAGGACAGCAAATTTTAGGGGCAACAAGTAATGTAAACAATTTTAAAAGTTAAAAATTATATTATGTATTCAATAATATTTATACTGTGATTAAAATATATTTTCTTATTTAATATTATAAAGTTTTACAATTTACACATACAGAAACACTTACAATAATAATTTCGCATACATACCTCCTAATATAAATAATTGATTTTTCTTTTTTATCGAAACATTTATTTTTCATATAATTATTAAAACGATAATAACATCAATAGCTTTTGCTATGAATTGTTCAGTAAAGCGTTCGTTTTTGGCGTTAAAACGAATTAAAAGTTATCTTCCATCAGTTATGAATTTAAATAGTTTATTATCCTAAACCATACAGCATTATTGCGATATATGGAGACTGAGATGCTTCGTAATATGATGATATTACCAACGATTTTGAATCGAATAGAGTTCAAGAGATTTTATAAGTTGTATTTGTCTACTTATTTATATTATCATGTAGGTATACTTACATTATAGGTGTCGACTCGCGCAGAGTTTCAGGTCAGGTACAGCAAACTATTAATGCCAGTCCATTCTTCTAACTTAGCGGACCATAGATAATTTTTACAATATATTGGTTTTACAATGATTTTGTTTTTTGTTTGAAGACACTTTTTCCGGTAGAAAAAATCGTCCGATTACTATAAGTATTACAATACAAGGGTACGTGGTACTTAATTTAGATCATTTTACGAATTACTTAAAAGTTTTTCTTTGGGATAAGAAAACTTACTAAAAAATGACGTGAAAATAGCCAATTCACAGAAACTGTAATTTCGACGAAGTTGACTTTAAATATTTTATGATAGCTAATGCAATTTTGGACGTAGGGACTTGACATTTTTTTAAGTATTGATATAATAAGAATTCTACATAATATGAGAAAACAATTTGGAACCGTTAGATTGATTTTAAGTCTAAAAATAAAAAAAATATTGAGAACATGTTAGGTAGGTTTTTTTTAGGAAATTTTCAATATTTTTTTTTAATTTAACAGGAAAAATTACTAATAACAATAACAAACGTTAAAATTCGAGGAATTTATTTTTTCATTATTTTTCTGTTGTATATTATATGATACATTAATAAAGTTTACAAAAACAAATATCAGTATGTATACTGCAAGTATATACAAGTATATAATGCAGATATTTTTAACCCTGGGAAAATAACTGAAATTGTGGCTATAGCTAGGTCAGTGATAGTTTTTAATCTTTTTCAGAATCATGGTATACTTATAATTTTATACGATTTTTGCCATAAAACATTACTTTTACATATAATAAAGTATATTAAAAATCACATACATAAATGTATATATTTAAATGTTTAAATGTTCATTAACAATTTAATGTTATTACATAATTTGTATGCCCAGGGTCCTAGAGAATTCAGCCATTGCACTGCTTCTGTTATGGTTCTGTGTAGTTCTTTCATTCCTCTTTGTAATTGTCGAATATGACATTCATGATTCATCAATGATGTGTAGCAGTTTGCTCTACGTGTCCGCAGTCACATTGGGAGTACAACTTACTTTTGAGTAGCCAGTTGCCACGGTTTTGTTTTCCCGTAGTGACGTCTATAGAGAAAAGATAATGTGGAAAGCTTAAATATTTTAATGTTGTCTAGTGATTGACACTAAATTGACTAACTATTCAAATTTTAACAGACGAGTGTAATAGTAATGGAGTGTGCACACGATCTGTAATAAATTGGGTAAAAACATTATAGCATTTCAATAAATTATAACAAGAAAACAACGTGATACCAGCTAATGTATATTAATGTTAAAAATATAAATTCTATTAAAATTTATAATGTAATAAAACATGTAAAAATTATGTCTTATCAATTTAATTTTTAGACGGTACAGATAAAGATAAAATATAATTTTATGTCATCTAGAAAATATTTCAGCTAAATTAATCTAGATATTCTCAACATTATTGATTTAAAATATAATCTAGGTGACACTAAATCATAATATTTTATTTTTTATCTTTATCTGAGATAAATTCAAGTTAGGTATTATCTTTATTTTATTTTCTGTAGATCATTTTATCCCAACATAACCCAACAAAGACTATTTTAATACTCATATGAGCAATAAAAAAAAATGTACAAAATATTTATGAGGATGTACAAATTACAGATATTACGAAACTGACTATGTGTAGAAGGTATTACGTGTATCCAACATTGGTCGAATATACAGTGTTTTATACTTCTGACAAAAATTTGTTGCGGATTATTTATTAATTATATATATTTTTTTAATCCAGGATGGCAATGAGAAACTAGCTTCCTAACTGAATACTGTATTATTATTATTTTTTAAAATTATTTTATTTTATTATACTATTTTGACTTATTTTTGGATAATTTTAACTCTAATTATTGTTTTAATAAATAACATACATTTTAAAAAAAATATTATTTAGGTACCCTAATACTTGTATTGTATAACAACAATTTCAGTGTTTTTTCCTGGGTTATTTATTAGGGAAATCTTAGAAATAAATTGTTCAACTAAATTAAATAATTACTTAAACATGCCAAAATCACAACTGTACAGTATTCTTTTAATTTTTGAGATATATTAATATTATTATTAAACTATTTAGAATGATTTATTAGTTTGTACAAATATTTTTGTTATTAAATTCTTTGTATTTTAACATTTCATTATGTATATATCTATAGAAATTTGTATAATTTTACAAAAAGTAAGTTTTTTATTATATTAATGTGAATAATTAATTAGATACCTATATATATATATATATATATAAAACTTTAATTAAATATTTAAATTTATACATAATTAAATAAAATATAAAAATGTTTTTTATAAACATTTTATATAATATATTATGTAATGTGAAAAAGATAATTGTTCGATTACCACAAGTATGGTATGATTTTTGTAGAAAATTGTATCATCTCAGTATATTATTAAGTTAATTTTTCGAATTTCTCAAAAGTTATTCCTTAGGAAAAAACTACCAAAATTCATGGAAAAATATGAAAAAAAAATTATTAATAGTTAGTTAAAATTTGGTCTTGCTATTTAAAAAATAGTTGTATTGCGTATGTGCGTAACTAATTAACATTAAAATAATTATAGAGACCATTTAGAAGAAAATTCAATTATTTTTTTACTCAAAGATATTAAATTTATTCAATATTATCGTTTACATACTGTATATTACATTACATTATATTATATTATATATCTACCTACTTACTTAATATTGTTGTTTTATGAATGACTCTATTAACATTTGGAGAATTGCACTTGTATTTATTTAATATAGTAGGTACGTTGTTCATTATTGTTTAAAAAATTATTATATTCTTCGTAATAAAATTTTTTATTTGTATAAAATAACAATTTCATGTAATTTTAAAATATTGACACATATTGAAATCTTATTTCAATGATGTGAGAAATGAGAAATTGATAATAAACTTTGGTAAATATTTTCTCTCATTTGTATTAAGTATTGAAAGTAGTGTAGTAGTAAAGTATGTAGTACTACTTTAGTAGTTACTGTACTAAAGTAGTCATTTCAGTGTGATGATAAGGAATTTCTGCAGTACCATTATTTTACCATAAGCCAGTAAACACAAAATTACTTCTAGTCTAGCGAATAAAGTTTACAAAATTATATACATTTTAAATTAAAAATATTATTCACAGTAACTAATTTGTTAAAGCCATGCTTTTATGTATTAAACATAGTATATACGTTATTAATATAGTAATGAACAATTTTATTTTCATTTATAAATATCATAAAATTTATGATTTTGGCAATACTGCGTCCCTGATAAAAGCCTTCTTGCTTGTGCTTAGCTACAGCCCTGATTCAAACTTAAAAATAATGTATAACATCCAAATTGAAAAATTAATTCTACATTTCCATCGCAATTCATTCATTCTTGCAGATATTGTGGCGATATTTTATTGATGCCTAGGTACTAGATAGGTATGTGACATTTTAAAAGTCCAAAAATAATATTCTCTCGTCAAATGACAATAGTTATTTAAAGTTGTGTATTATTTTTAAATTAGAAAAAAAGAAATATTAATATTGATTTCATAATATCAATGGCTGCTTAAAATATTTCACACTTCAAGTGAAATCGAAATGATACTATTGAAGCAATAACTAATCTAAAATAGTCTGAGGTTTAGGTATTTTAAGTGTTTACAAATGTCATCGACATATTATAAGTTATTCCATTATTATGGTGAGTATATTTAAAATGACTGTCTTTTTGTTCAAAGAATGTTAACGTAACAAAAATAAGTAATTACAAAAAGCCTTATAGCGAATGACTTCAAGTGACAACATTAGATTAAATATCTATTATTATTTAATATTTGTTATTAATTATTATATAATATAATATGTATCAATTAAACTAAAAATGTTTTAATGGAATAAGAGCTGTGTGATTGTGCGAATACATATTTATTGTACATATAGGTCAAGAAGGCAGAGGCAATATATATATTTTGTTAAGTGTGGGTTAAACTATAAAAGAGCTGACAATAAAGTATAATTTTCGTTTTTATATTAACTATTATTTGATTTATGATTGATAATCATTAATATGTACCTAATGGCTAATATAAGTAATTATAAACAAAAGTAATGTTATTTATTATGTTTAAAAAAAAAAAAATAAATAAATAAAATCTAACTATAATATTTTGAATTTAATAGTATTATAATAAAATTTAATTTTCAAAAACATATGAATTTACTTATTTATTTCAAAAAATAATTGCAATCATAGTTATTATATTAAATAATATAAAATATGTAATATCATTACAATTTTTGGTCCAAGGATAGATTATTAATCAAAGGTAATTTAGTTAACGGTAATAAATTATTATTTGACTAATTTTCCACATTTAAAGAAGGTAAAACAAATAAATTACATTTTTAAAAATTTAGACATATTTTGTTATAATTGAGTATTTGTACGTAATTTTATGACTAATTATTTACAATAATATATTTTATGAAATTAATTACCTAATGAATGAATAATGAGTGATGAATATAATATTGGGAACATATAGTAGTCCCTGAAAGTTTACTCGTCGAAAAATATAATTATTATGAACACAACGTTTTACCTACATTTTTTTTGAGACGATATGTGTTTTAAGTTTAGAATTTAATATAATAATTACTATTTTATGGTAAGCACAAGTTGTGTAGATAGATACAACCCGTAATAGTAGTGTATGATATTATACATTATTTATTTTACAATTATTATAGCCAAGTTAATTAATTTCTGATCTGAACGACACGCAAATATTCTATCTATTATCATTTTGCTAACTATGTAATTTGCTAATATTATAGCGTACTTTTGGATAGTATATAGTTCAAAGGAAGCAACAGATTAATTTATATAATTTTATAAATAAATAAATAATTTATTCAAGTAATATTTAATATTATAATATTCAAAGTTATGGGTTCAGAAATGATCACTTACTTCATATTTCAAACACTTTTATAAGAAAATATCAATAAATAATTTTTCTTATATATATTGATCAATTTAATTATTATTATATTACGTGATAGATATTTTTATATATATCATATTAATATAAATTACACGTGCATTGTGCGTGACCTTTAGGTTTTAATTGAATTTTACTAAAAATATTTTAGTGAATAATTTTAGTAAATTATAGATAGTGAATATTATTTTCTTTTATTAATAATTATAATATCAATGGTAAATAATAACACATTTATTTTTCCATCAAATATTATATAATTATGTTAGTATCATAAATAATTAATATGCGCTTATTAATGAATAATATACATCTTTAAGATTTCTATTCGTATAAATTATATTTAATATCATATTGTTCTTAATACAATAAATTAACTACCTACCTATTGAATAACTAAAAAAAATTGAACGATTTATTTATTTTTTAACTATTATCGTTTCATTTAGTTTATTGGTATGCAATAAATATATCAAAGTATAATTTATTTTATACTTTTATATAGGTAATATTTGGTTAAAAAATTATAGCAGTTGATCACAAATCACAAACTTAATACCTATATTATAAATTGATTGGCATATTACGGACCACCGTCTATAATTATATTTTATTATAGTAAATATAAAAATGTTATGGGGCACGACATACATTTAAATATTCATCTTTAAGATTTTAATTCATTGCACTCGACTAATGAGAGGTTAGAAAGATAATCACAACAGGAAACGGTCATCCTAAAAGGCCGATACAACCTTTTCCGACTAGCTGAGCAGTCAACTAGTGATATAAATAAATGAAAGAAAAAAGAACGAAGCGAAATATGATTTAACGATGAGGATGTAACAAACAATAAATAAATGACAGACAATTTAGTAAAATATAAAAACACGAATCCGTAACCGTTTTTGGTTAGCGTTTCCTAATCAGTGTGGTTCAGTTTAGTGGCGTATTTACAGCGGGGGGTAGGGATAAATACCTCTTGATTTTTTTGTTTAGTGATATTTCTCAAAAACTAATATAACCTAACTTATTTAAAATAAGTTATTTTATTTATTATCTGTGATGATAATATAGAATAAAAATATCGAAACGTTATATGCATATTCCCTTATAATAAAGTTCTGCCACTGCAGGTTCAGGCGTAAGTACATTTTCCAATAAAAAGTTGAGACGATATCTAGCATCTGATAAGTTAACGTCATACGCCGACAAAACAGATACGCTGAGCGCACCTATAACTGAAATTGGTTTTTTGGGAAATTAACTCGCCCCTTTATTTGTGAAATATTAAAATATCGCGTGTTTATTAATAAAATAAAATTTATTGCTTTAAAGACAGTGTTGAGAAGGAACTCGATAAAAAAAAGAATTGATTTCAGGAAAGAGTTTTTTATATAAGTGAATTAATTTTCTTGAAAATAACAAAATTATTTTTAGAGAAATATGAACGAAAATCACAACTCCTATAAATTTAAAAAATTTATTATTACTTAAAACTGAAAAATACCTACATGAAAATCAGAAAAAGTATAAGGTTAGTTATAATTAAATTGTTTAATTTCTGTTTAATATCATATTTCAAGTTGTAATTCAATTCGGCCATTGTTCTTTATTTAATATCATAAACTAAAAGATATTTTAAAATGAACACTTTTTATCTGATTTTTAACTTGGTTAAAAAAGGAATAAAAGTGGAACGAGTTCTTGTTTTTGGAGAAACTAAATTTGGAACAAGATTTTCTTAAAAAGAAACTTTCCCAACATTTGTTTCAACATACTTACACACTCATATCATTTAAACGACTGTTGTTTGAGGCACTGTTTCAAACAAATTATTATTTAATAGTTAAAATATATAGCTAGATATCGAAATACAATACTTTATTATCGCTTTGTAGTGTTCCTACATACCTAATCAACTATTTAATATATTAAAATATTTATAATAATAACTTAATTTTTTATTATATTAATAATAATAACTATCACTAGTATATTTTTGTTATTAATATATAGAATTGCAAGGCAAATTAATTGTATACATTTCGAATGACAAAAGTTTTTTATATAATAAGTTATTAAGATTTCGTCGTCTGTATGTTTCGTTCTGCGTCACTTGCAGAGTCGTCTGAAAATATTTCTATTAATTTTTTCAATTTGTACCTTAAAATGTTTTTCAGAATTAAATCACTTATTCACTCTGATTTCGAATAACAATCACAAAGGCCTTCCATTGTAATAAGTTTAAATTGGTTTATTGGATAGCTGAAACTATTTCCATTCACTTCGACATAAGGCAGTAATATAATTATATATATGTAGTTAAAGTTTATTAGATTTAAGATTTAAATATTGAGTCTGTAACCCTCATAGAAAATTTGTCTCAGTTCTGCCTATGTTTATAGTAGAAAATTTTAAATATTTAACAAATTATTTATTAGTATTTAGTATATTATCTCGATTACTATATGTATTATTAATTACTAATACAAATATATTATTGAAACACATATAATTTTATATATAATTAAGCTATTATAAGTCATAAAAACTAATTTCCTTTTTAATCAAATAGTCTGTGTTTATATTTTAGAGTTTAGACTATGTATATATAGTACCTATGTAATTATTTTTTGTATAGTAGCCGTTGTTGAAATTATAACATATTTTAGTTCATATTACATAATATCAGGACATGAATACAATTTTTGGTTATAATACCTATAATGTTTATATTATTAAATAATAAATAATAATTTATTATGCTATCACTTATTAAATAACAAAAAATGAGTTAATTAATAGTAACTATAAATAATAAGTATTTAGAAACCTATTATGTTATAGAGATTATTTATGTATACATTATAAACAATTATTACACAATTATTATATTAATAATTGTGTAATAATTGATATAGTTTTAAGTAATACATTTTTGGATGTTAACAATTTAAAAAAAACCATGAAAAATATTTTGAAAATAATTAATTTAGCATAATCAAAAAGCACGAAGGTCGATTTTGGATGTTTCTCCTTTATTCCTTCGGTCATCGGAGAAATTAGGGGTTTATTATAATTAAGATTTGAATACAATAATATTGTATTAGAAAATACGATTCTGAACGAAACTTAATATAAATGTATAATACAATATATTATATTGTTAGGTCGTTCCATAAGTTTATCACGTGTATAAACTATATAAAATAATTTAAAGTATCTACGTTGAAAATTGCTTTAGTTATCATAAAAAATCTAAAATCAATTTCATCAAAAATACGATTTTCGTAAATCTGTATTTTGACGTATTTTCGTCATTTTTTGGTAGTTTTTCTTCTCCCAAGAAAAAACTTTTGAATAATTCAAAAAATGAGCTAAATAAAGTACCAACTAAATGTAATTTATTACCGAAAGCATACTCTATTTGTTGTAATCGGATCATTATTTCTATCCAAAAAAGTGTCTTAATACATAAAAAAAAATATCATTGTAAAACCAATACATTCTTCGATTTTAGGAAAATAGGTACAACTAGATTTCAAATTTTGGGGGTGTTAAACCCCCTATACCCATCTAATTGTACCTAATTGTACGTTGTGGGTAGGGCATGAGAGCATGAGCCAGGAGTGTATTGTGGTTCGTAAAATGTAGTAATCAAAAAAACTGAAGTCGCCACTAGAACGTGAAGGGACGCATTTTCAATGATTTGCCATAGGTTACTAAACGGTCCTGTAAATAAGCTCGATCATGATGTGAATCTAACTTTATTGTAAATATGATATTTATAAAAGTAACATGATAACACTGTATAGGTTGTAATTTATTATATTTATATAACTGTTTACATTATACTTATAATGGTACTTGTGTATTTAATATTTATCTACAAAATCCATTAAAATTTATTATCTTTGGTTTTTACTTTTGTAACTAGTATATCATGATTCATGATTAAGAATATCAGTTATTTCAACAGTATATTTGTGTGATATCATAACATTAATTATAACACGTGTAAAATTATTTATATTGTGAATATTTTTTTAATATTAAATATTAAGTAGGTATACATTTGTTTTTGAAATGAATTTTTAATCAAATAAAAAAAAATATATTAAGAAAATTTAACCATATTTATGTAAGTATTTTAATTTTTAGGCTACTATACTAAGTAATACTTTGAAAAAGTTAACATCAACATTACCCATTATATTTTTTAATTTCGAGGCAACATATTAATCTATATAAAGATGTGTATATTTAAAAACAAAATTTTGGGAATTTTAATATATAAACCTTAATTTATTCTGTACCAACGTACAATCCATGAACTGGGTAAAAATAATAAAAAGTTGACCATTTCATGAAATGTATTACCTAGATATCCATTTCAGAAAAATAGAGAAATAATGCTAAATTCAAGAATTAAATAAAAAATTCAAGAATTAATGATAGTAAGAAAATAATTATATCGATATATTTCAAAATCTCAACAAAAATAAAATAATGTAATTTTTAAACGCCGTAAGTTGTTTACGTTACAGCAATATATATTGGATTGTATCTATCAAACGCCTTAAGATTTAAATAATACAATTCGAGAAGTCTTAGTTAAATTTACTAATAACACTTAGACTTAGTTATGAAATGTTGGTTAAATCGACTGTCCTAACAAAAAGGTTGAATCTTAATTTTCGAGAAATATAAGTATAGGAAAAGTAATTTTGCAGTCCATTTATTTTATATTTATCAATTGAATTACGAAAACAGAATATTGTATAGTAGTTACATAATTTTAAAGAATAGATACTCAATTACTTTATTAAGAAAAATTAATTTATTGATATTACTACTCCCGATATTACTACTCATTAATTCCCATGTAAATTATAAACAATAAGTTTTAAAGGAATTGATGATTCTAGAATAATATTCTTAAATATTATATTAATTGGTTTTATTATCGATAAATTAGTTTTGGGGAAGAACGAATAATTTGTAAATTTCAAAAATAGTCTCGCTAAATCTCACTAATTATAGAACATCTTTTGATAATAATCGTGAAGTACTAGGTCAACTTGGGTGGGCCAACTTCACAATCAAAAATTTGTTTTTACGGGAGGAAGGGGCAACTATCAAATTCCGAAAATGATTTCGAAAATTCTCGCTAATTATAAGCGTATTGTCCAAATTTAATGTTCTAAGATAGCATGTATGGGCTTACGTAAAGTTGGCTCACCTAAAAGTTTTTTGGATTTTTTGTAAAAAATGGTGACTCGTTGCAAATTTAAAAAAAAAGTACATCAATAATTTGTTGATTCTTGATTAATAGGTTTTCAAAGTTATCTTTATCAGTTTATCATGATATAATAAAGAATACATTTTTATTTCTGTCCGAAAAATTAATATTATTGGGTAAGTAATAGTATTTAATTTTCATATTTCGTTTTATTTAGAATAAAAAAATGTTATTAATGTAATTTATAGCATTTACATTAAAGATGAACTCTAATTATTATATTGTGTTAAAAGTAAAAACTATAAACTTTAAATACATTTTATTGCATATGCATCATACGAGCGTATATTTTTATATTTCTATTGGTTTTAACCAAAACTGCTTCAACATTCAAAAATTACATATATTTTAAATGTTTATATAATTAATGTTAACTAGTTAAAAATTAACTTAATCGTATTTTTTTTACGATTCAATAATTGACAGGCACAACGACTTTAAAATGGTGTAGCTGTTTCATCTGTTAGGCTGCTAGTTACGTTTGTGTAAAGAGACAAATATGTATTTTTATTTTAGATATAGTTTTATTTACCCAGATAATTTGTTTCAACCATATACGATTATTAAAACTTATAAAGTAATATGATCAAAATTAAATCATTTTCTTTTTCGAATACTGAAAGTCTAGTAATAATATATTATTAAATGTTATATAATTATTATATAATATATTTAATATATATTATATAATTATATATGAAACATTAATTTTATTAACAACGGTCATGTTATGCTGAAAACTTTAATTACTTAGCGGTTTATTGTCAATATGTTTTATAATAGGTTTATAATTTATGTGTACGCGCATATAATTAATGTATATTATATACATTTAATCATAATTATCTAATATCGGGCTAATAACAAAAAATGCCTACTATAGGTAACTTAATAAAGAATTTTGATTTCTTTAATGACTTAGATAGGGTAAAATCTTTGTCATAAACTGTAATGGGATGTAAATATTTAAGTCTGTTTATTAGATTTTTGATTAAAAAAAATGTGAATACTTATATTTTAGCAGTTTATTTTGCAATTAGCTTTAATATATAATATTTAAATTTTAAAATTCCATTCTCAAGATATGGCGATTTGAGATTATTTTAATTATTTATTGAGAATTTGAGATTATAATCATTCACCTAAATGTCATTAATATTAAATAATTAAAGGTAGGTAATCGTAGTTCCCAATGTCTTCTTTGTTTACACCAGCTGTAGGTAAAGTTAGTTAGGCAGATTATACATCTGTTATTATTAAAAAGAATACGACAAAATAATGATAATGATAATGATAAGATATTCAATGATCATATATAATATCTTATATAAGTTGTTGACTGTTCTACTTATGAATAAACTTATTGTAAATATTCTAATGATTTGCATTTGGAAAAAATTATGGAAAACTATAGCATATATAGAATATATATGGACAATTTTTGACATCGTAAGTTTAGTTTTTAATCACGTGTGTGAATTTGACCGGGTAACCATATCCGCATATCCATATCCATTTTTTTTTCTTCAAAATAATGCGAACATTTTAGTTTTGCCAAATAGTTATTAGAAATAGCAAATTATTTGATAACATAAAATTAAAATTCGAAATGCCATATACACTTAAAAATACACTGCAAATTCAAAAATAATTTGAAAATTCTAAAGAATTATATAGATATCGATTGATTGGACAAAGTAAGTGGAGGTGTGCATATATCTCGTACCATCTTCAAATTAAATTTTTACAGAAAGCCAAAAAAATTATTTGCAAATTCTAAAAACTAATGTACAAAATATTAGCAGTGTTTCGAAAAATATCCAACACGACACACGTTAGTTTTCCGTCTAAAAACGGAGACTAAAGGAATAGAGCGCATATACTGGTCTAATAATAATATATCGGGTATACTTTGGAATAATACTTATAAGTTATATCCGTCTACGGATGTTTCTGGTTCGGTAAGTTCACCGTTTCTCATTATATATATATATATATACGAAATATACGTTAGTGCGCACATTATAAAATTAGAAATGCGTTTTTATATGCAGTTATCGAGTCTTGGGCAAGATGTCAAAACGCTCATGACTCAAGTCCACGCCCTTTTCGGCGACAAAAATACACATTGCAGTGTATATTACATTCATATTCATTTAAATATCCGTTCCCGCTCGATTCGTTTAAAATCATATTTAATTATTTTAAATTGGGTTTACGGTATATTGCCAACAGAGGGGTTTGGGGTAACCCGATAAAGACAATTTACTGAAAAATTTATAAGAACAATATTGAGCTGGTTTTATTTATGGAGAATCATCAAAATTTAACTAAATAAACTCGCATAACATTTACTTTTTACTTTTACTTTGTATTTCAATGATTTTTATTAAATACATTATTCCACAGAAATATTTTATTAAATAGGTACTTATTTTGGAATTCGGTAAATACTTGATTAATAAAACTACTACAGCCAATTGTATAATTATATATGTTATATAAGTATATAAAGTTTCTCAATTTTAGATTCTGAGCGAAGCGATGAATGTATTGGTTTTACAATGGTGTTTTTTTTTATGTCAGAAGACACTTTTTTAGGGTAGACATAATGGTTCGATTACCACGAATAGGGTATGATTTCGGTAGGAAATTGCATCTAGTTAGTACTTTATTTAGCTTATTTTCCGAATTTCTCAAAAGTTTTTCCTTGGGAGAAGAAAAACTACCAAAAAATGACAGATAAACGTCAAAATTATAATTTGTAAATGATTTTAGATTTTTCATGATTTTGAACTTTGAAATTTTTTTGAGTACTCTCATAGGTAGACTACAGACGTGGTAAACTTTTGGAACAACTTATCACATCTACATATTATTATCTACATACTTATATAGTATAATATATTGTATTATATTGAGTTTTGCTCAGAATCGTATTTTCTAATGCAATATCATTGTATTCAAATTTTAATTATAATAAACCACTAATTTCTCCAAGGACCGAAGGAGGAATACCTGGAATCGACCATTCCACTTTTTAATTTCATAAAGTTAAACACCATAAGTTATCAGTTATCAAATATTATACGTCATATAAAATTAAGCTAATTAATTTAAAAAATTCAGTAATGAATTGTAATTATAGTTTACATTGCTATGAATTTTGTAAATTCTGGATTATAGATAAGTAATATAGTTTTTGTAGTTGTGTACATAAACTTCCGATACTTATTATATATATATATATATATATATTAATTATATAATTATATTTATTTATATATTTTATTATTTATATATTTATTTGAAATAATAATTTTTTTAAATTTGATTACAATTAAACGAGAGATTGAAAATTTTAAAGGATTTATAATTGTATCATTCTCAATATACAGATAATAGACAACTTACAACTATATTGTTTTATAATAATAATATAATATATAGCATAGCGATTTCCAAACAATTTATATCTAAGTTGATCTTTTATTGTTTGAATTAATTTTTATATATGTATGTTTATCGATAATATTAATTAAAATTATAAACATTCATAATTATAACATTTTTTTTTTTTTTATGGAAATCGATCTTAAAAGGAAAAATATGTCTATAGTAAATATTAATCAAAACAAGTTTGGCTACTCCTGCAGGTTGATATAGCACATAAACTCGATCATTGAAGAGATATGTAAGCGTAAAGAATAAAAAAAATATTATTACAAAATATAGGTAGATATTTTTTAAGAGTACTAATCAGAATATTAACGCGGAATTTGTATATTACATTTTTGTTGAAAGAAGTATTACAACTTTTTATAACATTTTAAAATAATATCGTGAAATGCTAGTAGAAAGAAGTCACATGGAAAAATAATTGAAATGAAAGGAGATATGAATACCTAAGATATGAAGGTATGAAGGTATGAAGTACTTACTTGTGATTTGTGTTTATTCTTTATTATATCCATTATAATTTTATGAAATCAAATAGAAAAAGTACATCTCTAACGACAATTTTTAATACGATAGGTATCTAATATTATAGTTCTAACTTTTATTTATATAAAGACAAGCATAAAACATTAATAAGTTTATAATATGACATTTTATTTATATATCAAATATTAAAATATGAATCGATATTATAATATATTCGGTGTATAAGTTAGAAAAAAATAATTAAGGATGCAAAAAAGAAATGAAAAGTATGCGTCCCTCTGAAGACCAAAAGAACTGATGTGCGTATTTACAATTATTATATAATTATTAATCAAGTAGATAACAGTCGAATATTTTTTTTAGAGAAATGTGTTTTTTAATTTTTAATATTATTGTGTACAAAAAAATTCTTCCATTGAAGAAAAATTATTACAACGGGTTGTTTCAACATTTTACCGTTATACCAGTTTAAATTTATAAGGAAATAAGTAGTATTATAGCATAGATTAAGTATATACTTACAAGTAAGTAGTAAAGTAAAAACACAAAATATTACAGAAATTAATAAAATTGTGAAAGCTATTATTTATATAACTCATTTGGAACCTAAATAATATAGGTATTTCTTATTCAGATAAAATCTAAAACGATTAGCAGAAATGAATAATACATATTTTATGTGTAATGCTTTAGGTAGGTACAGTTTACTATATTTATTGCCTAAATTTCCATGTAATAGATCATAATTATAATAAATTAATGATAATTATGATTAAAATCATGATAAAATATTTAGTTTTTTATTATCATTTTTAATTTGACAAACCTTTAAATTTTACATTAAATATGTCAACATCACAAATCATACGAACTTTTGAAAAATTAAATAGATACCTAAGTATGAGTTTGCGAGTAGCGTAGTGTAGCCCAGCATAGGTGTATTTATTATAGTTTAGTTTTAATTTTATATTTTATACAAATAATATTTTTAAAAACACAAACATTTTTATAACTCATTACAAACTAAAGTGTTTTACTTAAACTTTCTTTAAAGAGGTAACCGATTAAAAAAAAATCACAGGTAGATAGAATTTACAGAAGCTACATTTTTTAAGACATAAATTATAAATTATTGTCCTGACAATAATCACGGGTTACTTTATAATATTTATGTGTACCGGTACAATATATATATATATATATATATATATATAAATTTAAGAAGATGTAATCATTATATTTATTATTCTCCATTAAATTCACTTATGATCGCAATGTTATGATATATGATTTATCTTACACCTCCATGGAACCATTACACATTAATCAATTTGAATGTTTTATTTCTGAGATAAAATTGTTTTCATAAATACCTATAATAAAGAATTTGTACAAATAGTTTTTCATTAATATTTGTATTCTAAAACTTTCATGTTTGTGCATAAAACTATTTAATAATACTATGATATTAGTAGGTATCGAAAAAAGATAAGTTGTTAATATTTATATTAGAATTATCTTTTTTGTAATTAACACGACTATTTTTTTTAACTTAAATATTAATAAAATAATGGGTATTTGACATTATTTTAGTATTTATAATGAAAGATAATAAAGAAATAAAGTTTAATAAATACATTTTCGGATTGTTTTTCAAAGTTTTACTGAAATTTGATTTTAAAGAAATTTATTTTGATAGTAAAAGAAAAAGTTTAATTTTTTTATAAAACCTTTATCACACGAAAGTTGGGTAAGTATATTTTATATTTTATATTAGTCCTATATATTATAGGACAAACATTAAACTCGTATATATATATTTCTTTTATTTAACTTAGAAATGAACACGTGGCACCTTGCTGTCGTGATTAATAATAAACGCAACGATAAATATAACATCATCATTATTCTAATTTCTAAATAACGTTGGTGACATTTGAAATTAAATTAATAAGTTCTTTGGTCTTTGCATCTTTCTTCTGATTTTGTTTCAATTAGACGAACGAGACAGGTTCGCCGGCCGACGGTTCAATAAAGGAAGTGGGTTAAATAAACCCATTGTATTTTATATTATGTTCTATACTATATTATAAGTACCTATTATATAAATTAGATCAGACATTAGAGTCATGCATTAATACAAACTAACGAAATGTAATAATACAATTTCTTTTGTATTCTCGAAAAAGATTTTGTAATATCTATCCATTTTATTTTATATTTTGTAGTCGTTTTACCAATAAATTATGATGGACTACCTAGCTACTGAGCTACCTAATCATTGTAGGTACTAATATAATAATATTATAAAGTATTTATAAAAAGTAGTATTTTTATAAAATATTATATAGGGCATTTGTCCCATGGTAATAAGTTTTGTTCAGATTTTTCATAAATAATATGATAATGATATTATTATTATGGAATGAATAATATTAAAGTTATTTAAATTATTTCTATAAAAAATATGGGAAAAAGTAAAAAAGATAAATTATAACAAAAATACAGAATGTGCAAATGTATTTTTTGTTTAAAATTAAATTTTGTTATATAATATTAATTATTAAATATTAAATAGCGGCTTCTTCGTAGAAAATTTCGTTTATTATTTTCTAATATAGTATTTATGAACTTATTGTTTATTGGTGTAATATATAGGTTTAATAACTATGGTTAAGATAAATAAAGTAGTTAATTATATTATATTGTTAGTTTATTTTTGGTTTTTGTTTTCTCGCATATACACTGTTGGTAGTGATGTGACGAACTATTGAAATTCGAACCGAACTCGGTGTGTTGGGTTCGGAAATCGAACTTATTATTACAATTTTCAAACGGAACTTTCGTCCTGATTTCGAACTATTGATTTTTCATAGTTTTTAATATTTCGGCTCGGTCCGTCACATCACTATTTATTGACATATTATAATTATTAATTATTGTATTAATATGAAAATTTCGAAAAAATTTGGCGAGTTAAAATTTACTATTTATTTAAAACTTGTACTATATGACATCTATTACTCATCATTTTTAGATCATTATGGAATTATTATTATCTTAAGCGAGCATTTTATTGAATAAAATTGAAGGATTTCACGCGTTTAGATTGTACACGTATTGTTACATTATGCAAACGGCAAATTGATTTTATTGTTATTATTGTCTTGTATTGTTCCTCCCGGACGATGTTTATCGTTTGTTTTTGTTTTCGTATCAGGCGTCTTCGACGGTCAGCTGTGAGCTCGATGGTCGACCCGTCCAGGTGACGGCGGCAGCGCGGTCCTTGACGCGGCGGCGGCGGCGGCGGTTCCCGCGGTTGGATCGATGCGACTGACGATACGCGTTTACGCACGTTTGCGCCGACGCTGCCGCCGCGGAATTGGGTCACGTCGCTGTGTGTAAATGCGTCGTCACCGGGCTCGAGAACGGGCGCGCGCGCGTTTTCACCCCGCGAGTGAGAACGGTTCCCCGGTGGCGAAAATACCCTTCGTGTTATTGGTCGCGTTAAATGCAATATTATAATATAAATTACTATAATAATTATTCAGTCCGAACATACAAGGCTAAACTTTTCAAGAGGAGTATAAATAATTATATTATACGCGTAAAGTAATTTCGACAGGACCATAATAATACACAATTACTAACCTAATGTTGTAATAATATCTTTGATTGAATTTATTGGATAACCTAGTTATTATTAGAACTTTCCAATATTGTTTTCCTAAATCTCTTTTTTTTTTTTGTTTTGCTTGTTGACGTTGGTAAAATAATGTGTTAGATTAATAAATATAACACGATACGTATGTAGGTATATTCATTTTTATAGATAAACCAAAAATTACTTAGTAAATTACTTGTTTTGACAAATAAATAATAACTATAAATTCGCGCAGGATAGTTTTTACACAGTTTAGATATTTTAATTTTCTAACGGAATCATGTGAAATTGTCGAATCATCGTGAAACACTCTGTATAGTGTGTATATTATATACCTACATAATTAATAATGACTGTGGGTTATTGGGTTGAGAGGTCGTGCATATAGTCAGTACAGACCCGTAAACTTCAACGCCATTACTACTTGGTAATCGGTTATCGACATTCGCGTCGAGAATTCGCAACACTACTACGTCATTATAAATAGTTTTATTGAAAAAAAAAAATAATAAATTCTGGTTCATTTTTAAACCAAATAGCAAGTTATTATATAATATTAAAACCTGTAATATCGATCACTGATAAAAGCTTCTTTGTGTAGCATATTAAAAATCTTAAATATTAATAAGATAACCATTTTAAAATAAAAAATGTTGAATGCATTTTGAAATCATATCAATATCAGAAGTTAGAAATTAGAAATTAAATAAAGACTATTTAATACTTTATACAACTTTGACTCAACATTTTTATAACCGTGTATGCATTTGGATTGAAAATTCTCAATATTTGTAATTTGTTTAGTCCCGATTTCATCCGAAACTTAATCATTATTCATAATTTTTTTGTGATGCTTAAGTCATAACTCATAACCTATAAATTTCAATTTTAGTGTATGCTCAAGTAATTTCGACATAACATTATTATAGTATTTTTTATCTTCACATAGAATGTTCTTATATTATAAGGTACCTAAGTAAAGTGAATCTTTTGAAATTCCACAATAATAGACATCGACGGAAAATGATAAATACATACAATTAGTCTTTACTAGGATGGGTGAAAATGTGAAATGTATACGTATTTTTTCTATTGGAATATTTTAAACGTCCGGTTAGCGTCATGTCTTGGGGTTCAACAAATGTTTTTAATGATTTACAATATTCTCCTTAGTCGTTAAGTATTTATGATTTTAGGTTAGGTTATGTCTATTTCAGGTGACATTTCATTCCCACGAGCACCACGTTCTATCGGTACAAATGGTAGGTATGGAGCGAGAATAGAGATGAATATAAACTATCTCTTTTTGAAAATTAAACGAAAATCACTTTTTTATTGTTATCATATTATATTTTAACGTAATTTGTAATAATATTGGTAGAAAATAAGTACACATAAATTTCCACATGCAACGTTTTAATCCTGCAGTACTAATTTACCTGTTATGTAGACGCAAGTCGAAAATCGCAAGGTATGTATCCTGCGTTTTGCGGAATCTCTTTGTATATAATAATTAATATAATTAATCCACGTAACTATTGATTCGAGTATTCTAGTCACGACTTTATTAATATAATTATTATATTACATAGGTAGAAAACAATTTTCGAATAGTTTATGAACATGATAAGATTGCTATTTCGAAATAAAATTATAACCAATTACTTATAATACGTTTTATAATTTACATAATTCGATTTATTCATTTTTTTTTTTAAAAAATATTTATTTCGTATATACTTTGTTTAAGTATTATAATGTAATATAATGTATCAATTATCAATAATAATTATGACTTTCCTTTAAATATCGAATAACTATTATAATTGTCTGGTTTATCTCCTTTCATAATATTTTATCGGTAATACGATGACATGTGAAACTGTCAACGCTAAAATGTCTACAACACCGTTTATTTTCTAACCCACAGTCGGGCCAAACAGAAAAGGAGAAAAAAGTAATTAGCTAAAAAAAAAAACAATAATATGTATCTATACCTCTAATTATATATTATAATATAATTGTGGTTTTAAAATTACATGAAATATTTCATTATGATGATTAATACTAATTCTATGTTAATAATTAATCCACCTACTCAGAACATATTTCTATTCTTGATACTCTATTTTGGAGTATGCGATTTGTATGTTCATTTAAACCAATATATTATCGCATTATTCATACATTATACAGAATGAGTTTTTTCTATCATAATCCAGTAAATATCTCTAAAAACATAAGTAATATTTGTTCACATTTTTTTGTAACTTTATCATGCATATTATTTTATAAATATTGTTGGTTTTAATATTTTTCTCTATTCACATCGCCTATATAAATTTTGATTTTCAAACGGAATTATATTATTTAAATTGTATAGGTATTTCTAAAGGATATATTTTTATGAAATTTTATTTGTTTGTGTCAGTTTTTTAATAACCAATTAATATTTCCTATGCAGTTTATGTTCAACATTATTGACAGAGTGGGTAGGGTAGTGGATATTATTAAAGCGTAATCTAATAATCGTTATCTAGTTATAATTTCAATATGAACAATTTTAAATTGTTAATAATTCAAATCCGAAATAAATATCAAACTATAATAGGTATAAGTTTGACGTAAAGTCGAAAAATTAACATAAACGTAAAGGGGAAATCGATAACGTTTCGGTGTACGATATAGGTTCCATCACAGGACTGTAAATTAGATTTACGTGTGTGTACACTTATAGAATAGTATGGGAGTAGGTACGTTTTCAAATGTGTATCAATATAAAAGAGTAATTTGTTCGATGACAAAATTATTTTTTAATTTATATTTATTTCCGGCTTGTCTGACTGCATTTTGAATAATAAATTAAATGTAGTGCGCGCCGTCAATAGGAAATGAAACAATCATACAAATGACATAAAATAACAATAATTTTCAACGATTTTTTACCAATATCATTTTATTATATAATTATTGTAGATATTGATCTTCAATTGATAGATATTTTTTGTTCGAAATTACTATTCAAAATAATATATACTGGTAATTTTGCGCTCAAAAAAGTAAATAGTAATAATTATGCGTTTATATTTGCTATTTAATTCAATATATTATATTTTTTTTTTTTTTTGGATTTTGTGTCAAGGGCCCAGTAAATATACTCATTTCCGCGCTCCCCGTTAAATCCGTTACTGATTGTCATTAATATTATCGTAATCGTTGTTTCTTTTAAATAGATTTCTTCGATTTCGAACCAAAAAGCGAACGAACTCTTCGCCCCCGGCGACGTCGCGCGGCCCGATCGCTACGAAACGCAAAAGCTGTGTAAATATGCGCGCACACTCACACGACACCGACACGAGCGCACATACACAATATCGTCGCAGCCGTTCATTCTCCAGTCGACCACAGTCTGTGATTGTTTATGTGTGTCATTGGCCGAGCGGTTTACGACAATCGAATTTAACAACACGGAACAACATCGTGTCAAGTTATCTTGATATTTTTTTCGTAAGTATATGAAATATTATAATTATTATCTTACGTGTATCGTAAGATTGTCACATAAATACTTTATAATCAATAATAATATTTATCGAGTGGACTACAAACGCGTATTTCATATTTTCATTTTAAACACTATCGTTATGCAGTTTATTACTCGTAATGTACGAGAAATCGTTAAAAATACGATTATCAATGGGACATATTGTTATCGTGTCCGAAATTATTATTATTTTTGTTTTGTTTTTATACCATTGAATAGTGTTGTTGTTTAACTCTGTTGCGAAAATCCATAACATTTTTTCAGGTCACCGTTTTCGGCTCAAACCAGAATTCAGTCATCACGTTTTGGTTTTTTAAATTCTGAATATAACCTAACAGTAATATCATAATAGCTAGTTACATTATGTTATGCATTATGTTAATTAGACAAGTTTCTAAGCGAGTTTGGTTCATATTTTTGTTCTATTATAACGTAATATAATACGCAGTGTTAATCAATACTCGTTTGAAGTAAATAATAATATTATAAATACAACATTACCTGTTTACTGTAGATATTTATTATTATGATTTATGGATTAAAAAAAACATTAATTTAACAAAGTTGCGAAAAAAATATCTAACCACTTTCAATGGAAACATATTTATAACAACAAGGCTATGTAATAATATTATATATTTATATTTTTATGATAATTATGCGTATTATGTAACATTACTAATGTGTAACTTTAAGTGATAAATACAAATTGATTTACATTAATTGTTTTATACTGTTATTGTAAAACATTGTAATTCATAATAATATACAACTAACTATATGCAGGTAATATTTTAAATTCATGTCTAAAATATTTAATTTTTTGAAACCAATCAAATTTTAGCAAATTAATATGATTATTTTTTCGATTATTTACCTTATATTGTAACATAATAGTTTGAGAAGTGCATTTACTATAACTTTTTTATCTTTATCGTCAATTTTTAATTTAGTTTATACATTAATAAATCAAGTATATAATGTCGTTATGCTTTAATGAACGGATGATTGAATTATTAGTTTTTAATTTTTATTGATCCGTATTCAGTATACCGTATCAAACATTTTCGTTACAAATATTAATCAACATTGAGAACATTTTGAAAACTATTTAATATTGGTAAGATCATAATACTTACAAGTCATAATTTTAAAAATTTAAATAGAGTTAAAAAAGATATGAATTATTTAACATCGGTTGTTTAATGAGATTACTATATTATGCCACTAAACGTATGATTCTGTTTTTCAAATATAATCGTATATACCTACTCTTATTTTTATTGAAATTACAAGAATAATCACTTAAAAGTCTGCAGAAGTTTGTTGTAAAATTATTTAACAAGGGTATAGTTATAGGAGTTCTGCCAGTGTCTTGTAAATAATTTGTAATATTCAATTATTTATTGCAGCAGGTGATGTTATACATTATACATAATAATGTATAATATATTATTTTCAGGAAAAAATTTTTCTCGTTGTATACTATTTATAAAACAAAACAAAATAATTTTTCCTATTAAACATAAAATATTTTCAAATTCCGTGTAGATACATTGCATTATATGATTTAGCCATAAATGGATACAATAGTAAAATGTTTGCTAACACCGCAAAAAATGTGTTGTAACTTATATAGGCTTACAATTTATTACAGCGTATACTTTTTTAAATTTATTATACGAATATGAACACGTAAAGAGTGTAGGTACACTCTTTTTTTTGTTTTGTTTCGAGGGTTATGTATTACACAATTTTATTACTTTACGAGTCAGCTCTCATTATGTAAATAGAGTGGTATGTAAATACTAAATAAACATTACGCATACACAATGAAAATAATAGATAAAACTTAATATTTAATTTTCTACTAATACTAATAATAAAGTGTAAAAATACTTTAAATATTCATTAATTTTATTAAATTCCATTAACGTACGTTCTGAACATTTTTTTTTAAAATCTTTTATTTTTTAACTAATCTATTGCTTTTAAAATAAAAAAATATACACGTGTTTTTAAATAGTCAAAAACTCGTGTTTGATTTTATGTATCTCGTATTTAAATCTGAATAAATGTTTAAAGAATTAGACTTATGTTAGTTGAAAATAGTAAAAAATAATAATAATAATAATAATAGTGAATCAAATTTTTTTCACCTGTTAATATTGCTTACGACGAAGGCATTTTTATTTTATTATCATTGGCTAAACGGATGTCGCAAACATTGTACTGAGATTTTTACAACCATATAAAACACATTAAGCCTCATAAAATACCAGAAGCTATCTAGGCTCATTCCATGTACATCAGGGCACACAAAAGAAATAATTATTTTAACACGTTTAGGTGTGACCTCCATAGAAATTAGAGGTGTTCATAATATTATATCTAATTTAATATGTTTGTATTGGGTTTGTTGCATAACGTCCGTATAAGGTTGTCTGAAATGAAAACAGCGCGTGGTACGGTGTTTATAATTTTGAACAAATCTAAAACCGTTAGGGTATCACCTTGTTCCAAATTTTTTCGGTGTTATACCGCGACAACATCTGTAGTACTACGCTTATAGTGTTATACGGTTTACACGACGCTCTAATAGGATAAGAAACCCGAAAAAACGTGTTGTTTGTTGTTTTTTACGATACCCTGAGTTTGTGACAATGCGACACGTGTAATAAACGCAAATGGACGGCGAAACACAAACTGGTAACAAGTGTCGGGTAACGAGCGGTACTAATTGGTACAGAACGATATGTATAATATTATTTTTTATACATTACATACGAGTGTGTTTTCTTTGCTATAGTTTGCTATATACATGTATACATCGGTGTTATATTAAAAAATATTGTACAATATAATATATATTATTATTATCAGTGGTCGATTTACGGGGTCCATGGGGTCTAGACCCCCTCCCAGACTCCGATATAAAATATATAATGTTATATATTATTTGAAATACACATTATTATTTAATATAAATAAGGTCTTTAATTACATATTAATTTTTAGAACCCCTAAGAAAATATTGAAAATCTCCTACTAAATAAACTACCTGTTAATACAATAATTGCGTTTTGTGGGTACACAGGGAACGTTAAGAAAAACCTACGAGTTAAATTTTTGTTTTTTCGATTGACAAACATAATTAAATTAAATTATAATAAAATTTTTTATAAATGATATACGCCGGCATATGTTATCATATTCCAATGATGTTGTGTGTACTTTGTTCGTTGAGGCTTAGGCGTAGGTGCCGTTGTTGAAATACACATTTTACAATATATTAATATTATTATCTTCGTTCGGCGTAGATACTTATATTTATGCATATATAATAATATAACATAATATTACAGTACTCTACAGAGTACTTAACGGATTACACCACACATAAGACCGCAATAAATCGGCTATAATAAACGACGCACACGGAAATTTCACGTGTAACCATTATAATATTATGGTCGTATCATTAACCTTTTCACCCGATCAAATCGATACGGCCATATGGGTTTATAATTATTTAACCGGGCTAAAAAAAAAGTAAATAAAAAATAAACTGTTTGAAATACTGACGAAATTCCGTAGGTATTACCTATAATATATAATTAAGTAATAGACGTGATAACCGCGGGTTCACAACGTCGATCTTTTTAGCACTTATTGTCATTAAAAAATAATTACATTATATACTATCATATAGTCTGATCCGAAAAATCAATACAATTAATCAATAATATTAATTACGTTTATCATCGGTTAAGCACAATTATCGAACGCGTAATGTTTTCTTTATACCAGATACCAATATAATAAATGTATATTTTATTGTTCTGTTTTAATAAAACGTTATAAGCAGTGGTTATTTGTAGTTTTACGTGTTATCATGTCGCTATTGTGTCGTATCGTATTTGGTGCACTATAATAATAATTAATATTATTACTGTAATATTAATTAAGGTGTAGGTATCTACCTACTCCGATAATAATATATTAATAATTTGGCGTACGGTAATCCTATACATTGTATATATTATCGTCGTGGAATAAAATTATCGGTTCAAATGAAAAAAATTTAATATAGTATGTATTAATTTAATATGTTGTTGTAAACAAATATTATAGCCTATAGGTAATATAAACATTTTTAAATGAAATTGCTACCCGATAAAACATTTTTTCGGCATTTGTTTCAACTTTAGATATTTATTGGAATGCTAACTTAAAAATTGAATATATATTTTTTTTTTTTATCTAAGAATGAGAATAAAATATTACCAGGGCTCGAATTTATATGTGTTTACACAATTAAAATATGTATTTAGCATATAAAAATATGTACATAAATATGTTGTAAAAATCTCAAAATATGTGTTATTATATAATTATATATTTTTGAATTATTGATCACTGACATAGTAAAATAAATCATTAAAAAATCAAACTCTAGACTAAAGACAAACTAAATTCATAAATATTAAAAAAAAAAAATTAATATAAGAAATATTAAAATATAAATTTGATATTCACCATCTTGATTGCAGTGCATAATAATATGTATTTTTAAATTTTCAAATATGAATGATCTCCAATTTCGCCGTAAAGTTGACTTGTATTGACTGAATTATCGTTAAATTTCTACTAATGTCATTGGAGAAAATTTCAAATTTGCTATGTCTAAAGGAGAAAAATTTATATCCAACATAACTTTAGTGGAAAGACCATTATGCATCTATTTTTTGATAGACCCGGATTTTTAATACATTTTAGAATCTGAGAGACGCGAAGAATGTGTTGGATTTACAATGATGTTTTATTTTCTTATATGCCTAAAGATACTTTAAGGGTAGAAATAATGGTCCGATTACCACAAATAGGGTCTCATTTCCGTACCAAATGGCTTTACTTTATTTAGCTCATTTATCGAATTTTTCAAAAGTTTTTTTTTTGGAAAAGAAAAAGTACCAACATATTATGGCGGAAAATCGGCGAAATTATGGTTTCCGTTATTTAAAATTTTATTATTTCATGATAATTAATTAAGTTTTAATCGTAAATACTTAAACATTTTATTGAATACTCACATAGGTAATATACAAGCGTGGTAAAATTTTGGAAAGGATTGGTTGAATTTGTGCCTAAATATAGAGTTTTTAAATTTTTTCAAAAGTTTTTATCCTGCAATTTTCGGTTTAACAGTTTGAAAATGTTATAGAAGCCTATACTCATATAATATTATTAATAAAATATTTTGAAAATTATAAGTCATTATTTTTAATTATAAGCTTTTAAAATTATAATATTCACTAGAATTGAATATTATGTATTATTTTATGTGTTTTTAATTGCCTGAAAACATTTTTAAAAAAATATTACTTTTGTACTATTTAATACTTTTTTCTATTAGAAATAATGGTCTGATTACCATAAATAGGATATGATTTTGGTTGTAAATTGCATTTTATTGGTACTTTATTTGACTTATTTTTCGAATTTCTCTAAAGTTTTTCCTTTGGTGAGGAAAAATTACCAAAAAATAATGAAAATCGTCAATATTACGGTTTCCGTTATTTTAATTTTATGTATTTCATGATAAATAATTGATTTTTAATCAAGGAGTCAAAACAGATTTTAAACTTCGGTTTTTGGTTTATGGGTATTAAATGTTTTTGATTATTTTCGGATTTCCATTTTTGGATTTGAAAACGATTTTAATTATTTCCGAGTTTCGGGTTTCGGTTTTCAGATTTGAAAACGTATATAGCGTTATTTTTGTTTATTTTTATTTCTTATTAGACATTAGGCCCGTTTTATATCTGCACGGCGTATTTTTCAAATTTAGGTACACTTAAAACTGCTCTGCTCTGATAGATATGATAATCTATCTCCATCGCTGGAAAAAAATAATGTTGATACCTGATGAATTTTCGTATAAAATAAAATATATTTAATATTATGAAGGTTACTTTCGCTTCAAAACGGTGTTTTAGATATGTAAATAACATACATTAGAGAATACTGTATTTTCGCTGTGAAGAAGGAAATATTAATAATATGGAACAACATTGCATTCAAATCTTAATTATAATAAACCACTAATTTCTTCGAGGACCAAAGGGATGAAGGAGGAGCGTCCAAAATATCGACCCTTCTGCTTCTTTTTACTTTATCATTTACAATCTCGCATATTTTCCCTTGGACTATTTCTATTGGACTAATATTTTGACTGTTTTTTCTACAATACTTAAACTTTCAACTAAATTAAAATCACGAGCTTCTAATTTTGTTATTACACCATCAAAAAAAAAAAAAAAATTAACAGAAATGTATACTCATTAATTTTTTAAAAGAATATAAGCTTTTTCAATATATATGTAAGTAGTCGGATCAAGTTTGGCAATAACATTTTATATTATTCTAGGAATTTGCAGCAATAATAATTAGCTGCACTTAACAAAGTACCTCATCTAATAATAATTGGCTGTACAAAACTTTAGATCTGGGTACATATTTTTAAATATTTCAATACGGTTTGCAGCTTTTAAAAATATTTTTTTTATTAATTAATAATACAAATTAATTAATAGTACAAATAAAAATGTGTCAGCAAAGTAAAATAATTAATAAATTGTATATTATAATATTGCAGGTAAGGTTAGAATACTTGTATTATGAATACTTTAAAAATCAATTAATTTTTTCTCTGTTTAACTCAGTTATTATAAGATCTTTAAAATGAAGCACTGCTTTTATGATTAAATTCAGTTGAATAGGTAGTTTCCGGCCTTTCATTTTAATGATGGATTCGATATTAAAAATATATATTAATATATATAGAAAATATTTTAATATGTGAACACAAATATTTAAATTAAAAAGTTAATATCCCCTACTCAAATAAAATTAAAAATAAAATTACGAATATCAATAAATAATTAATAAATTAATAACTTAAATTAGTTATGATGATAGATGTTTAGTCAATGGTGTCAGTGAAGAATACACAAATAAAAACAGAAAAAAATAACTGTCTAATAATTATATTTCTTGATTTTTAAAAAAAACACATTATTAAAGTACTCTATTTATGTCATATTGTCATATTGTCATAATTGATCTGTACTTTAAAGTAGTAGCATGTGCTCATGATAAATGATTTGTAAACTTGATATGTGAGTTGATTTGTATTTATTATAGAGTTCTAAATTATGGCCTCTAAAAAACAATTATCTCTTACACATTTTCTTAAAAATACTACATCTCAAAATACAACATTACTTAATTTAAATTTAATATACAGAGTTCATTAAATATTTCTGATGAGTAATTATAATCAAATAAAAGACATATTTCCCCATCGACTAAAACTAAAATATATTTTAAAATGTACAAAACTAAATATTTCATCAATTTTTACACAACCAACTAAATCTGATTTAAGTTTATATGAAAAAAGAAAACTAAATCATCATGGAATTCTTGATAATTTAAAGATATAAACAATATTTTTAATATGTGTATAAAGCATTTGAAAAATATGAAGGCCCCCCATCAAAAAAAATAAATTAAAACCGCCATTGGCTTTAATTATAACATAAATATTAATCTTAATGTTAATGATTGATAATCCAATATTCCAATAATCTTTATATTTTATTACTAATCCAATTTTAAATTTTATACCTACTATAAAAATAATACTACATATTATAATAAAATAAAATAAGTACAAAACTACAAAATATTGCATAAGCATTAATTGAAAAAAAAATCAATGTGTATATAACATCCATAACCTCCCTGTTATTATGCCACTGGTAAACAGTAGTCACTAATTACAATTTAGAACAATACATTATATTATTTTATATTAAATATAAAAATCATTTAGTAACAAAACGCGAAATAATATAAATAATTCACTTTAAATGGCAAAAATATTTATTCTTCGAAACATTGTGAAATTTAATTATTCGGTTGTATCTATCATTTCAAATTTTAATAATCGAATGGAGTTTCGTTGTTTCATCACAAAGGGTAGTACTATACCTCGTGAATCATTTTGATATGTCGATTATCGTTTTTGGCTTTTTGATGTAGTTTAATATAATTCAAAATAAAAAAAAAATAAAAAAACAAAATAGTCAGTTACTGTAGTAGTATACTGTATGATTAGAAACATGTTGAACGACATTTATTATATTTTAATATTATTATAAATGCATGTTATGTATTGATATATTTGCAATAAACGTGTGTATAAAATAATCTCGTGAAAACTGTTATTGGCTAAGTAAAAAATAAAAAATAATAAGGAAAATAAAAAAAGGTCATTAATCCCACCAAGACCAAACGTTATAATATTTTCATTGAAACAACAGCAGTAGTCCCTTGCTGGCAATAGGCCCGGATGCGCAATAAATAATAATCGTCCAGACGCAATATTTAAAGCTGGAGTGTACATTAAGTGGATCTTTGTTTCGTATGTTGTGTAATGGATAATAGTAATGATAAAATGGTATAATTTATAGTGTCGATGGATATGCACTCAAATATTCTATCAATGGTCGTGCACACATTAATATTGGATTATAATATAATAGTATATTATACAGAGTGATCAGAATTGCCTGTTACAAAAATAACGGTACTAGCATTGAAAATGTATGTAATTCTCACCATTCATGTAATAAGAAATTCTGATCAATCGGTGTATAGATACAAGTATGTACAGGGGATCCCAGAGCATTTGTCTGCGTCAATAAGTCATAATCTTTCGTATTTTTGTAAACTGTTTTTTATGGATATAGCTCGAACGTAGACATGCCATATCAATTTACGATAAAGGATTTTTTCTGTGTATTTATACGTACTTCCTGCCTAAACTTTTGTAATTTTTAAATATCAATAACTATATTAAATAAAATAAATACATTTTAGTAAAATCAAATACACAAAACGCTTAACTTAGATGTTTATATATATAATGAGAAATATGAATACAAATTTTGTAGATAAGTGAACTAAGAAATATTTAATAATAAATATACACGAATAATATACAAAAATACGAAATAAGTAAAAAAAAAATATTGAATAAACACATTGTAACTGATTTTAATTCGCTAATTAAAAATTTGTGTTACACAATTGGGTTTTCATTATATCAATATATTATAATATTATAGAATTATTACGATTACTATATTATAAATTTCTGATCACTATATCTGTATATTTTATCTGCATTTAAAAAGTAGATGTACGAATAAAAATCGTCAGAAACAATACTTGTAATTGTAATTGTAATTGCCTCTCGAAATTCGAAATGGGTTTTTATACGTTTAATTGTTGTTGTACATTAATTTCTTTAAACCGTTCTCATCGTGGTAACTGGTAATTGGATATTGTAAATTAGACATTCTATATAATATATCTTGAAGTGAAGACATCAATAATGTTTCGAAAATATTACTTGACATCCGACCTGTGTCAGATATTATAGTTAAAACGTTAGAACGTTTCCGACGAGTACCTACTCTGCCAGCTAAAAAAAGAAATAAAAACGATCGATACTGTTTGTGTCAATACGTCATCTATTTTACGGTTTTCCTTTCGTCCGTATTGTATTTAAATATTATAATATTGTGCTATAATTTTTACTTTATTAATATTGTACATGCAATGAAATTGTTAACAAATAAATAGTTATGGAGACGTTGTCGTATAAACTGATCTAATAATATATGTATCAGAAATTACAAAAGCGTAACAAATTATACATTTTTATGTTCGTTCGTCGCGGTGGTGAGTAGGTGATAATCATAGTATAATATTTACCTAAAATATTACAATAATACAGTCTAACCAAAATATGTTTTAACATAATAATTTGTAAGGTAGGTTTTTTAGTAACTCATAATCAATTCTTATTGATTAATATAGTAATATATTGATTATTATATAATTATAAATCGAACAATGATTGTCAAGTCATTAAGAACTGTTTCGATTCAAATCATTCACCGTAAATTATTTTAACAGATTGCATTCTTATATTATTTAGCGTGAAGAGCTATTACGGGAAAATTTATGCGCTATGATTTTTTCCAGGTTTAAGTATTTTACTTAACAAATGTACAAATGTACAAAGTGCAGTCTAGTGTAAAAATGTTTTATTGTTTTAATAATATTTTTAATGATCGTCTATAAAATAATAGTAATAATAAAATAAAACAACAATCGTAAAATTTGTTAATGGAAATAATAAGTTTTCATAATATACTACTGTTTGTATTGTTATTATTATTATACCTAATTGGTTTTGTCTCTGAGACAAGGTTTGTATAATTAAACTGCAAACACACACAAACTAATATGTTGAGTTTATATTTATTATGATAGAAATTTAAAATTTAGTTTTCAATAATAAATTATTATCATTTACTTTTTTTAAAAATTAAAATTGGAAATTATTAGTTTTAAATTGATTATGGTTTATTGTTTTTAATATTTGTCAAATACAATTGGTTTTTAAATAATAATTGTTTTTTTTTTTTTTAATAATTTAATAATAATAATTTTTTCTATATAATTGTAGAAATTATAATTCAATTAATATATTCCTATTTGGATTTAGGTATAATGTTCCTCGACATATTTTAATAAAGGTTCAAAATATTTTGTTGCTCGCTTTAACAATATATTTATTTACTATTACAATTTTAATTTATCGTTTTTATGACATTTACTCCTTGACAAACAAATTATTATTTTTCGAGTACTAAATATTATATTTTACACTTTAGTTATAAGGTACACAAAAACACTTAAAATGCATAGCCTTCATTATAATAATTGTTTTTATATTGAATGTTCTGAAATTAGAAATATCATTACATAAATTTAGTATGCTTGTGATTCTTAAAAAAAAAAACTTATCTATTTATTTTCTAATAATAATTATAACTTTTTTGTATTTATATGACCATAATATGAAGTTCGAAAAATCGTTAGTAGATACTAGAATACATATTGAGTAATAACTTACATGGTACTTAAAATGTACGCTTTCCATAAGTAATACCATTATTTATTATTAGTTTACTATGCATTTTTTATGTGAATACCTATAATATAACAATAGTCAATAATAACTGTTAAGACATTTAAAATGAAACAACAGATCTTGTAGTATATGATTATTTAACTTTTAACTGCACGTAAACTTTTGGACCCACTACGTAGTGCGTATACTAGAGATGCTAAATTAAACTACTGAAAATTGAGGTTCATTGCCCTCAGTTTATTTTAATTAGGTAATAATATTTGTTAAATAACTTTTGTTGTTGTATGGATTTCAATTGCTAATTTGTTTTGTTTCCTTATATAGATCCACTAACATTCAAATCAGTGGCATTCACAGGGAAGGGGGCTTTACAGTTTATTAAGCATAAAGTGATGATTTTAAAGAAACAATAACTAATAGGACAATATAGTTATCATATACATTAAACAAATATACAATACATTAATATTAATATATCAATATAAATAGGATTTATTAAAACAGCATAAAAGTAAAACATAATTTTCGTATATACTGTCAAGTTATGAGCAATCTTAGTAATAAAAATATACTTATAATGCGGTCAATGGGGCTTCATGGCCCTTAGCCTCTTTATTGCGTACGCCACTAATTCACCTTAATAATGCAATTTTTTTCATATTTTGACTTGGTATTTCTATTTTTACAATTTTATTTTATTTCACTTATAATTTACATCGATACTCATAAACTATATTACAAAGACAACTTCGACACGGAATGTTTACCATTTATTTAGCGCAGTAGTATTAAAAATAATTATAAAAGATAAAATCAAAATTTATTCAACATCACGTTTCTATTCGTGTAAATTGTAAAAATTACAGAACTTAAATTAAAAATTTGAATTAAGAACGATTCATCAATTTCACAGTTGGCTAACATTAGGTTATGAACTTCATATAGACTGATTAAATTTATTACATCTGAATATATTATGAGTATAAATCATATGATTTGTTATTATAATATTTTGGTTAATAATATTTATAGTTAATTTATATTAAAAATAGATAATCAACCGACAACCACCATAATACTGCTGTACCACTTATTTGTTTGATTCGATTTTTTGAAGATAGAGGGATGTCATATAATAATCAATCCTAAATATTATTAATAGGCATATCAATCATGATGCTTAGATAATTTTATATAGGTATAATACTTGTATATATTATATACATCCTTCATTTATTGTTAGTACTTATATTCTTGGTAAAAATATATTGTATTTTTTATTTAATTGGTAAAAATAAGAAATTTGGACGTTTATGCGTTTAAATATAATTGTATAATAATGTTAAATTTTTTTTATATCTAGTAAAAATAATAATAATATCGCAATATATTACCTATATCGATTATTGTGTGAATAAAAAGGTATTTTTAGTTCATATCCATGTTCTAAATGTTCTTGTTTTTAATAGAATTTCGAAACTCACTATCTTATTTGCATAGGCATGCGCAGGATTTTTTTGCGGGGTACTCGTATGCAGATTGCAGAATAATTTTGATTGTGGTAATTCTTCCTTGACTTACTAGTTACTACATTTGAGTAAGATAAACATTGTCTATACAGCATAATTAATTAAAACTTAATATAAACTATTTAAGATTTACTATTTTTATTTATTTAAAATAATAATATTAATAATTGTAAATATATAAACAACTTTAAAGTAAATAGAATTATTCGCAGGGTGTACAGTTATAACGCCTATGCTTATTTATTTATAATATCTTATATACATATATTAAATATTGTTATATAAATATTACGTACATTGTAAAATTTGGATAACTTTTTTCCTAATAAGTTATACACCTTATTCTAGTGCTAGAAACACATTTTGTAGAATTAAAATTGTACTACATAATAAATATTACCACTTAAGTATTTAATTTGACATATTACAATATTATTCTAATTAAAGTATAAGAATATAGATAACAAATTTTTAAATATACTTTATTTAGATTCTAGAATAGAATGTATAAAATAACTATATAATATAGTATATACAATATACAAGTTGATCATTATTTCGTGTAACAAAATTAATAATACCTAATGCTATTTACAATTTACCTAGTAAATTTCCATAAATTTGTAACATGACATTCTGATTACCTTTATATACTTAATACGTTTATATTTTTCAATACGTTTTCTTGAAATCGAAACATTTTCTCGTATTCTTTAGTATTATTTTGGCCAAAAGTCTGATTCGTATTATTCATGTATGCGATTCCCACGAAAATATTTGGTATACATTCGGTTTTGTAAACCGAAAGCTATTTATAATGAGTTTCATTCTATATTTTATATATTCGGGAAAAAGTTTTATGGAATGAAAGTTTCCGCTTAAAAATAAAGGGTATGAATTCACGTCACAGTTTTAGATGTACGGCTTATTTCCAAGTAACACATTACATACATTACATTATAACATTTTTAGTTTTGTTATTTGCAATTAGATCAGACATCATGAATTGTTATGTGTTACATAATTTTAATATGTTATTTACCTACCTATCAATAATAATTGTTAAATAAAATGTCCGATTACATTTAATAATACTATAATTTCCTTTATGTATAACTTTTAGCTATTTTACTTGGAAAAAAAAAAAATTATTAAAGTATCACATTGGATTTCAAAATTAGTATAGTTATATAGTTTATTAATACTGTTTAAGTATACTGCCATATTTATAGATTAGATTTTATATTTTCACTATTGGTTGAATGTTATAAATAACTCACATATTATTTAATAAAAATTATGTCTATAACTGCGTTTAAAGTATCATTTTATTGTTATTATAAATTATAATACCCTATAGCTATTAACTACGCATTATCAATTTTGCCTATATTATGGTGTTACTAAATTGTTGGCTGTTTTAGAATAACTAATGCAGTTTTGAATGTAAAGACTTGTAAATTTTTTTGAGTATCATTGCATTCAAATCTTAATTATAATAAAAATCACTAACTTCTCCAAGGACCTAAGGGACAAAGAAGGAACGTCCAGATCGACCTTTCCACTTTTTTTGTTTATACGGGTAGTAAATATTTCTATTTAAACAAGTACCATGTAAAAATACGCTTTTAAAATGTTATGAATATATATTATATCTTCATCGTTGGAAAAAAATAATTTAGGTACCTGCTGATTTTCCGTATAAAATAAAATACACTTAATATTATGAAGGGCACCTTCGTTTCAAAACGGTGTTTTCGATATGTAATTAATATACATTAGAGAATACTGTATTTTTGTATTAATACAAAACCTTTAAAAACGAAAATTTTGCTTTTACAAACCTTTACAAACGTATTACAAACGATTCGATATGGTAAATTTAAAAAAATATTGACTTGGGGGGGCTGGGGAAATGGACGTGTATTTTCGCCGTGAAAAATGTAAATTTATCGTACTTAAAATTGTTTATTTTATTATTAACGTTGTATGCTGATAAGCGATGTGTTATACTTTATGAGTAAAATAAAATATTCCGTTTTTAGAAAAAATCGTATTGTTATTATATATATGGACAGAGTGTAGTACTCTGGATATGTAATTTTTTTGTTCATTTATATTACGACCAATGTGATTTTCATTATTATAACAGTTATTAATTATTATTAGACGTTCGTAATTTGTTTTGAAAAACTGATCTTTGTTTGTTTTCCCGTTTAGTCGATTGCATCATGACATCGCCCGCAGCTTCACCACAAAAACCGGCCATCACAAACTCCTCGGCATCTCCGGCTCGTTTGCCCAGCGTGCAACCGACGCCCACGCACAACTCGCAGCCGGCCGCCGCTGTTAACGCCGTCGCCGCCGCCGCCGCCGCTGGAGCGCAATCCGTCCAGGGAAAATGGCAGTGCGCTCTGCGTGACAATCCGGTGATCGCTAGTGGAACAATGGCTTGGACGCGTGTGTGGAGATTCTCCAAGCTACTGCTCCAGACAGGATGTTAGGGTAGGGGGAAACGACAGGATTACGACTCGATTTTAGACTAAATAGTCTCGTTTATTGTTTTTTTTATGTTTTTTTTTTTTTTTTTTACTCCTCTTTCACTTAATCCATCTATTCTCTCTGGAAACTTAACAGTTTTTATTAACTTAGCTAAATTAAAAAAAAAAAATAGTTTAAAATAGTTTAAAATACTATGATATAATTAAATTTTCAAAACAAATTTTACCGTTACAATACAACTGTAATAATATTATGAATTAGATAGGTAACATAATATTAGCTGTTGACTCAGTAGGGTATATTATTATCATTCACGATCTGCACCGATCCGTATTGGTCAGTGTTAACTGATACAGATTTAGTTGGTATAATATACTATAAATAAGAATCGATATTCTTTTAATCGATTCAATAGTAATTTATAATTGTTCTCAAATTAACGATTTATATAATGTAGTATTTTTTGATTTTTAATATTAAGTTCCTTATAAATAGATTATTGGATACATAATAATTTTTGTGGAATCGACCAAAGCTGTATGGTTTTTTTTGTTTAAATGTTTTAAATTTATGTATCAATTGCCAGGAACTCGTATATGTTTAAGCGTCATTTTTATATTGTATGTTAAATGTTACTATATATATAATAATAATGATTTCATCTCGAAATTGAAAGTATTTATATATTCATCGAGTACACGGAAAGAAACCGGGTTTCATTCAAAAATCACACATTACTCATATTAATATATTAAAAATGAAATAACATGTAAGACATATTATAACGAATATTTCCTAGGTATAATATTATATTTATTACAATAGGTAAAGTGTATGCTTTTTGTTATTATTTTCTAAGCTACGGTTCGTAAAATTTCAAAATATGGAACAACACAGTTATTTTAACCGAAACATTAACGTCAAACGAATCGTTTATTATAAATAAAAGTAAATAATAATTATATGACTGTTAGATTTTTTGCAAATAGTTTTTTTTTAAAAATATATTTAGTGTCGTATTCAATATTTAATAAAATGATTAATAATAGTTATTAGGAAATTGTAATGACAGGGACATAATAGTAGTGTTGTGCAATTACTAAATTTTAGATATGAATGTATTATGTACTTAGATTTTAGAGAGACTGTTTTTTTTATTTTTTTGTATAGCAATAAAATAATACAAAACTATACTTGTTAACCGTTACCTACACATTAGGAATTTTACTCCTATAAAAGTAGAATTATTAGAGTTTTTTGTTTCATAATTAAAAACTATTTTGTTCAGGAGTCATTAGTTATTTCGTAATATTATTAAATTATTAATGAAATTATATAATAAGCGATCACAATTTGTTTTTGTCATTTAAATACTTGCTAACGGGATAGTGTACTCGAAGTAGATTTTAATATTTTAACGAGTAGGTACATTATTTAATTTTGATACAATATTACCTAATAATATATTTTACGCGTAATCTGTATCTACCCATAAAATAATATAACATCATTAGTTTGCAATATCACATGTCAGTCTAATTATATCGTTAAATAATATTTGTATTATTACGTTTCGAATATAATGAAATATGTATAAGGCTGTTTACAATCATGAATCATGTAATTTTAGATAAGCATAATATTATAATATTATACTTACCAATAACAATGTTAATAATATTACGTTGACGTGCCTATTTATTAATCAATTTATCTTATACGCGTATCGATGTTGATGATTATTTAATTTTTTATCTCATTTTTAATAATATAAATGAATATTATTAAATGGGTATTCATTGTTGTTAGACTTGAATAAACTATATATAGGCTAACATTTGTAATGCATTTTTACATTTCTATGTGTATCATGTACCAGTTTATGTGACGTTTTATATTTTATAAAAACATTTTGTAGCGTGTTTCTTAAACATTGTTTATGATATAATGGATTGCTGTGATCAAAAATCTTACAATTTATTATTATTATTATTATAATTAATAAAAATTTGAAAATCAACAATATTTATTTATTTGTATTTTTTAATTTAAGTAATATGTTCACGTTAAATTTTACGTCTACGTTCAAACTCTACGACTACAGTCTACAATATAAATTGATAAATTTGAAGATTTCTCTATTATTATTATCAGAGGCGTATTTAGGTTTTTCTCTTTCGGGGGGGGGGGGCTGTGGTATTTTCTCCAACTGAAATTCCCCAATTTGGCCTATTAAAAATATGAGTTAGAAAATTAGTACACAATTTTAATTTTTGTTATGATTTTTAATGTTTTCAAAAAATTAACAATGCAATAATGTATATAATAATAATAATATAATAAATCAAATCAAATTTAAATTTCTTTCTTTGCCACTGTTAGCAAATTTATCTAGTAAAATGTCATCTGGTATATCAATGTCTCTATGATTAGCTAAAAGGGCAAGTCCCACTAGTCTGGATTCTGAAGTTGTATTTCTTAAATACGTTTTGAGACTTCTCAACGTCGAAAAGTTGCGTTCAGCTGTAGTGGTGGATACTGGTAATATAGCTTGTAATTTTAGTAATTTATACATGTTTGGATACATTAAATTATCACAGACACTCAAAGCCTGTATAGTAGTTGTGGGTCTTAAATTATCTTCAATATTCTTCCACTTAGCTTACCAAATTTCGTACTTTGCTTCTATAACGTCATTTAGCCCCAGTAAATCATTTTCATAAAATTCAACAGCTTTTTTTAAATAAGAAAATGGTTTTTCAACTACAATACTTGGTAAGACATATTGTAATGAAGTTTTATTGTGAGGTATAAATCTTTCATTTAATGCCATCATTAAATCGTCCAAGTACGGTATAAAAATAGATTTTTTGTAATATTCTTCAATGTTGTTAGATGGTACATTGCTTCTATTTGACTATTTCTTTGACTGCTACAAATACGAGGCATTTTTGGTTCAATATTTAACTTTTCAGCAACATCTTTGGCTTCTTTATAAATATTATTAAATTTTAAATTAACGTTTCTCTTATGGAACGAAATACAGAAATCAGAAACTTGATTAGGAGCATTAAATAAATCAATATTTTTGCTTTGTAAATATTTCGATAAATTATAAGTATAACTTAATAATTTACTAGACACACAAATAGATATTAAAAAATTAAAATTGTAAATACAATATAAAAGGCTATTAGTTCTTTTTGAAGAATCGGTCCCAGAACATTCATTTTGCATTTCTTCTAATGCAACAACAACGGGTTCTACAAATTCTTTAAAAAGCATAACTGCTTCATGGCGTAACACACAGCGAATTTCACATAAAGATTTAAATTTTGTAGAATGTGAATTTGGTTTAATTTATTTTATTTCATTTTTGAGGACTGTAGTTCGTTTTTCTGAACTGTTAAAAAAAGGACTTTTACGATTTACATCTGATAGGACATAACAAGCAGACTTAATAAACAATTCCTGGATTTCGGGGGGGGGGGGGCGAAGCTCCCTAAGCCCCCCCCCATAAATACGCCTCTGATTATTATTATAGTTTTTGGAAAATTATGTACAGGGTTAATTTATAATATACCTACCTATATTTTTTCATGCTAAAAATTTAAAAACTCTCTAAAATATGGTCTTATTACTACTATGATTTTGTAATTCATTTGTGTTCATATTATGCGTTGAAATTTTGTTACAATTATTTTACAAAAAATAGGTCCTAATGACACTTATACACTATAGTCACTTATATCGTATAGAATATTATATATATATATATATATATTATTCGTATAATTATTGAAAATACATAGATAGTAATTGATTAAGGGGTGGAATATAAAATCGACTGACTATATCTATACCGACTAGCCATCTTCATATCATTCTCTATTCCATCTATCCACCTCTTCTTATCTCCTATCTTACCTTCCATATTCATTTCCATAACAACTCTTACTGCCTTTGAATCATCTTTCCTCATATATGGGCCTATTCTCTATTATTTTCCCCATAGTTGATTCAACTTCTGCACTTCTTCTTAATGTATTAATTTTTTATTCTATCCTCTCTAGACACTCCACACATCTAAATAAACATTGTCATCTCAATGTAATTTAATTATAGGTACTTGATAAATGTTCATACTAGATACTATATGCCAATAACTACATTATATTCTATAATTATATAATTTATTTATAAATTAACTAATCTAACCCATATAGTACTCATGACGTATTTTAATGATGTTAATAAGGGACTTAGAGGTGGTTATTAATTGGGTTAAAATTTAAGTAATTAGTTGTATTGTGAGAAGAAAAAAAAAGTAAAGCCAAATTGTTCACAAATAAATTGTACTTTAATAATATTATTATTAAAAGAATGCATCTAATACTTAACGAGTTAATTAATTAATATTTAGATTATTATTATTACTTTTAACAGAAAATATATGTTTATGTCATAACAAATATTCTTTAGCATATTTCATCATTTATAGCGTATATTTTAAAATTTTTGGCAAGTTTTTGTGCTTATAATTACGTTTTTTTAAAGCTATAAGTCACGAGCCCTATTCATAGTACACAGATTTAATAATTATAAATATATAAATACAGTTTTAAGATGATCGAATCAATAATCAGATAATATTATTTCGCTAAATCAATTTAGAAGAGTAATTAATTAAATATTGTTATAACAGTATAATATATGGTGTATCTTTGAACCATAATTATCATGTTTTTGAACATTTTCGTTTTTGTTTGATTAAATCATAATTAACTTAATATTATAGATAAACCATGTTTAAATTAAATTGGGTATTAAATACAGAATACAGAATGTATAGGTACCTACATTGAATAAGCGGTATCCCACCAAGGACTTATGTCTTATTATCTCATTAATTATTACATAATATTTGTATTCAAAACAAGTAATATACTTTAATAAATCTGAAATTTATCTCATACTCATTTCAAAAACTATTGTTTTATTTTTCCAATCTATTCAATATACTGTAAAGTTACTAGTTTACTAGATACCTATCTATTTAAGGTCATCCAATTCTCCTCTCATTAGTTTTATTAGATTAATGAAGAATAACGTATTTTGTATAGGATTGGAAAATAAAAAATAGCTTAATTAATTTAGCTTTTTTATAGCTAAATATTTGTTTATGTATATTTTGAGTAATTATACCTAGTACCTTATAACAAGAGAAAAAACAAATAAAGTTACTATTTATTTTAATAAAACCAATTTAATATAAATCTATTAACCTTTTTTTCCATTTATTGAAGTAATCTGGCTAGTGGTAGGTAAAATTAAGAAATTGAATAGACAGTATAAAATAATTTCTACTAAAATCAAATAATTATGACTAAAAGTTAATTAATGAGTATTGCATACAAAGTGATCATTAAGACACTTAATTTACTTAAATATGAGAAACATATGAAAAATTAAATACCTATTCATATTATTATTTATTGTTGAGGAGTAAGGAAAGTTCAGGTAGGTTATTGATGTGTTTCTGAAAAAAGTGTTCAAAGTATTCCTACTGTTTTTAAACTTAATTTTTATTTGGTAAAGAATAAAAATAGTAATTTATTTTGAATGAATTAGGATTTAGAAACAAAATGAAGGTACTTTACGTGTCAAGTTAGTATATTAATTTGTTTTATTTTGTAAATATAACTCAATTCCTTCGGTTCTAAATTAATATAAATTTGGTAATAATACAATAGGTATCTTATATTTTTGAAAAAATATTAAAGATACAAGAAAATGATTTTAAACGTTATATTTATTATAGATAAAATTATAGGCTCTTGTAGCAATCATAATACAAGGTGTATGACTATATGCACTAATAATCTTTGGCATCACAGTTCGACCTATTACTCGCAAATTGGAAATACCGATCACATTTAATTCGCTATCAACTACAGCATCAGGATCGGTTTCTAATCCCATACGACATGATCCAGCTGTGCTCGATGTTGTTGATATCATGTATTTCAATAAACATTCCCAGTGTTCATCGGTCTTTTCATCGTATTTAACACATCCATCAATATCAATACCTTCCAAAGTTGCGTTAACCAACTTCATCGAATCTGAATTTTCAATTTTGGACAGTAATTTAATGGCTTCAAGTAAACTTTTAACATCGTCTTTGTCGGATAACATATTACCAACAACAATGGGATTGTCTAATGGATTCGTACTCCTTAAAAGTACTTTACCAGTACTTTTCGTATCGATTAAAGCTATTGTAAAAATAGAAATAGCACGTTCATTATTCAATTTAGCGTACACCGAGAGCAAATTATCACTAAACCCAAACATTGATTTTAGTTGACATAATTTTGATGGAGAATTTTTGGGAAGGTAAAATTGATAAACTTCGACATTGGAATTTGTGGATCCGGAACCACCAGTATTTAAAAATGCACCAAAATTCATTCCGTTCGGAATGCTTAAAGAACCTGAATTTCCGGCCAAGTATTTGAATGCAATTTCTTCATTTGTTTGGTTAAAAACAATTGGTTTGTCGTATGATATTACAAAACCTGTGAAAACCGGAGAAATCAAAAAATTTTTCCCTACAGGCAGATTTTTAATTACAGGTACTTCCATTTCTGACAAATGTTTTTCGGGTCCAATACCTGAGGCCAATAATATTTTAGGTGAACCAACGGCACCAGCACAGAGTAAAACTTCCAAACGAGATTTAAGTGTTAACGTTTGACCGAATTTCGTTTGAACTTCAACTCCGGTAGCTACCATCTTTATTTTGTTAATTATGACTTTTGTTACTTGAGTATATTTCATAACTTTTAGGTTTTCACGTCTGAAAATAGGACTTAAATATGCTTTAGCAGTGTTTATTGCTCTACCATTCTTTATTATTCCTTGCATTGAAACAAATCCTTCTTCAATGTCATTATCATTTATGTCTCCATTTTTATAGCCAATATGTTCAAAACCAGAGCTTATAACATTTTCTAAGGTGCTTGTTTCAGTTTTTCGTAATTTGCTAACGGGCAAAGGTCCACATTTTCCGTAAATAGTATTATTCTTTTCAGTTATAGTAACTGATCTAATTTTTTCCATTTTTTTAAAGTAAGTTTCTGTTATGTTATATGACCAATTTGTTAAGCCTTTTTCAACAAGTGAGTTATAAATTTTTTTACTTCCTCTAACATATAATTGAGGGCAGGTGGTACTGCTTCCTCCTAAGGCTTGACCTTTGTGTAGTTTCATATTTCCACCAATTCCAAATCCAGTTGTACTTTCTGGTTCTATGTTGTACTGCCAGTCTGTAACACTGTTTAAGGTACGATCCCATAAACCAGGAATTTGAGTTATAGGTAATGCGTCTCCACCTGCTTCAATTAATAATACTTTCCAGTGGTAGTTTTCAGATAACTTGTTTGCTAAAACACATCCAGTATTACCACCTCCGACAACAATAAAATCGAATTCCTCCCCATCAATGATATTAGGACTGCAATCTATGGGATATATATTATCATCGATAAGTTTATAACGTTGATAATCAAGTTGACTTAAAACTTCTCCTATTATGCCAACAACATTTAAACCACTATCAAATTTGAATTTATGATATGTATTCTTATATTCGTACATTGATACTTCATCATCAATAATTTCAACATCGTATTCATTGTTATAATCTAGGGTATTGATGTTTTCACGATTTTCATCATTCTTACTATAGATTTTTTGCATGTTTTTATCTTCATAATTAGTTTCATGAGTCTTAAAATCTATCCTTTTATTCATATTAGTATTTTTACTATACTTATAATTTGTTTGGTCGATTTCGTTTTCACTTATTTTCTGAACATTTAAATCTCTTTTATTGGTATTAGTATAAACGTTTCTGTTATTTAGTTTCATATTTGTAGAATGACCAGTCATTTTGTTTACAATAGCATTGCCGGAGGAATCCATATCTTTATCGCTATAACTATTGATTGTCTTTATAATATTTTCCGATTTTTTGTTATTATTAACTATAGTATTGATTCTATGATTATTATAAACATTTTTTCTATTATGTTTATTGATAGAATTAATACCTGATTTTCTATTATACACAGATTCATCACTATTATAGTTACCTGATCTATCTAATGTATCAGATTTTAATGACGCTTCAACTTTGGTTCCCATTGTTTTGATATATTTCGTTTTAGTATTTTGACCGGAAAGATTATCACCAACCTTTTTGTAAATCAAATTATATTGGCCATTATTTTTTATTGAATTACTTTGGGATGATAGTTCATTTATATTATTTTTGTTTTTTTTATTATCATAGTCTTCAATATCATAGTTTCTTGCATATTGATTTATTTGAAAAGTTTTATCATTATTATATCCGATTCTGTTCCCGGATATTTGATTATTTTGGTTATGACTATTAGCTGTATAGTAATTGTTATTATTGTCATTAATGAAATTATTTGTGTTTGTTTTAACTAGGCCCACTTTATGTGATTTATTAATAGTTCTTAAACTGTTTGATCTGCCTATAATATTTTGATAACCGTTTGAATATATTTCACCATTGTTATTATTATAATTATCTGATTTAAATTTATTGAACTGTTGTTGTGTATATGAATTATGTAATCCGTCGATGTCTATTTGTGAATTACCATTTTGATAATTTCTGTTTAAATTCGCATTATTTTTAACTAACAGTGTATTACTGTTTTCGGATCTGCTAATTCTATTTTCCAATGAGTTTGAATTCGCGCCATTTTGGTAAAAGGAAAACATTTTATTTTCGCTAATTGACGTGCCACTTAATAGCCCTAAACGTATAGCCTCTTGTTCGGTTAATAAATAGGTCATTGTTGTTGAAACGGTGTTTGCAATGTATCCTTCTGGTATAGACAGAAATATGTTTCCTCCGGCCATACCCACCGTATTTGTACTAGTCGTTGTACTTTGCTGAAATGATTTTTGAAAGTTATTATTATTATTCGTAAATCTGCTATTGACAGATCTACTGCTAGCATTGCCAATAATTTTCTTTGCAATTAAAGGAACAACTTTTGTTTTAAACGCTTGTTTAGTAATTTTTTTTAGCTTTTTCTTAATTTTTTTTGAAAGTGCACGACTTTGTACAAAATTTTGTAATTTTTGGGTTGATTGCCTGTCTCTAGAATCCAGATCTTCACAGCTGTCGTCATTATATTCACTGCTATCTTCTGCAGAAGTAGTACCTATGTTTTGAAGACGCGTTTCGAGATCTGAAGTTTTATTTTTTGTACAAATAAATTTTGATGACTCGGTTTTACGAGCGCACCCACTCGAACTAATAACCAATTTTTTTTGTTTTGATCGTTTCCAGTAATCTGTTCCATTGCAAAGCCTAAAACGTAAATATTATTTAAAGTATTTATTAATATGTATAGTTTTAGTTTTTATTTATAATAAATTATAAACCAAAATATAAATTGAAAGTATAAAATTGTTTTAATTATTGTATACTTAAAAATGATATAGGATTATAATTATTTGTCATCAATTTTTATATTTATAACAATCCACATTTATTATTTAATTGTGTTCTATACTATTTAATATTTATATTAAAATTATTAATAATTATATTAATTATTAATATTACAAATTCACAAAGTAGGCTTTTACATTTTATTATTATATAGTTTATTATTATATTTAATACTACTAAAAATATTTTCAAAATGTATTAGAGGAAAAATATATTCTTAATAATTCTCTAAATAATATATTAATTTACATTTTAATAAATTATATTTAAGTTATTGTTTTTATTATTGTTATTATTATATACATCTAGATCATATATTCTAGATTGTATTTCGGAGTGGAGTAAGCTTCTAAAATTTGAATAATTATGTAATATCTAATAAAGCATGTTATATAAAAATAATTTAAAACATTTCTAAAGTATTGATGAAATTTCGTGGGAGGTGGGACCTTATGAACCCCCTCAGATACGACCTTGATATAAAATGATATACATAAATTTACATAATAAATATAGCAGTTAATAATATATTATATTATAATTATTGGTATATTTGTTATCAATTCATAACTATTTATTTTACAGATGTACATTTTTTTGGAAGTATTTTTTTATACAAAATATATTGAGATTGGCAAAACCCATAAGTAGATAAAAAAAGGTCATCATATCGCTTAAAACATTTAATTAATATAAAATTATCTAGTTTATACGAGTATATTATATTAACATATATATGATTTTATTTATTAAAAATGTCTAATAAACATTAAATTAATAATTAAACAACAAAATTATAATCATTAAATATATATAAATTATATAATTTATAACTCATAATAATTTATGTCTATTTTAATTTTAAAATCTATTTTAGTTTAAAATAATATAATTATTGAATGTTGTTATTAACTTACTGAATGGCCAAGCCAACGATGATAACATAACGTAGGAAATAGCTCATTGCCATTTTTTAAGGATGACAACACTTAATACCTACAAATATCTGTATTGTACGTATTTATAACGCTGTGCTATATTAAATGTAATTAATCAATCATTTTAACAGCTGTCTCTATGCGTCAAATGTATGTAAATATGTCCATTCGAGTATAGACAATACGAATAATAAAATAAGATTAATGTTACAAATAAATGATTAATGTATTTCACCAGGTTTTTTAAAAGTGTTTCCTATATAGAAAAACAATTATGTTTAAACAAATCAGACGAGTAAACCATTTCATACTGCATAATACGTATCAATAATGTGTTTAAACCTGTAAAATAAATGGGTGTATTATTTATAGGTACACAGTGAACATGATTATGTATAAAATGATAAATACCAATTTAATGAATAGTAGATTTATTGAATATATAATTAAATTGTCAAATCCATAAACAAATAATCAAATATCATAGTATTAATATTTCAGGCATATTATAATAATTTCCTATACGACAGAGCATAATTTTCATACGAATGGAGATCATATTTTTTTAACGATTTGTAACAATTCGATTATAATAGTATGAAGTTCCAATACGACATTAGTATTTTTTAAAAATTTATAGACAGTAAAATAAAATATATTCTGTGTGTGGATGCGAATTTATAATGGTTTTGAATAGTTCACAAGTTTTACCTGCGTTTCATACTGTTAAATATTTTTTTACATATAAACATAATTATTCTAACTTAAAACGTTTAGTTTAGTGCAGTGCCGCAACTTGGTATATACTGGTGGGTGTGCAAGCAAATATTATAAGGCCCATGTAACCAAGGACCTAAATACCTAATAGATCCTTAAAAGAAATTTCACTTATTCTTTGTAGCTATAGCTATATACATTATTTTACACAAATAGGTTAGGAGCAAAGTGGCTTGAAACTCCTAAAACAGTTAATTGGTTTTTCTATCTCATACCACTTAAAATGTAAAAAATCATCAGCTGCCAAAACATAACAAAATTAAAATTATAATGGTCAATAAGAATATCATATTGGTGTTATTTATTAATTCAGCCCTCTGCCATTTGAAATTATAATTTTGGTATGATTGTAATTAAAATGTTGTAATATAATAATAATAATTATGATTTTAATGTACCTATTCATTAATTTATACTTAAAAAAAAAAATTGATACTACTTTGTGAAACATCTTTATTAATATTTAACATGTAATATATCTAATTAATAATTAAAACAAATAATAAAATTAATAAAAATTAAATATTATTACATTTGAGTACCTAATTAATACATTTTTAAAAAAAATTGTTATATCTATTTCAAAAAGCTTTTTTTCCTTGCTTTTTGATTTGCAAAAATATCAATTATGTGATCAATATTTAATTCACTGGTACGTGCTCAGACATACGTTACTCTTACTATAAAAAATCATTTTATTTTTAGATAATATGTAAATAATTTAATTTCTAAATACACAGAATTGTTATTATGAGCATTATTAAATAATAATGTTCCTATAGTCTAAAAATGTTTCATTCTGATGAGACATAATAAGTTGTAAGTTTGTAACCATAATAATATTTAAAAAAAAATTTTTTCCAAATAGTTCGGCCACGGGCCTATTAATATGAATTAATTTGGGGCCCGGGGCCCAGGGGTTTCTTGCACCCCTGCACCCCCGGTAGTTGCGGCAATGGTTTAGTGTTATATACATACATTATACAAAATGTCCCAGATCTATTTAGTAATTGTAATATTTTTGGCCAAAAAATTTTAAGTTAGAATTCTGTTTTTTTAAAATTATTAATAAGGCAGCACACCATAATAATATTACCTTATTATTTTTTTTAAACTAAGAAGTCATATAAAAAAATAAAAAATAACATTTTTTGTTTTTTAAATTATGGGAGTTTAAAAATAGCCAAATTAATGTGTAGGTTTATTTTATGAAAATTTTCATGTGATGATTTCCAATTTTCATAAAAATATACTTTTGAATATAATTGAAAATAAAATTTTAGCCTCAACCTTCAAGGCCGTAGCAATAGGTAACAGCGCCCCTAGCAATCGTGTATAATAGATTATGAATTGAAATTAAAACTCATTGAATTTTATGGCTTGATGTTATAATATTATTAAAATCATGCTTTCATGTCTTAAACTTTTTATGTACGTTAGTATAGTAATGAAAATCATTAAATTTGCGCCTTTCGCAATACTGCGCCCCTGACGAAAGCCCTCTTGCCAGTGCCTAGCTACGGCCCTACTCCCCTCTTCCATATATAAAACTCAAATTACGCTTTTTGCCCCCTCCTTAAAATCCATCTTACATTTGCAATTGTACAATATAGGCATATTTCAATACAAATTAATTTCCCAAATATGTAGTTATTAGGTTAATAAAAGACTGCATGCCTTCCAGCCAATATTTTAGTGTAACCAAAAATTTTGATTTATTTTATTTTATTTTATGTTTGGCCAAATTTAAAATATAATTGTTCAACTTGATTTCGTTTACTCGTCATGTATAAATAATAGATTACAAAATTAAATAAAATAAATAATATACAATATGATATACAAAATATACAATATGCCACCAGAAAAATAACCATATTAGACACTTGGACATATTATGATAATAAAAATAATATAAAATGCACAAGATAAAATTGAAGTAACAACAATTAGTCAATCAATGATTATTTCTATATACCTTAATTATTTAAATTTCATTTTTTCCATCTAAATGCCAAGTATTGGTTAATTATAAATATAATAAATAATACTATAATTTATGTTTAATTTAATGTATTTATAATGCTTTGTTTATTGTTTGCTACTAAAACTAAACATAGTATATTATTATACTTTATAGTACTTTCAGAGAAAAAGAAAGTCAAGCATCCAGCATAGTTATTGATGTTCTCAATTTAAATATTATAAAAATAAAATTAATAAATATAATAGTTCATCATAATATTAATAATTTATAAAATTAGAATAGCATAAACGGGTAGTAAAAATTGAAAATTTAATAATTAAATATTACCAGAATAATATTAATTAAAACACATTTTTATTTGTATTACTTTTATAATAAAATTAAATATTTCCAATAACATAAAATAAAATAATTATACTATTATGATAAATTCTGTAATACCCCGATATAGATTTTATTAGGATAATAAATTATTAATTATTATAACTTGATTCCTAAAATAAAATCCTTTTAAATGTAACATCATTATAATTGTTTTAATAATAAATTTGTATCTATAAAATAACTATTATCTATATCGGGAAACAACAATTAAAATTAATTTTTTTTTTTAAAAAAAACCAATTAACAACTATATTAAAAAGCTGTTTTGTTTTTGATTAACACTTTTATAATTTTGGGATTTTATTACGCTTTTGAAAAACGGTTTTTGATTTTTTTGTTCTTGGTTTTTGTTAAAGCACAGACTAAATAAAACCAGACAGGACACTACTCTATATGCCGTTAACTCAAAATGTAAACAAAACAATTCAACCTCAAGTCATCGTCATAGTGACAACATTTATAAAATGAAATTATTGTATACTCGTTTTACCATAAAATTGTACTATAAAATATATTATTATCATTAAAATATTGTATACTAATATTTTATTTAATCTGTGCTAAATATTTATTATTTTTGCTCATATATACTTAGAGGTGTTATTTATGATCGAAGAAAAATAAACTATTTTAAACTTTAATGTCCTTTTTATATAATTAACGTACTTTTTAAATTATTTTAACTTGTAAGACTGTAACTAATAAATACTATAATAAATAAATATTTTCTATATCTTAAATTTTCCTAAAAACAAAAATTTTTTAACAATTTTACACTTTACATAGGTACTTTGGTTTTTAAAATATTAAGTATTTTAATTGCACCCAGATTACAGATACTACTATAAGAGAATATAATAAATATGTGAAAATGCTTAAAATATGTTAAAATGCAAATAATTAACACGTCAAAAATGTGTTAATGATTTGGGTGAAGAAAAAAATTGTTTTTTAAAAATTTTCATTAATTTGAAAAAAGTATTCATTATTATATAGCAAATTAAATGAAGGGAAGAAAATTATTTGTTTACTTTAAAGGATCTTAAAAATTCGGAAAAAAATTTGCGAGGGGGGTAGTACGTAAAAACGTTTTAATGATTTGTTTGAAGCGAAAAAAAAATTTTTCTTTTATTTTTCATAAATTTTAAAATAATTTATATTCTTATATTAAAAAATTAAGGGAGGGGAGCACAATTTTATGTTTTTTTAATCGGAACTAATAATGCTAAAAAAAAAAATTGTGAAAAGGGTAATACGTAAAAACATTTATATGATTTTTACAATTTCAGTGAAGATAAAAAAAAGTATTTTTTTTTATCATTAATTTGTAATAATAGTATATTATTATATAAAAAATTGAAGAGAGGGAAGCAAATTATTGGATTATATTGAAGGTTCCTAAATATTCCGAAAACATTTTTGCAAGGGGGGTAGTACGTAAAACTGTTATTAAGATTTAGGAGAAACAAACAAAAATAATTTTAAACATTTTCTTTAATTTTAAAATAGTTTTTATTATTATTGGAAAAATTAATGGAAATGAGTGAAATATTATTTTATTATGAAGGTTTTTTTAAAAAAAAAATTTTGCGAGGGGGTAGTACGAAAAAACATTTTTATGATATGAGTGAAAATAAACAATTTTTATTTTTATTTATCATTAATTTTTCATTGATTTAAAAAAAGTGTTTATTATTTAATGATTTAATTATGGAAGAGGAGCAAATTATTTGTTTATTTTAGCCCTAAATTTTTCGAACAAAATTTTAAGAGAGGTTACGTAAATACATTTTTACGATTTGAATATAATCAAAATTATTTGATAAATTTTAACTTTTAAACCGATAAGTTTGAATATTACTAAAAAATATTGACCTATTCGACATTCAGTCAATGATACTGGATATGATAAATGTCGATTCATAAGTTTGGTAATATTAAACAACATCAATAAAATATAAAATATAGAAATATTATAATATACTAGATTGATCGTAATTATCATATTCTAGAAAATGTGATTATTAAATAAATTTATAATAAAAGTATCACTTTTACCTTGCATGTTACTTAAGGTTGTTGGAACGCAGCACATTTTAAGGAGTAATATTTAGGCAATTCATATAACATGATCATTAAGACCGTGTCTGTGTGTATGTAGTAAATGAACATTAGTGTTTGTAATTCGTTATCGCATTTGATGCTCAGTTATAATTGCCTAACCAAAATACGAATTCCGTGAATTAACAATAACAAACAAATTAATTAATATTATTTAGACATTTTATCTGTTTGTATTTTCACTCGACTTCTATATTATACAACAGTATACTTGTTTTGATGATTCAATATAATAGATATAAAAATAGTTATATAAATTTAAAAAGAGCGGGAAGGTTGATTCCAGACGTTCCTACTTTGTCCCATCGGCCCACGGAGAAATTAGTAGTTAAACATTCAAAAATACGATTCTGAGCGAAACTCAATATAATACAATATGTTACACTGAAAATCCATTATAAAATTGTATTACATATGTAAAGTACCTATAGAAATATTAAAAAAAAAACATAGCAAATTCCTAGGTTAGGTTAGGTTAATACGATTTTAAGTATTAGTTATCACGAAAAACTAAAATTAATTTCGTCAAATTATGATTTCCGTGAATTTTGCCGTTTTTCCGACATTTTTTATTCTTCCGAGGAAAAACTTTTGAAAAATTCGAAAAATGAGCTAAATAAAGTACCATGTAGATGCAATTTTCAACTGATAGCATACCCTACTTGTGATAATCGGATCATTATTTCTAATCCAAAAAGTGTTTTCAGACTTTTAAAAACAAACAAATCAGACATCAATGCGAAGTTATAAATTTAGAAATCGTTTAAAAAATAATTATCTTACAATTATTATAACAGTAGGTAAAATGGACAACTAATATATAATATAATATAACAATAATAAGATTAAGAAAATAAATAACAAACCGGAATCGTTATTAATGTTGCGGACTTAAAATTGCATAATATGAATGCTTAGACTGATTTTTTAACTGCATTGTCGTGAATACAGTCGTCTCCACATCGATAGAGCACATGCTTAACAAACCCAACGAGCATGGCCGACTCTAGTGATATTTTATACGTAGGCAAGACTTAAATTTGTCTTCCCTCTTATTTGATTCATTATTATTCTATATAAACAGAAGAAATGGGCTTTTCTTTCTATTGGTAAAATAAAAATAATAAATAAGTACTAAATAGATAGATACAAATACAATATAATACTCGTATGTATAAAATTACAAATACAATTCTTATCAATTTAATCTCAATTTAAAAAATGTAATTTTCTCGTTTTTAAAGATGCAAAATCTAAAATTTAAATTATTTAGTATATGATTCCGAAAAATACCATCTCTTTAAAAAAGTGGTTTTCATGCAACCGTAGGCCTGGGCCTACGTCGCTTACGCCTTAAACCGGTCCTGCAAACGAGTCAACTGCAGAGTCTCGCGTTATCATACTTAATATTGTAGGGGCTGTCAGGAATCAATAAAACTCAATATACATTCATAAAACAATAACACTCAAATAATTATCTTAAAAAAAAACTATTACTATTTATTTATTAGCAGTTATTGTTAAATTTATAAAAAAAGCACCCCATACACGGGACGTGAGACGCCGTCAAGGTTGTCCTTGTCAAGTAACTAATCAAACCAACCAAGTTACCATAATCGTTCTACCGTACATTTAAGTGTCATTAATGTTTAACTTTTGTACTCGTTTATATTAGGTAGTTGTTGTACAATTGTGTGACTATTGCACAAGTAATCAATTCACACAATTTCCCATTTAGATATTTGATCCTGAAATCATACAATAAAACATATGATATATTAATTTGGTTGCCTCGTTACGACGCCGTAAGTTATTAAATTTTTTATATGTTCCCTTTCTGTTCGTATAATTTTCCTTATTTTCTTTGTTTTTGAATTATTTTAGTCTACTGGTCCTTCCTTGTAAAGTTATCTACATCATTAAATTTATAAAAGGTGAATAAATAATTAATGTATTTTACAGGATGTTTTTTACCTATATAGATAATATAGAATATATTTAAACAAATCCGAGCAGTAAACCATTTCATATTGCGTATCATTATTTTTGCTTAAACCAGTACAGTGAACAGAATTTATTTTATAAAATAATAAATATCAATTTAATGAATTGTAGGTTTATTGAATATATAATTAAATTATCAAATCTATATACAAATAATCCAATATTATTCTAAAATTACAAACATTAAAATAAAATATATTGTATGTGTGGATGCAAACTTATAACTATTTTGTATAGTTTACAAAGTTTTATCTGCGTTTGCTACAAAAAAATATTTGTTTACGTATGAGCATAATATTATTCTAACTTAGAATATTTTCAGTATACCTACTGTATACGTATGAGTCGTAGTTTTTTGTCATATCCAATATTTATGATATTATGTGTTCATTTTTGGATTATCATGATCAAATATAACTCATATATAATAAATAAAGTTAAGTAAATTGTATTTTACTGTTTATGATAATGTTTAGTATTATTACTAATATATACGTTTTAGCTACAGAAATATTCATACATAATATTCACGATTTATTTATTATTTTATTTAGGTAGGTACTTAATATTTTTATTTATTTAAAAAATTAAAATTTTGAATTCTATTTTTTAAAACTATTTAGTAGACAACAGACTATAATATACTTCCCTCCTTTTTTAAATTAAGAAGAACAATTAAAAAAATTAAAAAAATATCTTTTTTAAATTATGGAACTTTTAAATTAGCTAAATTAAAGTGTAGGTTTATATTTATGAAAATTTTAATGTGTCGACTTCAAATTTTCATAAAAATATACTGGTTAATTTGAATATTGTCAAAGATCCCGCAATTAAAAAAATACAAAGTTATAGTTTTAGTTATATTTTTTATTTTTTTATGTGACATATTTTAGATTTTGAGCAAGAGATGTATATTGGTTTTACAAAGATGTTTTAAAGTATGCTTTCGATAGCATATTGGTACTATATTCAGCTCATTTTCTGAATTTCTCAAAAGTTTTTGCTTGGCAGTAAAAATATTACCAAAAAATGACGATAAAACGGAAAAATTCGCAGAAATTGTAATTTTGACGAAATGATTTTAGATTTTCTATGATAACTAAAGCAATTTTGAATAGATAGTTTAAACAAGTGGTAAACTTTTCGAACAATTTACCAATATAATAATATATTGTATTTTAATGAGTTTCATTCAGAATCGTATTTTCTAATGCAATATCATTGCATTTAAATCGTATACGATATAACTATAATTAGGTATATTAAACCAGAAATTTCCTAACGTCATTTCAGGAACGTCGGGAATTGACCTTCCGCTTTAATTTTTATTGCTTTGATGTCGATAAATTTGATGGCGAATGCGCTGTTAAAAAATTTCTATATATATATATATATATATATATATAATATATTATACACTTTCTATAATTGGGTTTTATAAGTATCGTATTTTCTTCTTATCTAAGTTCGCGTATAATAAAATATGCGTCATAGTTGGACGATTAATTATAGTCAGCCACTTTACGAAAATTGTGATTTACAAAGATTTTAATGAGTCTTCTTTTTATGTAATATTTACATTCTTTACTGGTCATAATAATGTTTGTATTCGTTTACAATAATTTTAGATTCTGAGTGGAGCGAAGAATGTATATGATTCTACATAGTTTTTTTTTTTATGTATGAAATAGGTAGAAATAATGGTCCGATTATCACGCATATGCTTCGCTTGCAAATGTTGTCTACTTGGTACTTTACTAAGCTCATTTTTCGAATTTCCCAAAAGTTTTTCTTTATGAAGCGGAAAATTGACAATATTTTATACACTTTTTATTCTATTTTTTTTCGTTATTTCTTATCAGTTTTAATAGTAGGGACTTGAAAATTTTTTTGAGTATTAACATAGGCTATTTTCAAGCGTGGTAAATTTTGGAGCAGAACAGTTAATTATTTGGAAAAATATAGAGCTTTGAACATTTTCCCAAAAATAATTAATATTACCTACAATTTTGGGTGATGCCAATGAAGCCTTCATTGTGCATGACCAGCAAAATCAGCTTATGAGGCCCACATAATACTATGTGTTGAGCAAAAGCCACTTGTCCTAATTAAATTTCATAGTTTGTACAAAAAAAATATATATTTTTTGATAATACCAAAAAAGTAAACGATAAATTGTTTTACCATAAAAAGCACTTTAGCGTAGCAGTAAATTTTTATATTATTTAATTTTTTCTAAAAACATATTGCTAACAAATTACACACTGATATTTTAAATTAATTAAATTTGTTACATTACACGTGTGTAGTTTTACGTACTTCAACATATATATTTTATAATGTAGGTATAATAAAAATTAAACAAATAATAAAACGATGATAGAAGATTGTAATCATGACGATAACGAAAAATTATTAACCTATATATTATTGCTCCACTGTATAATGAAAATACATTTTACATTTTACGCACTTGCTAAAATTTATGTATCTTGGACATTTTCAGAACAATTAACATAAAGTTCTTCTTAGATAAAGAGGAAGGTAATATAATGTAGGACCGATTATACTCCATTTTATTTTCTACCCCATTTTATTCGTTCATGTCATTTTTATATTCATTTCTATAATTTCGATATTTGTATTACTTTATTTTTTCTTATTCTTTGATTGTTTTGTAATTTTTATGTTATCATACAATCCTGCATAATAAATTTTCCTGCATCTTACTCTAATTTTTGTTACCTCCTACCTATTGACAATTGAATATATTTTTTTAACGTCTTTCTTAACACAGTCATTCTATCTAAGGCGAGGCCTTGCGATAATTTTCCTATTGGATTTTCTTTAATTACTGCATTTGTCATTACGCCATTTTCTGCTAAGAATTATCCAGCCTACGTTAACTTTCTTTTTGGTTAGGCTTTTTTTTTTTGTAGCTTTTCTTAATAAACACGGTCTTTGGAATATGTTTTGAAACTCTTCATTGTTTCGTATTCTCAATTATCCGATTTGTGCGTCAAGATATGTCAATTTATAATATAATTATTAAAAAATTCATTGATTAGAAAACT
>CM023357.1:25545733-25720727 GCA_013282895.1 Eriosoma lanigerum
TAACCTGACCGATGGAGTGATTGGACGAAAGATATGAATGTCATAAAACGAATTTCCATCTTTTTTATTTATGTGTTTTTGAGATCCATTAAAATTATTATGTTTACATTAGAATTTAAAAGTAGTAATTGCCTGTTATAAGCATTATATGTTGTAATACTTCCTTTATGGTAAATATTGATAAAACAATTACAAAATATCCTTCACATTTTTTACTTATATTGACCATTAGGTGCACTACATAAATTAGGAATTTGGAGTAAGTATAATAATGCTACAAGAAATTTTGATATGATTTGGTGTGTGTTTATATGTGTTACATGTATGATAAAAAAATTATAGCTCATAAGTTATAAGTAATCAATATTGTTGTAAACAATATGATACGGTTAACTAACTTGGTAGAATAATTCTAACTGAAACATTTATAAGGTTTTTCATTTAGTATAAAAATTAGAAATAACTGATTCAGAGCGAAAAGAATTATGTACCTATTGATTTTACAAAGCACATTATTGTGAATTTCGATTATTGAAATCGAAGATACATGATAAATTTATATGTTTGAATGTACATTTTTGTGTAGTACTTGCTTTTTCCGCTTTCTATAAATAGGGTATGCTTTTAGCAGAGAATTTTATCATGTTGATAATTTATTTATGTCTTTTTACAAATGAATTCTATGGAAAATCCTGTTGAATATTATTTGGATAATAAAGATAGTTTATAAAAAGAAACATTATCAGTTTATTGTATACCTGATTGTGTGAAACGCAGAGTAGTTTTTTTTTCAAATTTTCAAAATATTTTGTAAGGAAATTTTAAGTAGTGTATGATTAGATTTCAATAAAATTTTCAAACCAATAAACCAAAAATTACAGGTTATCATAAACATTTTTGAAAAAAAGTTCAAAGCTCAATACTTAATTCGAAAATCAACAAATTTTTATCAATTTTTTTTCTAATACAGAACACCTTTCTGAAATGTTTGTAATTTTGACCAAATTGATTTTAGATTTTGGTAATAAATTAGTGTTGTAATTCGAATAATATGTTTTTATTTATAATATATTAATTATTAATATTATAGTTGATGATCACAAGACAATATTTTTTAATTTATATTATAACTTCAGTAAGTAAGAATAATATGTATATTATACTACCTAATATAATTTAAGTAACATGAAAGGTAGAAGTTATACATTTTTTTATTAAATTAATCAATAATAAAATAACAATACCCATAATATGGTAAGTTTTGTATAAAATAGTCTATTATATGAAATTGGTTCTTTTTAGAAGTTAGTAGCTAGTGGCTATACTTGTCATGACATGTAGGTACATTAAATAATTTTTCAGAATCTAATGATTACAATAAAAATGGTATGTTTTATTTAAATAATAATGTTGAATTAATTACACGAATAAAAAAAAAATAATAATAATAATAAAACATAATTGGTGATTTAATTTATATATATAGATTTAATACAAGATTATGTTGACTATTTCATAAATGAAATAAAAAAATTTGGTATGTTTCTTTAATTTAAAATTGTTTGTTTGTTTTCTAATTTTTATTTATTTATAGTTATAATGATATATTTAACGATTTATGCAATATTGATGTTTTTTATCTATTAATAACACATTTAAATATGTCGTTTTAATTAGGCATTCACTTATTGTAGTTATCATTTTTATGAACTCTTATATCAAACAACGTATCAAAATTTAAATCTTTTATGATTATTAAGTAATGAGAAAATGAGAATGGTGGGTTATGTGTTAATAAAAAAATGTTGGGTGTACCAATGTACCATATCTATACCTTACAATATCTTACTATATCATATGAAATGATTTTCATATTTCTATAAATTAACTTAATGAAGAAGTATTTATTAATTCATATCTAAATTTGTTATTTGCATTTTATTTTTGTTTTATAGACATTACAAATAAATGAATAAAAAATATTTCGTGTTTTTTCAAATAGTTTTGAAAAGTAGTATTATTGATAAAATATATTAATCCTGTAAAATCACAATATTCCCTTATTATTTTATTTTTCTCGTGAATATTATTTTTCTAAACTTACTCAAATCAAAATATTTTATATACAAACAATACAATTTGGATATAGTCAACAACACGATAAATTACAAACAACATTGCGTAACACAGATATAACAAAAAATTCCCTATACGCCACTTCCATAAAACGACTAGTTTCCATTAATAGCATTAACCAAATTGAGATATTACATAAAATGCCATTATTATAGTGAATAATCGTATGCCACCAAATAATCTGTGTTATAATTGTATTAGGTAGTAAATACATTTTGAATAAAAAGTTATATAAACATAATAAAAATTGATTAATTTTAAATAATTTATTGATAACTCTTCTTTTGTTTTTATTAACAGTTGGAAAACCATTGCTTACACCAAAAGGTTTTTGTGAAAGAGACGATTTACCTTTTTAATAATTAAGATTATTGATAGTCAAAAGATATATGGTCAGATATATTAATTTACATATAATAAATATGTTTTTATGAAACTTTATTATAAACAATTTTACTTCAAAAAAAAATTAAACTTAAAAGGTTAAAAATATGTTATAATATATGCATTTATATAATTAAATTATGAAAATTGTTTATATTTTATGTCCCCTTTAATTATGAAAGGAGTGATGACTTATAAATATACATAATTTAATCTAATTAATTTTATAAATCATTGTATATCCTCAAGGACTTTTTTTCTTATCAATGTGTATCTTATCATTCATTTTTTAATAAATATAAAGCGTGTTTGCGCGAAGGTATCGAAAGGAAATTGTTCACTAAAAATCGTTTTGGCGATTGTTTTTGATTAAAAGAGTAATCTGCTTTTAAAATTTTTGCTCTTATCACTAAACGCCTTCACCAACAGTTTTGTATTTCTGTTACCTTTCATTATAAAAATGATAATATAAAATACACTGTATTGTACACTCGTTCTGTCGTAGTGACTTGAAATTAAAAGGATATTTTAATAAGTGATTAGGATTTAAATTTGTATTATCAGTTTTCACTCGTTTTGTCGATGCATGAACTTTTTATCAAAATAATGCGTATGTATCAGTAAACAGTTTGTAAAAATTTTGCTTTCCGTACCTCATGCGAAAACACGCTTATTATTTCTAATATTTATTTCAAAACATTTCACTTTTTCTTATCTATGAGTATCATATAACTATAGAATATATTAGAACGACACATAAGCAGCTGATCAATTTTATTGCGTATTTAGTAGGAAAAATATGATGTAAGCTTCGAATACGGAAAAGGAGCATCCCCTGCAATAATTGAATTCATCCAAACCTGTCGGAGCTTCGAAAAATTAGAAGGGATACGTTAAAAAAAATTATAAAAGAAGAAGTACTTGTTTCCCACAATTTAAGCATTGCTAATTTATATTATATTATAATATATTTATAGGAGGAGCAAAAATTGAAACAGGCCAAGTTTCACGCCAATTTCATTTGATATTAAAATTATGTTAGTGACCTTCCGGTTTAATAGACAAATCAATCAATTTTTTTCATGCTAAAATGAACTCGATAAAACGCATTAAACTTGATTTAACTGGTCATTTTGCAATAGAAAATGAAATACTTATGGAAACTTTTTACGAGATTGCCTTGTTGATAGCTAAAGACAAGAAACCACATACTATTGGTAAGTCCCTTGTAAAACCATGTTTACATACTGCATGTAAATTTGTATTGAACGAAGAAAGTTGTGCTAAAGTTGCAACAATTTCTCTGTCAAACGATACAATAAAACGCAGTATCGATGAAATGGCTCACGATTTAAAAAATCAAATAATATAAATTTTAATAAGACTCCGTTCTTTTTACTTCAGTGTAATGAAACCACGGACATTTCCCAGAATTCTCAATTATTGTTTTAATGTAGATTTTATTGTTGATAAAAAATTTAAAGAATGAATGTTATGCTCTCAAACTCTTTAAACAACAATAAAGGCTGTTGATGTATTTTCTGCTCTTTCTGATATTTTGATATCTAATAGTCTTTCTTAGCTATCAAAAAACTTTCCTGATATTTCTACAGAGAACTGGCAATTTAAATGAGTATTAGATCCATTCAAAATTGATGTAGACATACTTTCAGATTATCTTCAAAAGCAAACCATTGATCTCAAGAATGATTCCCAAGCAAATGAAGACTTTTCATGAAGATTTTTGGCTGTGTAACCTTTCTGTATATCCAGAAGTTGCTAATAAAGCTAAGAAGCTATTGGTTCAGTTTTTTTCCACCTAACTCTGTGAGTCTGGCTTTTCGGCGTTTGCTTTTATAAAATCTAAACATCGAACACGATTGGACGTGGACAGTGAACTGAGATGCGCATTATCACAGATGTCTCCAAACATTCAAAAATTGATTGAAAATAAATAGTGCCAGCCCTCTCATTAATTTTATATTTAATAATAGTTAATTTTAATTTTAAATTGTAATAATATTTTATATCGTACCTATGCAAATAAATTCATTTAATAATAAAAAATACTTTATTGTAGTTATATTCATATTAATCCAATAACCAACATTAATGTAAGTTATGATCTGTATATTATATATTCATATATTTATTCATATTTACATATAAATATTATGCATTCATCAATCGTATAGTAATGAGGGGGTGGGGCGTGAACTCAATAGTAATTTAAAAGGGGGCGTGAACCTCAAAAGGTTGAGAACCCATGTCGTAGATTGTGAAGGTGGCATTTGCATACTGTATATCTAATATTTTTCTTTATTATCATTATTTTTTATTGATATTCTTTTTTTTTTTTTTTTTTTAAAAAAAGTAGCCTATTATTGACCTTTGAGTTATTTCGTTGAGAAATTTTTTCCACCCAATCTCTTTCAGAAGAAAGCAACATAAAATTGTTTAACCTAGTGCATGAATTAAGTTATTAACCCAACAAACCAAAATAAAATAGCAATTAAAAATGTTCTTAAGAACAGCTGATCTATAGACTCAAAGCACCCTCTAACTGTATGAAATAAATACATTTGTAAAATTATATTCCCTAAACCTTCTCTTTTTGTAATAGTCCGTCACTATACGATGGATATAGAGGGCGCCCTCCATCAGCTGCTCTCGGGATCAACTTTATGTGTTATATGATTTGAAACATGGGTCGTCTGGTATCCACACTATCTTAATTAGTGACCTAGACCGTCTTAGGTTGTTCTTAAATAATCAAACCAACAGATAATATGTTGGAAATACCTTAATAACAAATTAATATTGTCATAGAATAAAGTTCGATTTGCTATTAATAGACGGGCGCAGCGGTATACTGCTGTAGTGCAGCAAAAGTGATATTAATAATTTACTACTCACACTTTACACGACACAAATATTCAAATTAATATAAGTTTATAGATTCAGCATGAGTGCTAAACTGTGATTTCTGTTATTTTTGTTACCTACATTAAATATTAATTTTTATATTGTTATATTTTTGACAAAAATTGCCTTTATACTTTTTAAAGTATTTTAATATTTAATATTTCAATTTCTATGTTTATTTCACATGTTCTTTTTAATAGGTAGGCATATATTAATATTACTTTACTATATTTTATAAACGAATTGAAGGTTTATGTGAATATGTGATTACTAATTAACATATTACATTATTACTAATTAGTAAATGTAGATTTAGAAGTATAGTTTTATCATTTCATAACTTTATAAATGAGCATTAACGTTTAGTATAATACCATCAACCCAATAATAAATATAAATATTATATAAAACACATTATATAATTTATTTGGTAAATATTGATTATTTTCATATTAAAATTATTCAAATGTATAATTTTCAATTAATGTAGTTATTACCGTTAAGTAGTGAAAAGTAAAATATTAGACTCAGGTACCTTTAATTTATATTAGTACAATCTAATTTAATTGGCTATTATTTTATATTACTTATAATCATAATGGGTTATGATAAAACCAATGAATGTATATTTCCATTATGTGTTGATATTAAGTACTATATTAAATATTTATTTAAGAGTTAAGAATCGAATCGGTAACTTTTTGTAAAAAGAATCCTACTTCGGATTTTCCTTTAATTACTTGTAAATAATACAGTTTATATGTCTATAGATATTTCCATAGTTCTGTGTAATCCTAGCTTGGCATCATCAAAAAATGCCGACAATAATAAACCAATATTGATTATCATATTAAAATATTACGAAATCATTCCAATTAATTTCCATCTAATGCTATGTAAATTTTAAATTTAACAAACTAAGTGTTCACCCATATGGTTTATTAAAAATTACGATATTAATACATTCATTATGGAAATACTTACAGTTTCTTATTTATATCATTTGAAAAAGCTTTGATAAACACCTCTATTATAGGTAAATTACAAATTAATTTGATAAATATTTATAATTGTATTGAATGGATATATTTTATTACGCGTTATGATTATTATATTATAATGAAAACGGAAGTAAAATTTTCTTTATTTCAAAGAATGGTTTAAAATATATATTTACAAAAAACGCTTTATGCGATTGAAAATAATGAAGTTCGGATAACGGTGTCGTTTTCCCTTTCATGTGATATTTGATTACACCTACATAAAAAAAAATACTACTATTAATCATATATTCATATCAAATAACGCAATTACTAATACTGTGGCTATCATTACGCGGAACCAAAGATTTTATTTATCGAAAAATAATAGAGCACGTGTTAAATAGAGTATTAATTTAATATATAATAATAGTACGCATTTATATGTCGATTCACCTAAATAAATACGTATTTATAACTTTATAAGGAGAAATCATTGTTTGTAAATTTTCAATTTGTAAGACATGTCCATAACGTTATAAGTGTGTATATAGTTTAAACGCACACATAAACCTATGCTCAAATATATTGTTCATTTTAATAATTTGATTAATATTATAAGACGATAACAATATAATATTAGTTTTAACGTGTTATCAAATTTCTGACAAGATAATAACAATGGAATGGAAATTGTAGTATAAACCGTTCCATCAATTCAATAGAAAATAACAATATTATATTATAATTTTACAGTGTATGCAAAATGAAAATCATTTATTGAATTCTCGACAGGTATTTGATATATTATACGAATGTACAGCTAGTGTTTATAGGTAAATGACAAATGCAATATAGTTAGGTATATTATCCTTTTGGCGTACGCATACGTTTAAAAGAATTTTTATTACAAAATACAGGAGGTCGCAAATTATAATAGTATCTATTAAATTAATTTTGATAATTTTACAACATCAGTCACCATATGTTATTGAAATTATTTAAGCGAGATAGTGTATAATTTCAAAGATGTGTCAACACATACGTGTTATTATTTCCATTTTTAGTATTTGCAATATTATAGTTGTGTAATATAAAATAATCAATTTTACATCCTCTTAAGAGGAAAATTTCCCATTTGAATTTTAAGGGGTCAAAGACAGTTATTAGCTACATAGTACATAACGTTTTTATAGTTAACCAGAATATTGGTAAAGAATATTGGTACGTAAAGTAAACTTAGTGCCTTTATAATATTATAGTGGTAAAATAATAATTAATAGGTACGTTGAAAAACATTTAAAAGTTAAATAAGGAGACAATAATAGCCAATATGTACTACAAAGAATAAATATTATATTAGGGATACTGAATATTATAATAGCATAAGGTATGAGTTAAAAGGTAGTGGAAATTTCTGAAGTGTTTTCTTTTAATGCTATAAATAGAGAAATTGATAAAAAACAGCTTTTAAGTATTTCCTTGTAGGAAAAGATGACAGAAAAAATGTGGATAATATGTGTATATGTTAAGAAGTAATATGTATAAAAATTTGGAAGGTAATTATTCGAAGAGAAAAAATACATGCAAAATAATGAATTGTTTACAATAAACTACAAATATATTAAATATTATAGCGTCGACAATTTGTTTTATAAGTGATGATTTCGGACTTAAACTAACTACCTCACAGGCGTGACTTAACAATGAAATCCACGATTCATCAGTTTTTCAGTTCGTTAAAAACAAAATATAAAGAAAATGAAAAAATGTTCAATGAGAAATATTATATCGAAAGCTTATGGGAAGGATCCCATCCATACGCCCACGGAGTATAGATATTTTAAATAGTCTGTACAACTGTGCAGGCGAACATCAAACCAGTACGAGATTTGAAACAAAATTCAATGTCCGAATTTCGTTCGTCCAGTTTCATACGGTCAAACGTTATTTATTTAATCGCCTATCGACTGGTATTACAGTCTCCGCACCCGACTCGATAAAAACAAAACAAAAAAACAAAAAAAACAAAAACACTATAAAATCGTTTTGCAGAAAGTCCGTTAGTTAGTTAATAGTGCACGTAACGATACAGCAGAGATACAGCGTAGTCTTATATTGTTCCGATAAAATTTTTATTATTATTACTATTGGATTTATTCGCGACGATAATATTAATTATTATTTTATTTTGTATTATATTACAGTTGACCGACGCCGGATGTTTTTTTGTGTTTTTTTCGTTTTCCCGTCGTACACTCTCTTATTTTATTACGCGTTCACACGTTTTTGAACGCGCATACGTTCCACCGGCGGCGCGCACCGCGATGGACAGATGCGCAGCGGCGATCGCGATTGTTATGCTATTACGTAGCGTTCGCGCGCGCTGTAAGCCGATTTTATTCGGTCGGTGACGTTTAGTCGTAACCGTAGTCACGTGTACCGCAGTCCGCAGTCCTTCCGTCGCCGGAAGAAATACATCGTTATTATAATCATTGAAATCATCGCGTCTCCGTAACACCGTAGCGGTCGGTATATCCCGCGCGAATAATCGTTGAATTTTTTCGAATTTTCCGTGCGCCGATGCGAGTGGTGCTCGCGTGCGTTCGTCTTGTACGTTTCGTTTGAGAGAGCTCGGGAGGAATACGAAAAGAAAAATACAATTAATTGTTTTTCCGTTTCGTTTTGTCAACATTGTCGTCGGAGATTTTCCCGCGATCGCGATAAAAATTTTTGAAAAATTTTCGAACCCGACATGAAGACGTCGCGTCTTCAGCGGTCGCTGTTCCAGTGGTTCCGCCACAGCGTTGACTTCGACGGTATCCCCACGTCGATGCCCACGGTCCTGTTCTTTGTCGCGGTCGTGTTGCAAATAGTGGTGACAAACACAGGTAATTATCGAACATTGATTTTTTGATATTATTATTATTATTATTATTATTCCGTATAATTATGTGGACGCATTATTATCGTTCAGAGAGTTCTAGACGATCAATTAATTCCGAATTCGGTAGGTATAAAATAATAAATATAAGCTTTTCGAGTTGTGGGATTTCTAGTTGGTTTAACTGTTTAGGATTACAAAATTCGATAAGTTTAACCACTTATTTAACCATTAAGTATTAAACCACGGTTGACATGGTATATTGTATAATTATAGTAAAGTCATGCGTTCATTTTTTTTAAACTGACGTGTTACAGATTTTACTTAGAATCTATTTGTTTCCCTAAGATACAGAGTTAAAATTACCTCTTCTCGAATTACCATCTTGCGTTGAAAATAGTCTTTAATTATTAAAATATCAATAATATATCAACCAAGAATATTATTTAAATATTTAAAAACATAATTTTTACAATTTATAATTCATTTATAAATACGAGTATATATATATATAGTTTTAATAATCATAGTTAATATGCATTTGTACTAAAAAAGTGTCGAATAGAATTTTGCTCTCAGAGTCTTCTATAGCTAAAATATATACGATGAACATATTTTAATGTTATTATTACCGTGTTCGATTTTTGTTTATTGTAAATTATGCGCTGAGAATTCACTCGACACCAAACTGATGTTTAATTTTACAAAATGTGTCGAGCTTTTCCTACCCCCGGTATAAGCTATACTTAGTGGGGGTAGATGTAAGTCTAACACTATATTACTAATACTGACTTAATTACTTCGAAATAATTAATAATTGCACGATCGAAATTATGATGTTGTGTTATATTATATGTTGTAGCTTTTTAGTGAAACCATTCATTTCATGATAAATCGACCAGTTTATGAAATAAAATCATATTTTTTTACCAAAGTGAAGTAAGAAAAAAATTCGTTATACGGTCAATTTTTACGAAATCGACATCGGATTTTCTCATTTTGTAATTAGTTTTACTATATGATTGAACAATTTGTGTAATATGAAAAAATATCTTTCCTAAATGATCATTTTATGTGTCAGAATGCTCGAATTGGCGGGAAGGATCGCAGGAGGACGGAGTTTCACAACTAATTTTTCAGAAAATTTATCATACTTCTACTATTAGAGAAATGTAGTCCTCAAATCATAATAAGATAAAAAGGAATGGGGGACGTTCTTTCTTTAAAGATGAAAAGAGTCTATCTACTTTTTTTCCCACTTCAAACACTAGTGACAATGGAGGTTTTTTGAGCTGCACTTTTAAAACGAAATGTCTAACTGATTGGTTAAATAATACAAGTATTTCAATGAAATATAAGTATTTTGCAATATTAGTTATATTTTTAAAAAGTGTAATATATATATATATTTTATAACTATAATAAAAGGTTTATCCAATATCTTGAATATAATATTTTATTCTTAAATTGGTGAAATTACACGATGTGAAAATTCTATATTCACTTTGTGAGAAATTGTCCATTTGTTAACATAAATTATTATTTTTCCAGGTTGAGAAAACATGTTTTTATTTTTAAAGTGGTTAATATTTTATGAAATTATTGATTTCACTAAGTGGCTACGATTTATAGGTATATATATATATATATATATATATATATAAATGTGTATATAATATTTTACAAAATTATTACAAGACTGAGAAATGAATACCGCTTGTGATAGATTATGACTTATACGACTATTGATAACAATATGAAATAAAAAATGGAAAATTACAATAACTGAAAGAATTAAATTTATATTGCATCAGCATACTTGTTTGATCTCAACTTTGTTATATTAGTTTAATTTACTAATTTATGAAATCACAATTAATTTAAATTGTTGTAAAACCATTAGAATTTAGTAGATAGGAATATTATGATGTACAAAGTTCTAATAAAATTTCATATCCGTAGTACAGAGCGGCATAGAACACTGATTATTTAATTATAATCATGGCTAATCAAGCAATAAAAAATATTTTTTATTCATTTTATGAATACAATTTAAGTACCTAATTATTTATTTTTATTCTTTTATTTAAAAACACTGGTCCATTATTATTACAATTTAATTATGTGTTTTAATTATTATAATACTCGTATATGTAATATTTATAAAATTATAATTAATATATTGTTATTATGAAATATTTAAAAATGGATATTGCAAAATAAATAAATAATTTTGTATTCCTGTTATTATAATTATATTTTTCTGTTAAAATAAAATAATACATTCAGAATCTTTATTTGTCCATAATAACTTATGAATTTATGATGTTGACACGAATTTTCATTAATAACTTTAAACATAAATCTACTGATCTATACTACAACATTAATTTTGAAACACACTAAACGTAAAAAGTTAACTATAAGCTAAGTGACTTTTAGCTTTAAATTTACATTAGTATGATATCTGATAAATAATTCGTTTTTAAAGTATTTTAAGGTCAAGAAAGTTTTAAGTTCTTTTTAGAAGGCTTATGTTATATAAAACGTATTATGTTATCATTATAAAGTATAAATAACATTAAAAATTCAAAAAAATAAATCATAAAAAGCATCCATGATTCATTCATTCTATTTTAATGTAAATATAAATTAGTTTAATTTATTAATAACAAGTTTGGATAGAATTATTGATGCTATCAGTAGCGTATTTATGGGGAGGGGGGTTGAATGTGTTTAAACCACCTCAAAAAAAACAAAATTGCTATTAATAATATTATTTTGCCACCTGTTTTCGATTTTGCATTTTAATGTGTACAGATACAGAACATGTTTATTTTCATTTTTTTTGCAATTAATTATTTTATATTATCAAACGGTGATGGGGTAGGGATTAGGCTTTAGGAAAGCTTCTAAAAAAATCTGAACCCCCCCCCTTTAAAAATTGCTAAATACGACTCTGGATGCTATAAAGATCCTGATGGGTATATGGACTGCATTTTGCAAACCATCAATATGGTTTAGTTTATAATCTTTAAACTTTAAAATTTAATTTTAAATAATCGAGAAGAATATTTTAGATAGATAGTTTATAAAAAGGTAATCATCGCCAAATAACGCTAATTATGTCTATGGATAGAAAACAATATCTGTACCTAACTGAGTGTTTAGTATTCGTCTCGCTTTGTTTATTACAACAAAATTTAGTGTTAAATTATTATCACATATTTGAAGCAATGATAATACTATATCATTATTTTCAAACATTTATTCGGGTTGAATAAATGTATATCACACATATTAATTAATTGTTTACACGTATAGTACTTTTGTTCCTTTATAATTTCCTGATTTATATTATATAAATTATTTTTAATAATAGGAAAAGTAACAATTTTCATATAAAATAAATGACCTCACCTAGATTAAATACTGAATAGGTAATACAGGTGGATATTATTTTATAAATATACCTAAATAAATTTAAAGGTATTTATTCAATTTTCAATTTGTAAAATCTAATGATTATTTTATTTTAACTATATATTATATCAACGGAATTATATAACTCTACTAATAATAATTAATAATATTATAGAAATAAAATCTCTGAAATTGTATATACGTATACGTATATATAAAATAATAACAAATTCTTAAAGTTAACATTTTCAGATATCTCGACAAAATCTAATTTCGAATTTATTACATACATCTGCTAATATTCAAATTTTAAATATTTTAAATTATTATTTTTCGATTGCATTACAAGCACTTATAGTTGTAATTATATAATATACTTATACATTTAGATAAAAAATATACTTCACTATAAAGTGCAACTTTGTCTCTTAATTTGTTTTCAATAACATTCTTATATTGTGTTAGTACAGCTACATTACTTTAAGTATTTTTAGTTTTTAATAACATTTCAATTTAATTCCAAAATCAATAAATTTCTCGTTTCGTTTAAATATTAAAAATACAAAGTGATTGTTTTATTTTAGTGGAAATACATTATTTCGATTAGTATAATAATATGTAGCTAGTTAGGTTAGTATGTTTTTTTTTTATATAATATTCAGTAATATTTACAATTCTTTAATAAATTAAAATAATTAAATTATTATATTAAGATAATAAAATACCTTTTTGTTTTTGTTGAAATTAAGGTTTTTAAATTTAAGACTTTTATAAAATTGCCCACATTTAATAGGTACTCTACTCTTGATCTATACTAAAATATTTGTATTTTTTATTGCTTTTAATTATTATACTGATTAACAATTTCATAAAGAATCTTATAGGCCAACAAATTAAACAATGATTTCTAGGCATTTCATACGAAAGTATTTAATATTTGAAAACTCGAACGGGATGTTTTCATTGGCATGCGACCGCCAATTTAATTTGCATCTGGCCAAAAATGATTTTCTGTTTGCTAGCTATTTCGAATTTAATATATTCTCGTATGATGTTGTATTATACTTTCGCAAAATAAATATTTACTAACCTTACTCAAAATATATTAAATTTGTTCTTGGCCAAAATCAATAGACGGTCAATAAATCTAATACATTAGCCTAAGATTGATGTGTATCGCGTTTTGTTAAAAGCAACGTATCAATTATAATATTTCTGTGTGCCATGTATATATCTTTATAGTGATGTGTGTATATTAATTTATTACAGGTATTTATTAGTACACTATTGAGAACAATAATTGATATTTTTTTTTTTACCTTTTATTGTATAATATGTGTAGTATATTAAGTTGTATACTGATATTATAAATTATAATGGTTATGAGTTTATGACGGTAAGTTTTCGCACATAACTTAAACGTGCGTTTTTGTTGTTGTAAAATATTCAGAGTCACAGTGAAACATATTATATTATATACGTCGTACTAAATGGGACATTATTTAAATCATTAGGATAGCCTTGACAAAACGGAATCCCTGGGATACGTTTAATGTACAGGAGCCACACGGATTTCAACTAACTCAGCCTTAAACTAATTGAGAAATAAAAAAAATAATTCAATTAACAACAATCACACGCGTGATGCAATTTGATTTATTGAACTCGTGTTGGATGGAATAATAACATAACCTATACCTATTCACTCTCGCAAGACACACAACGACAACGTATAATATTATATTATTGCATTGCTCACAATTAAACTTTATACATATAACATTCGAATTTATGACGATTTTTGATTTTTAAAATAGCATTATTTAAACTGAATAAAAATTACATTAAGAAAATATCATATTAATACAGTTTTTATTTTTTACTTCAGTTACATTTGACCGCCGCTGGCTAACGAGAAGAGTTTTTTTCTTCTTAAATTAAGCATATTTTTCTTGTTTCAAAAGAATTCGTTATAGAAAAAGATAATAATAAATACAATTAACTTTGCTTGCAAAAGAAATTGTAAAATAATTAGAGTAAATTTTGTCTGCGTTTGTTTTTTTGAATTTAATTAATTATTATTATCATTTCGAATGCGACAAAAATATACCTATTTTGTTTTGATCAATGCAATATTTTAAATTAATTTATATTATGTGCATTTCTAATGCATTTGTTTGAATTAGGTCATACATAGTATCATTACATCCCCTATAATCCTCTTCTTACCCCTTGATAACTGATTTTATTGATAATCCGTATTTGATGATCCATTTAGTAATGTTTTGAAGAGTATATTATTTGTATTACGTTCTCGTATTTTCAGTAGTCTACACAACAATGTTATTCGTATTAAATACAATTTAATATCATTACTATTATTTTTTTCATTATTTATAGGATTAGTTTCTACATTTGCATACTTTATTCATTATTGTACAAATGGAATTGGTCAATGCATATTATTATACAAATTTATGAACGCAGTAAATAATTTTTTTTTGTTGTAATTAGGTTAATGAGACAACTAAACTAAATTTGGTTAAACTATTAAAAATAATAGCGATTAATATATTTCAATAAATACATTTTTATATAATTGTCATAAATTATTATTAAATATAAAATTGGAATATATTATATTAATCGTGTTTTGCCTTTGACAAATATGTCTGAAATATGATGGGTACTAAAGTTTTAAAGAGGATTATGTTTAAACGATTTTTAAATTTTGAGAAAATAATTTGACATTGAATCGAATTGCTTAAAATATTTTCAAGGTATTTTTACAATCAAGAGTTAAATTTATAATAAACATATTATCGTATTAAATTCTTAAACAAATATCATTTTGTCACTTTTTTATAACATCCAATTTAAATATACTGTGATAGGGATTTATTTCTACTGATTAAAAAATTTCGTTGTTAGGAACTATAATATGTTTACTTATATATAAGTTTTCCAATGTGATCTTCGTTTTGTTTCTAGCCTTCTGTTACAAAATATATTTCATTCGCAATCTCAGATACAAAAACATTATTATTAATTTGCTCTCCCATTCTATTCGATGAACAAACCATATTAAATTATTTGCATCCCGTTTTTTCTACACCGTCTATTATACATTATCTTCAGATTATAATCGACACATCCTACTGTCTTCGGTTATTTTGTCAATCAATTTCACACTGATCTCGTTTTTTTGACATCGATCGTTCTTCTTTTTTTCATAAACCATATCTACCAAGCATTTACGTGATTTATAACTACCATAGATCCCTATATTATAATGAACCATAAAAGCTAAAACATAAAATTTTTCTTCATTGCTATTCCATATGATGAGAGGAGATGCCTCAAACAAATAAAATAAAACCGGTATATATTTCGAAAGAGTGTAGTTATCAATATTATTATTGTATTATTGGTAGGTTCTTCTGATTGATAAGTATTAAATATAAATTCAACATTCATATTAATTATTAATATTGTTATTTTTTAAATTTTAATAGGAATTTTAAAAAATCAATTTCAAAACTTGGCTCAAACAACTTATTAAATATCTAGGTAATTTATTTTTAATTGAATTCTTCAGTTTCAAATTACACAGTGTAATGTATTATTTCGAATAAACTGGGATACGTTTTTATTATTTTTTTACTTCGAATTAAATAACAATTTATGTTATTTTATTATATAAGTATACGCAATGCAAAATATAATTAAATTGTATTTATTATTTGTAAACAAAGTTGTCTAATACATTGAAATAAATACTAAACTTATATAAAAAAAGTTCAGTACTTAATGTACGTATATTTATAGTTTCAGTTTTCAGCAGGTAATGAGATGATAATTATAAATTGCATATTTTTCTCCAAAAAAATAATAATAATACGACTTTCAATCGGGGTATACAGTTGAGAAAATTATGGACACAAATATTATAATATGCAATATAATTTTTAAATAAAACAACACATTTCTAACACTGCATGAATTCATTTATTTTGAACCGACCTGAATTAAATATGTCATGCGTCGTAAAATATAACATCAAGCAGCGAGGTTATAATATATTATAACTATTTTATTTTGTACATGCAATCGCTGTAACTATTTTTAGATACACTTCCACGGTCGAGAGCGGATCATTGAGACTCGTCTGGTAAACGATGGAATTGACTTAAAACGTGAAAACACAATAAGATATACTAGTAAGACTATAAGACTATACCACATTACCACAGTTCTGAGAATATAATATTATTACCTATATTGTGTGTTGTCTTACGTATATTTATAATTTGAGTTAAATAGGCATGTAAGCATATTTAGTAAAGGTATAACTTTTATGTTATATTCAAAGAAATTAAATTATTTATAAATAATAACGAAGAAAATCAAATTACAATCGTTTATTTAAATTTTTTCATCTCTTCTCGCGAAATATAACATTAGGTTTGTTTTGCGATTATTATATTTAAGTATACATTGTTAATATGAATTTATTTTGAATTTACCAAGTGACACGCTATATAATTCTTAACATAAATTTTAATTCGTGTAAGTATATTTTATTATGAAATCATTAAATAAATATTCATTTAATGACACTCCATCATATTTTAATAAACAATACTATTTATATATTATTATTATATGCACCCATGCACTTATAGCGCACATTTATTAGTATTCTGTTTCGTTAAGTGGATTGTTGCAGAGCTGGAATAGCGGGTTAATATACCTTTAGCTTACGGTTTAACTTTTCTTTTAGTAATTGGGCCATATAATTAGCACAATGCCACTATTGTTTATAAAACGCAGTTTTTAATCAGTGATAAAACTATTGAAACTCAAAAAGGTTAGTGTTACTTGACGAAATTGTGTGTCCGAAGTTAGAGGTAAGTTGTTTTGCGCTATCTTTTGCAGGTAAGGTAAAACATCGATATTTCCTAAATAACCTTATTTAGATATTTTATAGGATAGGCATCGATATCACGATCAAAGATCGTATAATTATTGACACATAATAATTTATAATTTTATAATATTATGGCTATTATAATAACAACGTAAGATTGCACATGTATATGTTTGGGAAGGAAGGCGTCGTTTTCACTACCTCACTTAATGAAGTTTACTGATAATTGTTTATGTATTATATATATATTATCATAATATAGTATAATATGTGCAGACGTATGGTTTTGAACAGCGTACGCTATATTATTATTTTAATATAAACGCGGTTAGTTGGGCTTATACACAATTTCTCGTTCCTATTTTCGACGAAATGAATAATATGTTTGCAGTGTATTCACTCATGTATGTTTTCAGTCATAATAGGTGGTTCAATTCCATAACTTAAGCCTCGAAGCATTAAAAACAAATCAAATTATTAAAACTTATTTTATTACAATAATATTAACACCATAAATTTACTATATTAATATATTATCAATAACTTTTACCCAACTGTCCAAAATTTTAGGTGGTCGAAATGCACCACTTTAAGTGGGTTAGGTTAAGTATTCAGTACCATTATAAGATTGATATAGTTAGGTAATAGGTATAGGCACTATATACTATATATATATATAGTATATCATAATACATATTTAAAATTTTGCGTATCTATTAATATAATATCTGGTTAATAATTTTTGTAACATTAATCATAATAAATCATTATAAGCTCAATATTTTCGTTATTATTATGGATATTATAATTTACCACTTTAAGTATAATATTAAAGTCGTCACATAAAAAAAAAATCAACGTAAAATACACAATGTTCGAAGTCGAGAATACTCTAATAGTATTTAAACTTATATACTTTATAAGTTTTTTTGAGACTAAAAAGTAAAATTACATTATATATACAGTTATAATATGTTAAAACTGTAAACATACAATTTTTATTTTTAAATTACGTGCGCGTTTAATTTAGCGACGGGTAATGCAATTGTCAGGGTAAGCGAGAGCGTATAAAGAGAATCTAATTTGACTTCCACTGTGTCATATTAAAGTTTAGACCTTATTTTAACTCACGCGGAAAACTAATGGACTCGTACCTACTATATCGGTTGTAGGTGAATCTGTAACAGGCTATAAATTAATATTACAACTAAATTATCGCGTTCCTATATAATAATAATATAAGTTAAGTATGTAAATTTCAGCCGAAGTACTTTGCTATAATACTACTATCGGAAACGTTCGTTCTATGAACGTTCATGTAACTCTCACCGTCGCGTGATGTGAACAATTAACTAGTAGCCGGTTAAACTTTTGGGCGTTTATAAATTCGTTTATGTGACCATGTTTAATCAGTAACCACCAACACTATATTATATTATAGACACTAGACAGGTTATACCGAATGTAACCGCGTATATACCAGATGTGTGCGCACACATAATGTAATACGCGTGTTATATGAAACAGCATAATATAATTTCTATAAGTACCAAAGTTTGAATTAAGAAGAAATCGTCGTCACGTCATATAATTTAATATGTTGCTGCCTTACTGGTATCTCCTAACCTATAAAATATGAGAAAGAGATTGGTCATATAAAATACGATACGCAGCTGCATATAGGAAACCGACCTCGCTCAGCAGACCGAAACGCTTAGACGCTCTTCGGGCTGTATGAATATAGAGTGTAGTAGGGAGCTGTTGTAGTATAACATACAATATTATCGCGTATCATAAAGTCCAGTTTCTGATATTTCTAGTGTATCTGTGATATATTTTATAGAAGCGATAAGGTTTTATATTATTGTAATACCTACTCCTGTACTCAGATAGCATAATAATATATTTATAAACAGACACGCCACATAATATAAAAAAATGTCGCGAAATAGCGTATTTTCGTACATTCGTTTTTTGTACACTCATTACCTCGATTCGTTAATAATTATTATTATATTAATATATATATATATAGGTATTATTTGTTGATTGTACCCGTATCATACATAACGATATCTTTTATATTAATTTTGTGATAAAAAAAAAAAAAAAAAAAAAAACAGTAAAAGGCAAACCTACTACCCGGTGACCGGTATGCGTGACACGCCAAACGCACACGCGTGTAGGTATATAGGTAAAATAATATAATATGTATGTAACATTATTTGTAACCATAACGTATGTACGATATCATTATAATAACATGTTGTATTGTTATTATATTTTCGCGGTTTGATGACGACGGCCGGCAGCTGGCGGAACGCGCGTCTCCAACAACCCGTAACGCTTGCGCGCGCGCTCGTGTGTCCGACATGCGAGAGAGAGACTATCCTTTCGAGATCGTCTGCGCATAAAATAATAATAATAATAATAATATGACGTATTGTGTTCAAGTACAATAATATATAACAATTTCACTGGTAGTGTGTGATATCAGTATTATATTATAGTTTAAGTAGGTTCGTTTTTTTTTTTTTGTGCGTTTTAATATTATCCATCGGTCGTCGTCGTGCTCTGTTGGTGTGTATATGCGCGACGTTTTTATCGAGCAGACCTGTGGAACGCGACTATCATCTAGTCTCGGAGCGTTTCCGGTCGCGCATAATATACACCGCGACTTGGGGCAGGTGGAGCGCCTCCGAAACGAGCTCGAGCCAAAGGGTCACGACCGGCGGCGGCGTTGCGGCGACGTGTTTCAGATAATTATTACTGGCCGCCTGAAACGATCGACGCGCGACCATCGAAAATCATTATAATATTATTACGAATTGTCTTTTCGTTGATAAATCGAAATCTCCGGTCGATTTAAATATGCGTTTTAATGATATAATATAGGTAATAGTAGATACAATCAATAATGTTGTTCCAGCGACGATACGACGACGAAGAGGTAACGGGTTATTGTTTACGTATTAAATCGTGCGCATTTTGAGCGCAAATATGATGATGATGGTGCGATTGAAAAAATAAGAAAATTCGATACGCCCGATAACGGCTTCCCTCTTCTTCGAGCATATACAAAATCATAGTACACTGGAGTTTTCGACATCATTTCATATTATCATGTATGCGTTTGTTTTTTGTGTTAAACCGGCGACGCGAGATTTTAGTAAATATTATAATACATTGTATTTAATTTTGTTATCTATAACGCGAGAAAATATGAATTTGCGCCGCCTTGTCGACATTGACGATTACGATTTTCTTATTTATTACCTCGGGACCAGAGTTAATATTTTAACGAAAAACGGAAAAGACTCGTCGGCAATTTAGATTTCCAAAAATTACCTTTCGTTTATTTGGCAACGTTTTAAATTACGCAATTTGCTTTGCAGTTTTCACGTTGTTTGTTTTCCGCGTACACGCGTAAAATGTGATTTTTTGGCAAAATAACATTTTCAAACGAATCATCAGACATTTCTATACACAATTATTATAATAGTGGCCAATTAAAAACAAAAATAAAAAATACAACGTTCTCGAATACCTTGAATTATCAATAGAAAATACGTAATTGTTTCTTTTTTAATTTTTTATAATTGAATTTCAAACGATTCATAATGAATTAATCATGCCAGCGAACAAATCTCGTTTAGTATTTGAGCTCGAGTTTTCCAGGAACGTTATGCATTTTTAATGAAATTATTATTATTATCATCAACAGAACGTAAAACTTCGAAATGAAACTGTGATTACTATATAGTAGGTTTGTGGTAATTAGAATAAATCGTAGGTAAACGTTAATTGGACGCGGTTATTTGGACACAGTATGCGTATATATCAATAATAATTGGACCCAGAGGCGTAAATCGAACGAACGCATGAAAATATACATAACAATAACGCAGTTTAATTATTAATAAATAATAATATACTATAACATCCGTTTCCTGAAAAAACGATGTGTCGTCCGATTTAAAATATTATTAACACAATGATATAAAAACACGGTTGTTTTAAAATTAAGGGCGATAATGTATTTCTACTTATATCAGTTGTATAAATGCTTACATGTTGAAAAATAGTGGATTTAATTTAATTTTAATTTTCTTTTGTCAGGATGTACAAATCAAAGTTCCTAATTTAAAAAAAAAAAAACATGAAATTCGTACAAAAATAAAATAATTGTATTATCTACACGAAAATAATTAACAATTATAATATATAAAATTTCAAAAGGTGTTGCGAACGTAATAAAAAAATGGTTGACTGGTTCATACGTAAAATGTATACTACATAATATTATATTTAATATTGTTACTCAATTTGAAATTCCTTGTAGGCATGCCATATTTATTTTTAAATTTCAATTAAACGTATCATATACTTCGTTATAACAATTCTAAAACAAAATTCATGGAAAGTTGAACATAAATAAATGTGATGCTCGCAAATACCTAGCACACGTATTATTAATTTGTTCGTATCAAAATTAAATATGGAAATGTGTTCAATCAACGGTTTACCGATCAAATATTTTATTTGGTTATAAAATATTGAAATTATTGTTTAATTTGGTATACGATTTAAATTTATTATTCAATACTTTTATTATTATTATTTATTATAGAATTAAATATTTGTATGAGGATATTATGTCAATACGAATTACGGATTTCTCGATGGGCAAGTACTACCATGTGTTAAAATTGGAAATATATAAAGAGCAAATAATTTAATATTAAAAATAATAATAATAATAAAAGTGAGAAGGCCGATTGTGGACGTTTCTACTTCGTCCCTTCGGTCCTCGGAGTAATTAGTGGTTTATTATAATTATTAAGATTTGAATGCAATGATATTGCATTAGAAAATACGATTCTGAGCTAATATCAATATATTGCAATATAATATACTAATAATCCATTCCAAAATTTATCACGAATGTAAATTACATAGGTATGTAAATATGCAAAATAAATTTCAAATCCCTACGAACAATATTCAAGGAGTTATCATTTCATGATAAAAATTGTCAGTCACGATTTTCAAAATATTTTGTAAATAGATTAAATAATATAAAGTAGGCTTCTACAAAAAACTCATGCCGTAAATTACGATAGCTCCGCTCAGAATCTAAAATAATAATAATACTTTCCCGTAGTTATGGTACTGTAAGTATTACATAAGTTAGCTTTATATTATAAATTCAACTATGAAACTTTATTTGTCATTTGTTGGAGAAAGAGCTAAAGTCGAAAAGTAATGACAATTTTCAATTTGCTCACGGTCTTATTGAAACATATAATAATGTCGACACGAAGAACTTGAGAAATCGTCACGAATGCTTTGACAATTATTACGTAACGAGCTTTGGCTTTGGTGTTTTATTTTTTCCCTCTTGAATCTTGTTTCAATTTAATGATTAATTATTGTTTTTTAACGAACCAACTTGGCCTTAGATTTTATTGTAATATAAGTTTCAATGAACTGGAGGAACCAAAGATGTGCAAGATGGCACTCTAGAAAATAAATTACATGAATATAAAAAACATATTAAAAAAAAAAAATTCACAAAAAAGCTTTATTTTGTACAAATGTTACTGTTTTGAAAAAAAAAACCGATCTTTGTAATCTAGATAAACAGATATTTTTTTTATATAGATGTATAAAAAATAATCGTTTTGGTGGGAAATGAACCGCACCTGTCCAGTTGTCAGCAGGATGTGCAGATTTTAGTTTTTATACTCACGACTCGTCATACAGACATTATAATTAGTTTTTCTCGTTTCTGTAATACGTGCAGTGCGAGTATATAAGTATAATAATTATGACAGCGTCGGCGGGTGGGCCAAAGGATTTCGCGTGTGACGTTTGCTAAATTTAAACGTTGCTTTGGGTCGCCAACTCGACGGGGACGACGAGACGAGCATTAGCTGGTGTGAAGTTTATGTATAGCGATATTTTATGGTGTTTACTTTCTGTCTTTTTACACCGTCAACATCGGCGCGCGCGTGCGTTGTGGTTTTCGTGTTACTAATAATAATTTTACAACGCCAACAGGCTAAATACAGCTAAAAGTCTATTATTTTAAACGAACGACAAAAGTCGTTATATATTAAATTTTTCGAAATATCCGTTCCAAGTACGCGACACAAACGGTATAATGATAATATATACGTATCAGGACATCGTTAGAAGTCGTTTAATCCGCTGGCGTTGTAAATTACACTTTGACCCGTCTCCGTTGTCAGAATTTTTTTTTTTTTTTTATCGACAAACGATTTTTTTAAATTTATTTTTATTAATCGCTCGCGGACGCAAAAATAATTGGTTTTAGGAAACAAAAGAACGACGTTTTTGCCGTATTTCCGTGTTTTTTTTTTATAATATACAGACAAGGGTATCAATTTTATTTTGCTCTATAGTCCCGTACACTATAAACATATAAAATATGTATTTAAAACGTATGTAATTATTTTCTAAAATCACTGTATAACGAAGTAGAAAAAAATATATTTTCATACAAAATAATACATCGGTTTGTATTGCAAATTTCTCAGCGGAACAATTTTTACTGTGTTTTAAATATAATAGTAACTATACCTATACAAAAAATCTGTCGCCAAAATGTTACGAGGATTTACTCATTAGTTATTATAATACATGTTATATATAAATAAATAGGTATTCGTTAATTTTTTTTGTATTATTGTATTTTTTTTTAACAAGTGTTTAGCCTCATATAACTATGTAGGTAAAATTGTAAACTATATACAAAAATAACAATATAAAAAATCATTTGTTGAAAAAATAATTTTTTTAAAATTTATTTAAATAGCTAATTTTAAGGTTTGTTTAGGTTAAAAATAGATAAAGTAAGATAAAGAAAGATAAAGTTTGTCCGTGGTGGTGTCTGGACTCTGTAATAAGTCTGTTACAATATTACCTGGAAATCTCAATCAATTGTAGGTTAACTCAAATATAATTTTCTAGTTAACCAAAAACTTTCTTAAATCCCCTTGACATGTTATGATTGTTACCAGACAAATAGCATAGCATATTGTTAGAAGGAAGTAAATTTATTTATTAAAGAGGTTTATTTATTTACTAAAGAGTTGAATTTATTAAATTAAATTTATATGATAAATTCACAGTTGAAAAATTCAAGATTGTCATTTTTTTAATTACCTATCTGAAAAATGAATATTTATTATAATATCTATCAATTGCGTTTATGAAATTATTTGCATTTGTATGGACGTCAACAACTTGAACAAATTCAAATAATCAGTTTATAATATTTAACAATTATAATATTTTTAAATTTAATGTAAAAAAATCTTGAAAAACAAAATCTAAATCTTAATTAAATTAAAATAATTGACACATAAAAATGTCTAGTAAAATCTACCAAATCTGTATAAATTGACTAACTTGTATTATTAAAATTAAATACAAATTATAATATACCTAACTTATAATTATATAGATAGCCAATGGTCAAGCTGCCATGGCATAATAAAAAAATGTATATATATATATATAGAGTATTGAGGCCCAATAATCGTTTTTCAAAATCATAATTACAAAATATGTACGTTATCTAGCACGAGATAATTCTCTAGGAACATACATTTAGGGTTGGAATCATACAATGTGTATGACGTACAATATATTATAAACTGCCATATTTTTCCTTAACTGGATTTTGAAAATATAAGAACTTGCGAAATTATATTTATTTTACCGTATTACCAGGTCATATATGACAAAATAATAATAATAATAACAAACACGAAGACAGTTACACGTTAATACGTCGTAAAACTCGAACGGGATACGAAACGATAATATGTTACACTGAGTATTATTATATTATATACGCGTGTATACGATACATCCGGTAAAGCACATAATATAATATTGTCCTTGGTTTTGATTTCCTCTCGAAGAAAACCCAATCACCCGGATGGGTCTTTCTAACGCTTTATTATCACCGTCTTTTCGCGTATACGGCTTTAAATGTACACTCGAAAATATTGTATCGAATTACGTAATAATACGTATTTTATACGAATAAAGGCGGTTGCTGCACTGTTATTATAACTCGCGTCCAGTCATCCGGTTGCCGTTTGTGTCGTGTTGTCTGTTTTTTTATAATGATAAAAAATAACACACACGTCGATGTCTACACGCCAGCGACCCCGCCGGAAGCCCTTCCCCGCGTACCGGAAGGAAATACACCTCACGCGCGTGTGCTCACGCGTAGATTTATAATTATTTCTGTACCTATACGACAGTGGATAAAACTATTCCTATACAGGCCTTATAGTCTGTTGACCGATTTAACGCGCATTTGTTAATAGAATATTTGTTGTTGATAAAAAATATTTCAATATATTATATTTTTAAACGCTCGTTAAAAAAAAAAAAAAAAAAAAACGTAATTTAATTCGCTTCTTCGATCCTCGGCATTCGTTCGTTCGCACGTGTTTGTATGTTTGTAGCGTAATAGATACTATTGCGATTTAAAAAAAATATGCTGTCATTGAGAGTCATGCGATCACTCGTTAACCTTTTATTTTCATTTAACTCGAAATGTAGTTATATACACGGTAACCTGCGTGGATTCAACATTTTTCAAAATATAGATATCAAAACATACTCTCACTGTACATTATGCCTCCGAGATTCTAACGGAAATTGCCGGTTTATCTGTTGTTATTCTACAAATGTAAAACTATACAGTTTTTATAAAATGTTAAACTTTATATTATACACTATATAACATTACTTTAGGTAACTGTTTTCTTATTTCAATTTTCGGCTTACCTTCTACCTTAACTATATGGGGTCGGCCACCATAGTCTCCTATAGTTCTATAAATTTCGATAACCTATATCTTGTCTATTCACATCAGCTATCTTCATATCACTTTCAATTATATTTACCCACCTATTCTTTGGTCTTCCTTTCCCCTTCTTACCTTCTACATTCATTTTCATGAATTCATCTCATTGCCTCTTAATAATTTCTCCTCATAACATTCCCAAACCATCTCAGCCTATACTCTCCATATTCCCCACAATCAATGCAATTCAAACACTCCCTCTTATATATTCTAATATTTTTTTTTTATATTTTCCCCTCGTGTATACACTATAATTGTAATTTTGTAAAATATCGTACGTGGTTCAACTAAAACTATGCTGGCTTTCTCATAGCATCGTTCCAGCAACTCATTATTATTACCATTTAAATGTATCGTTTCAATAATATAATTGTATTGTTCATTGATAAAGTTTCGCTTATAAACACTGTCACATCTGTCAAATTATTCTAGATAACTGATTTTTTCGGGTACGTTCCGTTCCGATTCATTCGTTTCCGACTTTCCGTTCTGTTCCGACTACGGGTATACGCCGTGCGCCGTCTTATTTATTTTATCGGAGATAATAATTTTTCGGTCATTCCCGAGCCGAGATATTCGGTTCCGATTTATTTCAAACCCAGATAAGTTGACAATATTGAGTCGATAAATTACGTTATATTTTGCGCGTATAGTGTAAAAAGTATATTATGAATACCGTCGAATATGCGATTTTTCTGTTACTTATTTAGAAATTCAGATATTCTCGAATCTCTCGATACAGTAGACACAATATATAAACGACCAACTATAACTACACGGTCGGTCGGTGTGTATTTACATTTTTTAACGTTAGAACCATCTGTCCTAACTGCTGCAATGATTAGACACCGTGTCGAATTAAGTGAGTGTGCGGAAGACCGTTTGCCACTATCGATATCGTTACGGTATCGAATAATAAATAATAATATTATTATTATGCGGTAGTACTTTGAAATACAACCGTTATTTTATCGTACAATCGTGTGTATATAAATATGGAATCGGTGGTTATATATATGTAAATATGCACAAAGTATAGATGTTAATTTGCGGTGTTGTCTACCACGGAAATACGAATTTTCGGCAATTTCCCGTCATCATAGTTTAGTAAAAATACCTATTGGTACTGTCGAGGAGACGCTAAAATATAAAATAAAGATATTACGCACTGTTTGTTTCCCACGATTACTAACTAGAAAACAACGAATTATTCATTCATAATAATATATATATTTTATTTGAAATATATGGTTACGTTTCCCATTTCCATCGATGTGTATACCATTGGGTAAACACGATACTAATAATAATATTCTATATCGTAAATCGAAGTAACAAGCCAATTTTTTTTTTTATCTCTTTTATTAATTATAACGAATTTGTCGGTCGTATTATAATATACGAATATATACGGATGCAGTCGAATATTATACCTCATTGTTTTTTATTATTATTATTATTTTTTTTTTATCAAATATAGGAACTTAATTCATATCAAAGCGATTTCTTATACTATAATCTTAAGTTGGTAAAAAAAAAGCTTTTGAGTAGAAACAAATTATCAAAGGGTGCAACACGATGTCTTTGATGCCTGAGTACACTAGAGTTCACAAAAACTCACTATGAAAAGCAATACTTATGTTTTCCGTTTTTTGGTGAAATGGTTTTTTACGGGTTCAGATGCCTACGATCTTGCATTAAAATTATGTTGTACAGATAAGATGTAAAGAGAAAAAAATAATAATGAAAAAATGTATTCAAGTGATATAAAGTAATACGAGATACGGATACAAAGACTATTATAGCTGATTCAGATGTATTTGATACGTTTGTGTAACCAACTTATGTCAAGTTCATTTGTTTATTTTAACAATATTGTTGAAAATTATATTTAAGTGCAAAATTTATTCAACTTAACTTTGTGAGTCTAGTTGTTGTTTACTAATCTATAATATGACCTATTAAAACGTCAAATTAAGGTATCACATACCTACAGGGAGTTTTTTTGTCTTTTTAATATTCTACGATTTTCTTTTTCTCCATAGTGACATATTAATAATAAAAAAAACATAATTATTTTTAAAAATACTACAATTTAATGAAAATATATAATTTTTATGTCACTCATATTTAACTAAAGGATAACTTTATAATTTAAAATCTTTAAAATACAATTAAGATTCTAAGTGAAGCGAGGAATGTATTGGTTTTACATTGATGTAATTTTTTTTACATATAAGAAAATGTTTAGGTAGGAATGGTCCGATTACTACAAGTAGGGTATGCTTTCATTTCCAAATTGCCTCTGCTTGGTCATTTACTTATCTTATTTTTCGAATTTTTCAATTTCATTGTAATATGAAAAATTAATTCACCAAATTATCAATTTTATGAATTCGATTTAAAATATTTTATGATAGCTAATGCAATTTTGAATGTAGAGAATGAAAGTTTTTTTTCAATATTCTCATAGTCTACACATGTAGTAAATTTTGGAACGGATTATCAGTATAATATATTATATATCTGATTGAGTTTCGTGTTCAGAATCATATTTTCGAATTTAATATCATTGTAAACTAATTACTCCGAGGACAAAAGAAGAACGGCCATAGTCGACTTTATAAGGTCTAAAATTTATTTTATATATGTAAAATGTGTTGATAAAATACAATATTTATAGCTCATTCTTATTGAATCAATCAGTTCAAAATTTTCTGCTTAAAACTATATACTACCTATAAGACTTATATATCAGTTGTTAATTTTATCTTGACAATAAAATAAAAACAGATGGTTGAAAGTTACATGAAAAAAAGAAAATACAACAATAATATATTTTCTTCTTGAAAACCCGATCTGAAATTTAATTTAAATTTAAGATATACCCTTAACAAAATATTTTTATAAATTTTGATTAAATTACTATGTTTTTATGTTCACTTATTACTTATTATTTATTATGCAAGATTACAGTATGACTTTAAATTAATTACTACGAGTTATTATTAGATGTATGTATAATTTTGATGAACTTATACATATTGTTTATAATAACTTATTAAGTTTTTTTTAGGGTAGTATTTTTTTCGGGTCATAAACAATTGTTTACCATGCTTTCATTACTTTCAAGTCATGCCATATCAGTGTGTAGAATATTATGATAATATAAGTGCATCCGTGCATCACTATGATTATTCATATTATTAATTAGGTATTGATAACTTATTAAAGGTATATTTTATGTTTTACCACCTAACGATAACACAGTTGTATTTCGTTGTATAATCAGCTTTCTGTAAGATCATTGCTTTTTTTCAATTATTTCTGTATTTTTGTCTGAACGAAATATATGAGAATATAAATTGTGTTATACTAACTAAGGGATTTTTCGAAATTGTACATTATATAGGATTAGTGATTTATCGGCTAGCAACGTAATAGGAAATAGTCAAAGTTTGCTATTTGGAGTGGGTCGGTGGCGGTACAGCGTAGTAATAATGTGTAATTTATTGTCATCATCTTATGGCCGACCAAGCAGAAGACTATAAAGAAGAATTTTGTACCAAAAATAATAGTGTATACGTATAGTTCATGTCGTATATAATAAATATAATTCCCGAACATATAATACAGTATAGGTATGGACGACGAGACCAAAAATGATATTATTTGTTTGGATAAGTCGTACGAAACAATAATTAGGTAAACTCGTATATACTCAACATAATATTATGTATTTATATATAAATAAAGAGATTAGTCTAGGCAGGTATAGTAAACCGTATATACGCACGGATACACAACTATTCAATAAAATCTAAAACCAATTGACTTAACGGGACATCCGTAATTAAAAATCGACCGTAATACATATTAGGTACATCGATTATTTCGTTGCAATAATGTATTGGGTTTTTAAAATTAAATCCGTTATAATGTGCATTGACAACGAGACCAATAGATATATTATATAATATTCCAGTGGTCCACAACCTTTTAAAAACTATGAACCCATAAATTATTTATTTAATTAAGAGGTGGAGAACTCTTGGCAAAATGTTTAAAATTAAACATTCACCATATTAAAAACAACATAATATTATTGTACAATTAATAATTTATAATATGCTACGCTGTAGGTTACAATTTATATTATTTTTGCGATTCATCTCCACCATTTTGGATTTTTCGCTCGGTGGAGGTTCTGACTTTCAGGAATCCAGTTCGAGCATCACTGTTATAATATAATATGCAAGAGTCAGTGGCCTCATTTTAGTATTTTTATATTTTATAAGAGAAGCGAAAATTGAAGCAGACCAAGTTTTATGCCGATCAGGCTAATTTTGTTTGATATTAATATTATATTAGTAACTGACTCCTTCATTTGCGATTAATTTTTTATGAATGAACAAAGTTTTTTAGTTATAATTTTACTAAACATTATATTATATACTACTAAATATTAATATATTCATTATTTACTACTAAACAAACCACAAGGATACAAAATAAAGATAAAGATAAAGTGGTAAAAATATATAAACGTCCATGTTATCGTAGATTATAAAGGTGGCGTTCGCATATTATGTATGGACGCGATAAAATACAGAAAAAAATAGAAAAACCGTGGCTCCCCCGTCCCCACAAATGGCTCCCTTGACAAGAGTATGACATGATTGAGTCAAATGGATAAAGTAACTATAGCATATTTAATAACGACGTATTATAAGCTGATTAGTTTATCATGACCATGACTGTTTAACATCACATTATTATTGTGGTATATTATAAGTTGGGATAAAACGTTATAGTATTATCGCCATTATTTTGTACACTATTATGAAACAACAAAAGTCAATTAACACGATAAAAATATAATATTTTATTTAACATAATTTGTATTTTTTTTTTTTATAAATATATAATAAAAATATATTTTACATATTATTTTATCTTAAAGTTTCAAGCTTTTAGTTACAGTGTGCACACTGTATCATGCGTATACAGAGTGATCAAAATTTCATGTTATAAAAGTGGCGGGAATTATATACGTTTTCATATTGTTATCTATATTATAATTATTAATATGGCATTTTAATAATCAATTTATATCAGGGACGGGACCAGCCCAAGATAACGGTGGCGGTGGGGGGGCTATAATTTTCTTTTTAATTAATAACTACGGAGAAGATTAAAAACGACAATGTCCATATTGTGTGAAATTCAAATTTTCTGATGGGACGTGGGTGGGGGGCGGGGTGGCGGGGAGTGATCGCTCTTATTTAATTACATTAATCAAATATTATAATTGTGCATGAATAGCTCATTGGAAACAATATAAAAACTGAAACGTTTGAGTGCTGTTGTATTTGAATAACGTGAATGTTCGTTTTGTTGTTTACACAGACCAGGCGTCGATGGCGGTCAGCGTGGTGCGAGTGGTGCGCGTCGACGTGCCGCCCGTGGTGCGGTCGTACGATGCCAAAACAGCCGCGTCGGCCGGCGCAACGCAACCGCTGCTGTTGCGTTGCGCGTACGCGTTGGAAGGCGGCGAGAACGACGACGAGGACGGTGACGTAATCGTACGTCCGACGAACGCGACCGAGCACGATGGCGGCCGCGTCAAGAGGTCCTCGAGGAAATCGCCAACATCCGATCCGGACATGGACGCGGCCATCGAGGAAGTGCAACACCAACGCGGCGTGGTGGTGAAATGGTATTTCCGCCGGAACCCCGTGCCGGCCCTGCCCAACAACGCGGTGGCCATCATCAACGACAACGCACAGGTGTACCAGTGGATTGCCGGCGGCGGGCCCCAGGGCGGCGGCCCGCTCGGGCCCTTGATCGGACGCGCGGTAGACGTGACCGACGAGACGCCGCGCGTCGACAAATCCGTACTGCACCGGGTCATCAGGGTCGACCGTCCCACGGCTGAACTCACCGGCGAGTACAGGTGTCAGGTGGAAGATTGGAACGCGGAACGTCGATCCGCATGGTATCCCATGGTCGTATACAGTGAGTACTGGTCGTCATAGTAAAATTAGTAATTACTGTAGAAGCTAAATTATACAATAAATCCGCGAAGAAATGCAAACAAAAATATTAAATACGCAAAATTTGTTTCACGATAGTGAGAGAAGAAACTTCAAAGTTCGAAAAAATAACAGGTAGTGGTAAATTGGTTGAAATTTGAATGAGGCCAAACGAAATAGTATGAATAAACAAAAGTTTTCGATATTTGTGAAGCTATGTAATAAATACAATTTTATTTTATTTTTATTTGATAAGTTAGAATATTACGTATTATAAGTATAAAATTATCTTTATATTTTTAAACGACCGACGTTTATTAGATATTATTAGATAAATGATTTTTATAACTCCAAAAGCTCCGTGCGATATTAGTATATTATTAATCTATCGCGTATTTCAGAATATCATATTATAGAGAATTAATTAAGATAATATACATTTTTGTAATTGGTGATAAAGATTAAATACTCATAATGATAAATCAATAGTCGACAGCGACAATGACGATAACTACGTTAAGTAATTGAATAGAAATTACACGAATGATAACGAAAATATTAAATATGCAAACAAAATATATCATAACTATAAAAACGGGCACTTTTTTAAAATTGAACAATTATTCAAAAATATAAATTTTAAATTTTCGTTTTTAAATTTATCATTGTTTATAAATTTGCTATAAACTAAGAGTGAGTATAAAGAAATAAATGCAACTCGTATAACTTCCAAGCTATAGTGATTATAAATTACATTGAAATGATTAGAGTGATGGGAATAGTGTGTAAAGGACACTGGATTGCTTAAAAAAAATTTTCATTAAATATAATATTATATAACACACTTTATTATAATATGAATTTCAAAATAATTTTTCTTTTTATTTGAGAAGAATAAATTAATATATAATATAATACAATTAAACACCAATGATATTAATTATAATTAAAAATTAGCTAAAATGTTTATATGCTACAGATAATTAATATCTATATTCTTGAATTATATCTATCTATCTATATACATTTTAAATTTGATACTGAAAGTAATAATTCATAAAGCATATTATAATAACTCGTTAAAAATTGAACATCCAAAATATTGAAGGATTTACTAACGAATCGTTTTGCTAAAGTTTAAACTAATCGTTTAAAAATTAATAAACATTTATGCAACGGTAATTGTTAAATGAATCCTTAAATTCGCTAATGGGTCTTTAAATGTTTAAAGTACTAAGTTCTAAGTAACCCAACATAAACAAATAAAAATAAATACATTTTTTAACGCTTGAAACATTTAAATAATTGTTTTTTTAACGTAATATAAATATTGTTTTAAACTTATTAGGTAATTAAAAAAAAAAAATTAATTTTACTGCAGGTATTTGGATATAAAAACAATGTCTGAAAATATAAATATTAAGTATATTAACTATCTACTTATAATGTTATATAATAAAATATATTGTAAGTATAATAAATTTTTAGTATAAAAAAAAAAAAAAAAAAAAAACAAGATTAGTATCTAAAATTTGAATAGTAAATTAATACAATATGTATAAATGTATGAAACTTTAACTCCATACATACTTCTAAGAGACGTCTATATTTTTCAATTTGTATAATATAACTTTCGTAAGTTGAAAGTTATTTATTTTAGAGTTAGTTGGAAATTGTTTGATAAATGTTTAATGTAAGTATAATAGTTAAAAATGGTATACCTATTTTAAATATATTTTATTTATAAAACATAACATATAATGTAAAAATTACTTAATAGTTAATAATTTAATGGTTTTCTTTATCATAAAAATTTTTGTAATCAAATAGATCACATTGTAGGCTAATGTTTTTTTATACCTATCTATTCAAATGTATTAAATATATATATATAGTTTAAGATTAAACATTTAAGTTTTAATGTGATTAAATTTTTTAAAATATAGTTAGGTTGGTTGTAAATTCATCTATAATTTTCTTATTTTTTGATTTTATAGAAGTACTTAATGAGATTAATGTCTGAAGATTTGGTCACAAAGCATTTCAGAATAGACATAGTGAATTTGATTATTTTCCATAATATTATCTATACATTATATATTTATTTTTATTTTTTAAACATACGAATATTAAAAATATTTGCACGGACAATATAAATACATTTTTTTTAAAGCGTATCATCATTCTTTAATAACGTTGTCGTCATTGTGGCACGGCCGCACGGGTGTAATGTGTAAAAAAATGTAAATAAAAACAATTCAAGAATAAAACGTGACGAGCATCTAAAAAAAGATCATTGAATCATAAACGGTTATTAAAATAATTGTCAGTATATATTACAGTTTCAAAAAAATAAAAAATGAATACGAAATATGATCTAAATGTTACATTTAGGTATGCATTCCCAAAAATGAAATCTAATATATTTCTATTATTTTATTGTTAAACAATAATAATAATAATATGTATCGAATTGTTCAAGATTGTTTCAAACTTGATATGGACATATAAATATTATATGATTTAGGTTGTTTTTGTTTCTAAATAACATTATATATTTAGTTCTATCTACAAAATATTTTGCGGTAGTTTTCAACCATTTCTGTTGGAGAATACAATTTCCTGTTGGCCCATGAGCGCATATCGTGAGGGTCATATACAGTAGACGGAAGTACCAGCACTTCAAAACTATTAAAATATGCACACTATCTGCTTAACACTTTGACAAGCAACCGTAACGAATAATTGCGGTTAAAACTTTAAATATTCTAGTAAAGAGAATTTATAATATTTCAAATATAAAATAACGTTTTAAAAAGTAAAAAAATATACTCCATTACCACAAGAAAAATAAATAATTATTTTATCTGCTTTATTTTTTTATTTGCTAACTATTTAAAAAATTGTATTATGAGTTTATTTGTTTTTATCAGTTTCGAACACAACACATTAATTAAAATTTAATTAAACTCCTCTTAGCTTAATTTAATTAATAATATCAACAACACTATTGTTTTGAAATTACTAAATAACAAGATTGACAACTCATTTTTACTAAATCTGATAAATATTAAAGTTAAAAATTATAATATTTAAAATAATAATTTATATTACATATTATTTAATAACCTTATTATTATTTTTAATGTCTTATGAAAACAATGCAGTTTATAATGGACTATTTAAGTAATTATTGTATAAACGTACACATTATTATATCCTTTTGTTGTTATTAATTATTGAACATTGTTCATTTAAATTAAAAGTAAATAAATAAATAATTAATAGTTACGAATACTTATCAAAACAATATGGTAGGTACGTTTTTTTTTTCGTACAAATTATAGTATTAAAAACGTCCAAACATGTTTCACGTCTGTCCGATATTATTGTAATATAGGTAATCGTTTATCGAAAAAAATAATTAAATTTAATGTACATTTTGATATGGTAAACAATTTAACGGCACGTCAATTCTATTGCGGATCATCTTAATGCGCGTGTGAGAAGACAAAAAAAGTAATAATAATAATAATATATATTATCAACACTAAAATAGTATAATGTACGAAATTATGGAGCATAATAATGGAGATTATTATAATCCGTGAATTTTATAATAATATTTGCATACACTCGGCTAGTTCGTAGATGATGAAAAAATAATAATAATCATAATATGCGTATTATCGTATTATAACGGCGTTCTCGTTTCGCGCTCATAAAATAACGACGACGACGACGACGACGACGAATACGATATTAATATTATTATTATAATTATAAATACGTCTCGTTCTGAATAACGCGCTTGTATGTGAAAATATACACACTTGCGTACATGTCCACCGCGAACATCTATTTTATAATACGTATTATAGTATTTGAATACAAGTGACGCCAACGGTTTCGTTATCGTGTATTGAAAAATTAAAATCTCTAAAAATCCGTTAGCATGAATTAGAAAAAAAAATTAATAGTGCGATGTAATAGAAATCATGATCGCACACGTAGTCATATCATATAATATTAGTTATATTATTATGCATTTGTTATACCTATTATAGTTTTAGATTTGGTCGAATAATTTGAAAAAAAAAAAAAAAAAATAAAACCTTTATTTGTATTGATAATTGCATGATTGTTTGACTAATTAGTAAAATAAAATAGTTACCACTAAAACTTTGAGGTTCAATGAGTTCATATGCAGTCAATAATTCTGATGAGAAATTAGTACCTATCCCTGTTATATAGTGTTACCGTGATACGTGAAATTTAATACTTTATAAGATCTATATCATAATACTTTAAACGAAAAATGTCAACGATTTCAAGTAGTAAGTAGTAAGTAGTAAGTAGTAGTATGTAAAAGCTAATAAGTAAAAATAATATTTGAACTGTTAAAAATAAAATAAAATCCGTGCAGTCGATTTATCTCTCCGGTCCTTGGAGAAATTAGTAGCGGAATGTTATTGTGTTACATTATAATTACAATTTAAATGCAATAATATCGTATTAAAAAAAAAAACAGTTCTGAGCGATACTCAATCAAATATACAATATACTGTTCATATTTATTTTTATAAATTATATTTATTTATCAAATAAAGTGTATCTGAAAAATTAGTCATTATAAAATAATGAAATTCAAGTTCGTCGAAAATGTAGATTCCGCGAATTTTGCATTTTCCCGCTGTTTTTAGTGGTTTTTCTGTTTCATTATAAAAATATTGAGAATTTAAATAAATGACCTACATAAAGTAACAACTAAATAAAATTCTCCACCAAAACCATATCCTACTTGTGGTATTTGGACCATTATTTTTGACGGAAAAAAAATTGACAATATCAATTTATGAAATGTTTAAAACTAGGTTAGTTAATATATGATGATACTTTTATGAAATTTTTAAACCATAAAATCCAAAATTGAAATTTATATTGAACATTATTGAGAAAAAAATTTAATATTTGAAAGAATTTTAAAGTTCTATTTTTAGATATGAAATTTACGTCCAAAAAAATGTTAGAAACATTAAAAATGTTTATTTAAAACAGTCATATACGTAAAATTATTAATTGTAATTTTTAATAATCAGAGTAGAGTTTAGTAGTAATTTACGTAGAGTCAAATTAATTTTCTCTTTGATGATTTTATGCCCAAAAATCATGGAAATCTCAGATAACATAATTTACCTAATATTTTGTATTGTAATGACCCTAAATAATACTAATTAATTAATCTATAAATAAACTGACGAAAATAATTTCGTAATATGTCTACGTCCAATATTACACGAACGTTCAAAACCATTAAATATAATTATTATAATATTAGTATATTACTCCAATGAAGTACAGTACGAATACAATATTTTTTTTTTTTACACACATACACGCAATACTATTAGGTTTTCAAAATTTTTAAAATATATTACTATATCATACCATAGTCGTTTTCAGGGGAGGAGGGGGTTTCCGATTTCAAATTACCCCTGAATATTTTAACGACATTTAATGATATATATTTTAAGAAACAACGACATTTTCATTTTAATATACATAATTAACATCTCCATAAAAAACCGCCCTGAAAAGTAATGCTGAATACGGCCATGTATCATACATGTACATTGTACATTGTACACATTATGACAGAATTATTATTATTAAAACATTGTTATTCCCTCTTGTATTTATCTTTCTCGTGTCTGTGACACAGCCTCACGGGCACGTACATGCACTCACAATAATATACTTAACTACCTACGCACGTTAATAGACGATTAAATTATATTATTTTTCACATATTTTATTGTTATAATGTGGTGACGTCGGACATTGTATTTATATAATATTATTTTTTAAATTTTTTATATAGTATTATTATTATATGTTAGTATGCCGCCGCGAAAATTATTGTCGTCGGTGAAGACGTGTAGAAAACGTCATTGTAGCATCGGAAAATATATTAATATTTGTGGTTAAGAGGATAAAAGAGAATAGTAAGAGAAAAAAAAAATCGAAAATAATTATCACATTGTTCGTCGTCACGTTTTATTCGATCTGAATATTTGACATATTTTTAATGACTGAAATGAATGACACACAAACTAACCTAATTACACGTTGAACACGTATATTTTTACTTATAATATATGTGTATAGTAATAATAAATTTAATATATCAATCGAAAAAGAAAATGTCATTGTTTTTTAGGAAATTGCTTACATGCACTACTATATAGGTATATAATTAAATCGTGTCACTATATAATCGGACACAGTCGAATAAAATACAAACAAAACGACATTGGAACAATGTTGACAAAAAGAGATAAAATAAGGTAAATACTATTTTTCGATTTCACGTGTGATAGATATAGTATCAATTGGGGTTATTAAAAAAAAACTATATTTAATAAGAATGACTATTCAACTTTAAGATCAAATTACTTGAATATTTTTTTTTTTACATTAAATTTTTGATGTAGAATATTTAATAAATAATTTATATACTATGATACGTTTTAATCTTCGGAAAAACACATTTTTTTATGTCTTTTTGTTGGCGCACTAACAAATTGGGTTCATGTATATAAAAAAATGATACTCTACGCACGTTACTGTGTGTAAAACTGTTTTATTTATAAATAAAACACATTAAACATAATAATATGAAAGATTGATAGATGTGATATAATGCATATATGCTTGGTCACAGCGGGTGTTTGACTGAAAAGCTCTCAAGAGACCATAATGCCTTTGGTAAGATATAAGAAAAAATATTGATGTTTAATAATAGTTCTTTCTGTTCCCGTCGTAAATATTGTCGACTTATCAAAATATAAATAGGTTTTTTATCGAAATACTGCTGTACAAATATACAGCAGAGTTGTTCTATTTTATAATTGTATGTTCATATAATTAAATTAACGTTTTTATCCTTAATTCCTTACAACGATAACAATGATCATTGTATTATTTTCGATGTAAAACAAAGGCAATAATCGTTAAAAGGAAACGCTCACGTACTGAGAAATAAGTAAGATGTGAAAAAAAGTAAAAACAAATCAAGAAGAAGATACACTTGCATCTAGGTATTGTTTCTGTAAAATGTTTATTACATGCGTATAAAATATAGTACCCGATTTCGATTTTTATTGTTTTCGATTGAATTTACTTTCGTCTTGTTGAATTTAAAGAGTTTATTTTTATTTTATAATTTAAAAAAAATTATAATTAATTAACAACTTGTTTTTAAACATGATTTTGTTTCTTTCGGAATTCTATCAAAATAAAAAATAATAACTTATATTATATTTGATTATAGAAGATTAAATAATTTATATTTTTTACATTTTACTATAGGTAGGTATATATATATATATATACAAAGTTTTTAATATTCACGTATTTTCAAAAACAGTGTTCATAATGATTCGCTACTGTAGTGTTGTTATACGTATATGGTTATAGAAGCCGTTAGAGAATAAAAGTTTTAACAATTAATTTGTTATTATTAATCTCATCCAAAAAGAAATCAAAACTTCGAATAAACTTCTATTGAATTTAGTTATGAAATGTTAATTGGATTTTTAATAATAAATACTTGAGTTACAAAGTTCAGCCACAATTCGCCTGTATAGACAGAGTTTGTACGAGACAGGTTAATTAAATACACACTGATGTGAACGAGTACCAAACGCGTATAAATTAAATCAAGAGCATTACTCACTGAAATGAATAATAATATATTTGCTGTATGTATAGAAATCTAATTTTAAAATTAACACACAACGTCACTACGGTGTCACACTTGGTATACTATTGTGGAGTTAATATAAACTTCAACTAATATCATATTAATAAATTTATATATAATAATAAATGGAAGTTTAACTTTAATTTATCCTGTACCAGTGCAAAGACTTGTCATATTATCATGAATTTTCAAAACGTCATTTCCCAAAAGTTCAATACTTAATTATGTATACTATATAGTGGGTACACATAATATAGAAAAATAGCGTTTTTTTTTTTTTTTTAATTAAAAAAAATATGTATCTTATATAACAAAAAAATATATAATCACAGAAATATATCTAATGAAAAGGAAAATCGAATTTATATTTTAATACTGTACGAGGACAATATTATATACATAAGATCTAATAATTAAAAAACAACTTTAAATACGATACGGTCAAAGGAATCGTAAAACACTTCTTTTAAAAAGGGTTAAACACTTTATTTACCCCATGGCATAATATTATGTATTGTTGATACACACTTTAACGTTGAAAAGTTTGCGATACTTACGGTAGGTACTAAGTAATTCACAACAAAACATAATAATGTTTTAACAAAGACAAAAACTGACGAGTACAGTCGGTACGATTTTAATGAGTATATCGCTTTTGTTGTAATATGGATCTTGATCATTTGTTTATGAGATCACGTACAGGCGTTGGTGAATATTATAATATTATAAAAACAAAACGATGAGGTGTTATACGCGCGTAATAATATACGGTGGCGCTGAAGTTTCACGCTGCAAGATAATACAATGAACGATATGTTGACAGAGAATTTGAATCTATTTGCATTAAATATATTATATGCATATGGATATATGACCCATTGAATATTATTAGAGACATCATTACGGTCTAGCACAGCTTCACCGAGTCTCTAGAATTTTATTAAATCCCGCGACGGTGCATAATTTCACGCAACTTCGACGTTTATTTTATGCACACGACGACGGCGGCTACGTTCGGAATCGATACTCGTCTTGGTTTCGCGTCGACACTTTATACAAATAATAATATTATTATAAGTAGGTAGATGACGGCGACGCTCGTCTGCTCAACAACGATAATAATAACATTTTCTATAGATGTTATTACGACGATCCGCACGCACGGTAACAATAATACGAATTATAGTTTGATGGAAAAATCGCTGAATACAAAATCGTAATCGTTAATCAGCGTTAAGGCCTAAATTATTAAGAAAATCGAACAGAAAAACTGAATCTTGCGCGCGCGAATTAATATATTATTTATTACCTTGGTTAGGTTAGTTTAATTATTTTATAACACGTAATAATATTTTACTAATACTTACGTGTTTAGAATCAACAAAAAAAATCTTAGAGTATGTTTTTAAATGTATATTTTATTTTATAGTTGTCGTTTTATATGAGAGTTATATACGCATCAATGTAAAGTATCGTAAAATCATCGAATAATAAAAAAAAATATGAGACTTGCAGGCTCATATATACATATAAGGTTAATAAAATATTATTAATTTATTAAAAAATATTTATCTAGTATACAATTGATGTAAAAGTTATATTAAAGGGTGAACAAAATTGTATTAAACATTACATATTGTATTGTATCGTATTGTAAGCGCAACTAGGATAGTGATAGTTTTCAAATATTAGATTCTGAGTAAAGCGAGTGTCAGAAGGTACGTTTTTGGGTAAAAATAATAGTATGATTACCACAAGTAAGGTATACTTTCGGTAGAAAATTGCATCTACTAGGTACTTTTGTAGCCCATTTTTTGAATTTATCAATAGTTTTTCCTTGGGATAAGAAAAACTGAGAAATTCCCAGAAACTTAGATTTTGACAAATAAGATTTTTTATTAAGAAAAAAAAAGAAATTTAGACTTTTCCTATATCTAATTTACCGAATTATCTTACCTACTGTATTATTTGTATTCACCGTGAAATATATGTTAAAGATTTCAATTTCTCCCTTTTTTTGTCTTAACATTTTTGAAAATTGAATAGTGACTATTTTTAAATTTTAATCTTGTTCAATTAAGTAAGGAGGTATAAAGAAATAAAAAGAAAAGAGGAAATAATCGTAAATATGACACAATTAATTTCAAGTAAACTTATATATTTTATTGTTCTTTATTTTTTGTATCACATATTTTCTTTTTTTATCGTTATAGTTAAAATGTATTACGAAAATATAATATGAAATGAATATGTGACCGCACATAATATAGACACCAGTTGTGGAATAAATAATTATATAATGGTCACCACCAGTAGTGAAGAATCAAGATAAACTGCAAAGGTTAAACCTTTTTTCTTTAAATACTTTATGTATAAATATAAAGTTATGTTTAGCTTTTTAATATGTAAATCGAGTTGATAAATTAAACTATAAAAATGTCTTAATACCACGTTTTGACTTTTGAACAGAGGTAAATAGTTTTAAAGAAAACGGAAAAGTTAATTCTACGCGTTTATCCTTCGCCCCTTTGGGTCATCGGAGAAATTAGTGGTTTATTATAATTAATATTTGAATGCAATGATATTGCAAATGAAAATACGATTCTGATGGAACTCAGTCAGATATACAATGTATTATACCAATAATATTTCTTTTATAAATTTATTTTTTTTTATCAAATATTGTGCAACAAAAAAAATCAGTTATCATTAAACAACTAAAAACTAGTTCGTCAAAATTACAGTTCAAAATTCGAAAAATTAGCTAAGTAATGTATCAACCTAACAAAATGTCTACCAAATGCATACCCTACTTATAGTCAGACTTTATATCTGAAAAAGTTTACATTAATGTAAAGTAATACACTCGCTTTGCTCAGAATCACAGATACATATTATAATCAGCTGTTCAGTTATTTAATTAACTCTCAAAAAACTACCCAAGTGAATAGAGTTTTACAAACTAAATTGTTTAATTTGTTAGTGTTATTGTTTTGATAAATAAGCGCTGATTACATTCGCTAGTAATTCAGTCATAATAGTTGTAATATAATAGGGCGGTTAGTTTAAATTGAAATACAATATTTATTGAAAAATAAAAATGAAAATATATTTATATTCAAAATATGAATTTCAATATTATGATAAATTATATGATAATTTATGAATCTGAAGTTCAATAATATTATTGTTATAACCACTCTTATAGTCTGCGTATAAATTATGTATTGTGATTTTATACGGTCCTATGCGAAAAACCAATAAATTTATACATTTTCACAACATAATATTTTAAATTTTAATATTACAAGATATAATATACATAATATAATATTATATTATGAAAGTATTAGGTTATAATAATACAGCGTTTATATTAAATATACAGTTTATTTGCTGAGGAGCCAGTTTATACTTGAAATAAAAGCTATATTTATTCAACTTGAAATGCATATTTTCACATTTCGATTTTTTCATTATATGGATATTATTATTATTATTATTATATTATGTTCAAATGTGTTCGAATGCAAATGTCAAAACATACAACTATATACATAAATGTTAATATATTAAATTTATATTAACACAAACTTACACCACTAGTATATATTTCTTTATGCATTTTAAGCTAAAATTTTTAAAATTTCAAAATTGAATAAAGAACGTATTAATATTGGAAATTTTAATTTTTATGATCAATTTAAAATTGGCCTTCGTAAAAGGCAAGTTTTTTGGAGCTAATTTACAAATCGAGTCATAACTATCACAGTACAACAGTAAATTACAATCTAATAAAAATGAGTTTATGTCCTAGTGCCCAGAAAATTAAATTATGTATTTATGTATGGGGAGGGGAAGGATATATTCTTATATGAAATTAAAATGATTGTACTTATAAGCCTTACTTCTGTAGTTTTATAGATACCTATTTTATTATTAAGAGTAAATTGTAAATTAAATTTATAATTATTAAATGTTATATATTAAACACATTATTATTTTTATTTTAATCATTTTTATTATAATAGTTAAAATAGTTTTAATTGTTATTAAAATTAAATAAAAATCAATTGTAATGCTGTACCCCATCATGATCCCTTGATACACCACTGCATTTTTCTGTTCAATTATTAACGTAGCGAAATTTTATAAAATATTAAAACATGTTTTACACCATTTTTTCTGAGGATCCAATTTTCATTAAAATTAAGTTGATTTTTCCTCCAAAATTATAAAACCCGTTTTCCACCATAATGTTTTAGTTTTATATGAAAATATTTTGACAGAAATATATCTATTATATATTATATAGGTATATATACCTATTATTTTGTGAATCCCTAAGGTTATTATAACATCCATTTAGTTTATAAAATTATGGTATCATTGTAGTACTTATGCATTTTTTTAATATATTTTTAATTTATAAGTATTAATTAGTATATAGTATTCAATTCGAATTGGTAGACAAGTTCGATTCTAGTTGAAAATAGCTTCGATTTAAATAAGAAACGATTTAATTAAGTAGACGTAAACGATTTTTCTTAATTCAAAAAATAATTTAATAATACTTCGCAGTTCACAACTGCATAATATATTATTCCGAAATTCCTAATGGAAAAATATTTTGCATAGCTATATATATTATTATTACACTGCAGGTTTTGTAATAATGTGTTTGTGTATGCTTTCTGTTGGAAAACTATTTATATATGGTAGGTAATAAATACGATAAAAAGTACGCTTTCGAATGCATATAAGTATATTATAGATTTTATTTCGCGGTTAAATACGTTCATGCAAAATACAACACACATCTAAATGCACGATGAAAACGTCGTTTATCGTTTTTTTTTCTAATACCGAAAACGATGACTATTCAAAATCATCACACTATTCAGTACTCTAGTAGTACTATTATAAACGTTAAAACGTCAAAAATTATGTTATTTGTAAATATTATCTATCTACTGTATTTTTGTATTTAGAAAATACATAATTTATATGACATCATTAATCTTGACTAATTAAGTCAAGATATATTCTATAATAAATGCACATCTTTCCAATATTGGGCTAATTCGTAGATTTTAATTCGTTTTCATTTTGGGTTGTTTCATTTCACATTTAAATATTATTATACTACTAACAGTTATAGTTACTATACACATAATTCTGGGTTATCAGAAATTCAGAATTTCATGTTACAAAAATGATGGAAATAACGTTTTAAATGGTATCTTTAGTATTCTTCTAACCTAAAATTCTGATCATTCTATAATACCTACTTAATATCATAATAATATTATTCTATTAATTATTACGTAGTATATGTGTACTACTTCATTACAATTCATAGGTGAAAATATATATATACTACATGCTATTATTGCTTTAGTATTGTAATATATTTTTTGTTTGATATAAGAAAAGACATATTATACTTTTAGATATAATATCTACACGATTGCCTATAAGAAAATCTTTTTAAAAAACTGATGGAATTGACATTGAAAACACATATGATTCACACCACTTTTTATCACAGTATCACACTGTACATAATATGTTTTTTAATCATTATACATAGGTATTAGGTATAAGTTAATATGTATCTGTATAATTAATAATTATAATACATTAATATAGAAATGTATAATATAATAACACAGTGCATTACAATACAATACAGTGAAATCGAGTCTATCCGTAAGAAATTAACAGTAGGTATTACTATATTTTTATTTACATCTTATCTCGACTAAAAAATATTATTAATACTATACAATTATTTTCTAACTATTATATAATATAAATAACATAGTGCTATAGTACGTCTTTTGTCCATTTGAAATGTTATACGTGACCCAATCACATCGAGTTCGTAGTTCGTTGGTAAATTTCTGTATTATTATACACCAAAATATTTATTATAGGTCACACGTTTTTGAGACTTTATTGAAAAAAGTTTTACGAAAATCGAATTCACGCACGTTGCCTCTGATGAATGACATTATGTACATATTTGCATAATTTACAATATCTTGAGCTGAAAAAAAGTAAATTTATTAATTTAAAAAGAAATAAATAAATAAAAAATACTAACTCCATTTTACATTGGAATTTAAATTTAAAATTTTTAAAAAATAATAATAAATAAAATTCTACTTTTAAAATCCTTATTATAATATCTTATTTTTTAATTTGTGGAGAAATTAGTGATGGAAAATTGTTATTCTGTTACATTATTATTAAATTTGAATGCAATAATATTCCATTCAAAATAATGATTTTGACCAAAAACCAGTCAGATATTAACTTATAATATGTATATTTATAAATTGTCTTTATTCATCAAATAAAGTGCACCAGAAAAATGAATTATTATAAAATAACGAAATTCAAGTTCGTCGAAAATTTAGATCTGCGAATTTTGTTATTTCCTGCTGTTATTAGTAGTTTTTTTCCTGTTTCATTAGAAAAATATTGAGAATTTCAAAAAATGAGCACAATAAAGTACCTACTAAACAAAAATAATAACCGAAAGTATACCCTTTTTATGATAATCGGACCATTATTTATATCGAAAATGTGTTGTCATACATAAAAAAAAAATAAAAAACACACATCATTATAAACCGAATATAATATTATTTGCTTCACTCAGAATATAAAACGAAAATAAAAATGTATAATTAGAAATAAATTGATAAATATTAATTGTATTGGAAGTCATGCATAAATATTATTTTATTATTTTAAAGTTTAATTTGAAATTTGAAATATGTAAATAAATATACAAATATAAATATATGTTATATTATATAAATATGTATAATATGAAAGTATTGTACTATAGAGAGTAGTAGTAGAGGTATATTTTATTAATTTGTTACATTATTCCAAACTCGTTTAGAAAAATCATTAATTTAAAATTAGTTTCAGTATTTTTGAAAAAAATAATATAATAATATATACTCGTATAACCAAAATACTATCGCATTGTATTTAGCATGCTAATAGTTGAACATAGTATTATATTGTATTTAGTCTTCGTGTAAAATACACATTGTATTCGTTCACAATTTAATAATATATTTATTGTTTTCTTATAGATATTAATTTCTACAATCATAACACCACAATCAAATTATATTGACATAATATAATTATTATTTATATTTTATTATATGATATCATGAATAGGTGAATTAATGGAATAAATAAATAAATTGTGGAAATACAAAAGGTATAGTGTTTATTTTTTTCAAACTTAAAAATGTACCGATTTTGGCCGAAATAAAATATTTCATGAAATTTCAAAACATTATCTGAATAGATAGACAGATAGTATTTAGAATTCAGATTAATTAATTACAATCGTTATATTTGTATTTATTTATTTTTTCTTAGGCATCTTAGAGACCATTAAGATCCATCGCCGTAACAACTACGTCCCTCTGTTTCACCCTATTTTTTTTTCACACTTCTTTTACGATCTCCACTACAATCTTCCTGAGATTCTTCTTGTTTCTACCAGTCCAACGTTGTCTGTGTAGTCTTCTGGACCGTTTTGTGTTCGATTTAGTGATAATTTCAAATTCACCTTCTTCATTCTTTTTTTGGTCCTAAAAACATTAATATTATAATTATTATTATTACATTACATAACATATTTAATGTGTATAACTAGTGGTCAATGTCGGTAAAAATAAGTGAAGGGATGCCTGGCTATTTAATGGAGCCTTATATTTGTATAAACCTCATATTTTTATATTTTTTTGTAACCTAATCTACACTACAAAGTACAAACTCAATGGGGGCTTCCCCTCTTCCTCAATAATATCTATATTTTTCCTTATTGTTTATGAAATACTAATTTTAATATAAAATTTACAAGGGATGCATTATTATGGAAATAATAATTGGAGGGATGGATAGCATTTCCTAAAAAATGGAGGGATAACATCTCATCTTATCCCCCACTTCCACCACGTGTATAACATAATAGTATATAATAGGTATATTATAGGTATTGTTGTTCATCAGACACGGCTTAGTCGACTACGATGGTTTCCAGTTCTCTAATACTATAGGTTATATGGGCTTCGTTCGGATTATTTTTTATTTACTCGGTATTCTTTATATGTTTTTTGGCTATATTGTTTTTTATTGACTTTATATACTCATGTATTTTAAAGTAATAGAAGACGTTTTCTATATGTTATTTTCACAACCTTATATCGGTTGCGGTTGTTTAATCACTCCTTTTTTTACCTTGTCAGTCGTCACTGTCTCTCTTTCGCAATTATCCGATTCCGATACAATATAATATTAGCTAAAAAAAAAAAAAAAACGGTTAATGTTTGTACCAATACAAACATTAAATAATCGATTTTATATTATATATTTATATAATGTGAAAAAGTAGTATAAATAGTAATATTCAGGCGCGGATCCAGAAGACTTTTACAAAGGAGAGAAGCAATTGTTACTTTCTAATCATTATTTAATAATTTCTTTAAATATAACCTTATAAAAATAATTTATAGATTTATAATTATATTATATTAATAATAATTGACAACATTAAAATGGATTAAAAAAATATAATATCTATATTACAAAAATCATCCATTCTATTATATGACCATTGGCGTATTTGAGGGAAATTATCCTCCCAGAAAATGTTTGTAACTCCAATAAAAAATGTTTTTATATACATAAACATTATTATTATCATTATAAGTCATAATAAGTTTTTTTATCTTGATCTTAAGCCCCGCCTATATTACAACTCTATACGCCCATGTATATGATTATAATTTAAAACTTGTGTAATAAAACGTGACACATGCATAAACTATACCTGGATATCAGAATAGTGAATACATAACTTAATGTTAACTGAGAACAATATATAATAATACATTTCTATAAAACGCTTAAAACCAGCTTATTAATCATAAAATTCTGATTATGAAATTTGTTTTTAATTTAATATGATAATGTAGATTGTAATAGTAGTAAAATTAATAAAAATTTCCAAAAAAAAAAAAAATCATTTTATAGTGGAGACTGATCACTCCTCCCCCCCTTAAATTCGCATAAAGACATATAGTATAATGTTGTTAGTAGGCTCCGGAAGTTTATGCTCTAAAAACTATCAAAATATATGCATGCACTTATGCGCTTAAAATTACTAAAAAATGCTCTTAAATACACTAAATTATAACCTTTACTTTATGTTTATATAAATATTGATAAATAAAAAATATACCTTATATTACGGTTTAACTTTTAATATAGTTAGTGGTATTTATTTAAATAGAAAACTAATAATTAATAGGTATTTTAATACTAAATTTATATTTTGATATGACGTCCAAAAATCATGTTTGAAATTCTGGTAGATACAATAATAAAAAATATATGAGTATAATATACAAAAACGAAATACTATAAACCATGATGGGAAAATATTTGAACATTTATGCAGGTCACATACACATATATACAGGATGTCCCAGATATATTTACTTATTGGAATATCTAAGCGAAAAATTGAAATATTTGAATACAATTTTTTTTAAATTATTATGTAGGAAACGGACTATAATATTGTTTTTATAACTTGTTTAAAAAAATACGTCTCATAAAAAAATAAAAACATAAACGCATTATTTTTAAGTTATGTAAAATTTGAAGATAGGTACTTTAAAGAGTATATTTATATGATAATTTTGACGTATTGATCTCTTAATTTAATCAAGATGTCAATTTTTATTTATTTTTTTATATTTATTAGAAAAATGATGTTTCTGACGTCATTATTTTTAACAATTTAATATTTTAATACCATGGCACGTAATATTTATAATATCTGAATTTGTGGCACTTACAAAATGTTAATATAAATAATTATATCTGTATTATCTATGAATTTTATTGCTATAAAAATATCATAATACTATTATTATAACTGTATCACACTATCACATATTTTTTTTTAAAACAAACAATTGTAGAACCCCACAGAATAGATGGAAAATAATATTAGATAGATTAGAAACCTATAATCTAGACAATTGTAGTTTTGTAGAGTTTCTCAGTTATCAATATTTATCGATATGTATTATTAATCTACAAATTATATAATTTATCCTAATATTGATAATATGAATTTTGTATTCCACGATATAATCACAGACTATATGAAAACTATAAGTTATAATAATGACATCAGAAATATGATTAATCCAATAATTGAATAAAATTTCTAAAAATCAAAATCTTAATTAAATTAAAAGATCATCAAGTCAAAATTCTTATTTAAATATACCCTTTAAAATGTCTATATTCAAATTTTATATAACTTAAAAAAAAAAAAAAATAGTTTATTTTCTTATAAGACGTGTTTTTTTTAACAAGTATAATAAAGGTGATATTACTCCGTTGCCTATATAATAATTTGAAAAAAATTGCATTAAACAAATTTTAACTTTCCGCGTAGATATTGCAATAAGTAAATAGATCTGGGACACCCTGTACATATAAATTTTATTTTATCGTGTTAATAGAATAATAAATAACGTTGTTCTATGTAATAAACCGCATAATTTTTGTAGAATATTCATTTAAATAGAAAAACCTCGCAATATGGAAAAAAATGCCAAAAGCCCAATTTCATATTAGGATTGGTATAATATGTGTAATTTAAATTTCTTATCGACCTAGCAACTTTTTGGATTTTTGAGTAAAAGCCTGCAAATGCATGAACTTCCGAGCCCTTCTTATTAGTAGTAGGTATACTAAATACAATGGTACTGATATTCCGGTTTATGCAGCAGTTAATATCAAATATTTTCTGATTAAAATATTTACATTAAGATGACTTTTATAATGTATCATTAGTATTATTATTAAAACAACAAAAGTTACATTACACAGAATACAGATACGCGTTATAGTATATAATAATAGTTATATACTTACGTTGTATACATTCGGTCTTGGGTTATGTGCATTAGAATTTTCGAAAAATGCAATTAATGGTGTACTTACCGATTTGGATCAATATTGTACTTCACATTTGTTTCTAGCAGTATTATTTGATAAATGTAATGCAATATAATATACATATATATATATATATATATATATGTTTATTTATTGGGTTATTATTGAAAATCCTTAAAAATAAGTGAAAACAACAAGTCAATATCTATATATTATTATATGTGAGTTTATTGGATAAAAAATAACAAAACAAGTCTCAGCTTCTCTCCTAATCTAATGAAATTAGAAGAACAGAAAAAAAAAATTCTGAGATAATGTGTTACTGTCTGATGAACAAGAGAGTGAGTAGACTGATATATCACTTTTAGAATATGTCTGAAAGCATTTATTCGTCGTTTGGATGCGTATATAATACGCATGTGTACGAAAAATATATTATTATATGATATTAGATAAATATTTTTATCGATTTATATTTTACCCAATGTTGATTTTATTTTAACATGTTTATAGGATGGCGAGGAGATTAAAAATGCAGACAAATATTGTATAAATAACGACTATAAATAATCATTTTATATTATTTATATATATACAATTTTAGGGAATAAGTCCACTCTGCGAGTGTGCTAAATTTCAATTTATAAACTTTTGAGTTTTCCAAACAACAAACTATAATTCCATAACTATTTTAACTTATTACATTTTAAAGCTGAAATTAAAATATTATAAGATAACAAAACGAATAATATCAGATTACTATCTCATTAGTAACCAAATCAACAATGTCTCTCGTGAAGTCGTATCTATTTAGGTAGATACTAGTAACTACAGACAAACGTTGACGCAAGTGAAAACGGTGTCTAAACTTATGTTCAAAGATTAAATGACCATTATGGTTCGTCGAGATTTATTATTTTTACCGGCTCTGAGACTAACTATTAATTTTTAATTTACTCATATTTTGAAGGACAAAGCATTTTATTAAATACCTAGTGCTTAATCGACCATATGTGGAGTAGCTTTTTAAAACATTATTATATTGTATTAATACTGTACTATAAGACAGTAATTTAAACATTTTGATTATTTTAGTTCTAGTTTTAATGTATTTTAAATGTTTGGTTCAGTTTTAAAATTATTCAGGTTATTTAATTGGTCCATTAAGGAAAAATTTAATGTGAAAATGTATGAGTTATTATCCAAATAATAGTCTGATGATCGTACCTATAAGTAATCCATTTATTTTAATTTTATAATACACAAACAAGGGATTGATTTCATATTAATAATGTTATTATATTATAATGCTATTTTTCACCTTGCCAAATTTGTATTTTCTATCCTTTTTTCCATATTACCAGCTGTCCTTCCTGTCTCAGTTTGTAATTTATATAAAATCTTCGATGTAGGCCGTATTAAATAAATCTTATGTGGTAAACTTTTTTAGATTCTTCCATATCTATGGTTTATCAGATTTTTGTAATTGGTTTTTAAAAAAAAAATTATGACATATCCAACTTCTTGTAAGAAGTATAAGTATAGTTAGTATGTTTGGCATATCTATTTCATAGGTCGTGACACTTAACTGGATAGTTCTTTATAACATTACATCATTAATTGATCTGCTTTTGTTTAATTTTTTCAGCACCGGAACGGACTTTCAAAGTAATTGTGGACGACAACGACGACGATGACGAAGATGACATTGCGGAAGGAAGCGGCGGCGATGGAAATTCTACAACACCGGTATCGTCGACAAGCTCACGACCACAGAGCATCTCAAAAAAATGGCCCACTGAAATTAACATCACTTGTTATGCTGCTGGCATGCACCCCGAACCGTCCATGAGCATTTGGGTAAACGGAGTGTAAGTATATGAATATTACATTGATATTAATATTAATGCCCGGACTCGTTAAATAAAAACCAACAATAGCAATAAACGTAAAACACCAAACAAATAATAAACCTAATTGATTGTGTTTATGTGAATATATAATATGATATAAAAATATACAATTGAATAATTAACGACTGAGTAAAAAATATTTTTCTTTCACATGAATTATATAAAATGTTCAATAAAAAGAAAAATACATTTTTTATGTTAATTATTTTTGTAAATTATGAATAAATGATTTACAACGCAATAGTATTATTATACTGATGCTTTATTGTTAACCGTATTGTATATTTAATATAAATAAAAAACTTAAATATTTTCTTTAAGAAGAAAAACATGAATATGTATAAAGTCCCCGATATCCCGATAACTTGATTGTTAATTTGTTATTTATTACCGTTAATTATAAATTAAGTTCATAAACCCAAGTCCATACCATTGTATGTTTTATCATTAAACAACATCAATAATAATGCGTATTAAATTATTATATATTTAGTATAATAATAATTATGTCATTGTTATGGCATTTTTAACGATTTTTTCATATTTTTATAGCAGTCTTGTTTTTATGCTTTCTTATATTTAAAACATGTTTGAATTATATTTATGTGGATAAATTTTCATATTACAGAAATACTGAGAATTACATACTTAGTTTTCTATGTTATCTATATAACATAATATGAAAATATATAAATATGTTAACGATTATGGTTTTAGAAATTATTACACCCCTCCCCCCACCATAATAATTGTTTAGGTATGCTACTGATAATATCGTAATTGAAATTAAATTTTGATATTTCTATACTTGAAAACTTTGTACAGTACATTGATAATTATTGGCATTATACGCATATTTACATTAAAATATAATATAATCTTTATAATATATATTATTGTAATTAGTCGTTGATAAAATATAAACAATAATAATTTAAACCAATAATATTAATTATGACCGATGGCTAAATTACTTAATGAATAATATTTCAACGTATATAGCTTATAGGCGTTATAAATGAACACAAACCAAATTCTATTAACTATAACTTGACAATATTATTTGTGCACATAACAGCTAATATAATTCTGATCGCATAATATAATTTAATTATATTAATGTGGCTCTTGTGGAGAAAATAACGATTATTATAATGTTGAATGGATATTTGGCGAACTAATACTCTATATGCATAGGAAAATTCATGAGCATTAACATACTACACACATTACACATTATAATATTATCTACCTATAAACATAAAATATGCGTCTGCGTCGTTTATTTACCCTCACACGGATTATTGTCATTTACAGTAACAAAATTTACACGGACATGTATATTAAACTATTATATATTATTACACACAACTAGAAACAAAAACATGTTCAATAATTACAATATAAGTACAAAATAATTTAATATATTGCACGGTTCCGGTACGATATTATTATAGCTCGTGTAATCACAACAGTCTTTCGAGCGAAATGTACACAAATTGGAAACTAATAATCGCTCTTCCGTATATCGAATTATTATGTGATACGCGTCGATTGACTTTATTTCTAAAACTTTTTTTTGAAATTGACTAAAACAAATTAGTTTTCCGTATTTTATAGCCAATGCTAGAAATTACAAATCGATTGGTTTGTCGTTTGTTTTACTAAATTATAAAATAGTTGCAATAATGCACAATTAATTTAAGTCTGCACTTACAGTGAAATGTTTTACATATTTAATGAAAAACGTTTCAGTATATTAATAAGTGCTCTTTTCAATTTATCCATTGTAACAGAAACAGTAACAATAAATTGATAACCTATAAATATAAAAATAAAAAGTAAAATTAGTAAAACGATAAAAAGCTTTATATTATACATATTATTATATTTTTTTTTTCTTTTTGCATTTAGATTAGTCAAGTATATAATATATTATAAGAGTGCAAACAATAAAAGCATACCATTTTTTTTTATTTTCATAATTTAAACTTAACAAAAAATATTACATAAATTTTAATAAAAAAATAATATGATAGTTAATATGATGTTGATTTAAATATATTGTATTTTACCATTGGCTGCGCCTTAACTGTTCGTTAAGTGGAAAACGTTTGTGAAAATATCATTGTTAATCGCTATCGTGTTTTGTGTTTGGTATAGCATGCTGGATCCTGTGACCATGGTAGTGACGGAAGATGACGGTGACGACGACGAGAATAACGACAACGGGAACAACGGTACCACGACCGCGGTGCCCGTTACGACCACGGTCAAACCGAAAATGTGGAACCGGTACAGGAGCAACCGGGACGACGACGTGCAGTACAAAACGTACGCGGTCCGCGCCAATCGCGTGGTGTCGTTGAAGGACGCGGAAGAGTATCGCGGAACATCGCAGAACAAACAGCGACGGCGGAACACGGTGGACGTGGAGTGCCGGTTGCGCGTGCCCGGCGACGGGGCCGGTAACGGTTACTGGAAAGCCGACCGGCCGGCTGACCGTTATTACAGTGCGCGAAAGTCGGTATTGTACAAGTACCGTGCGGATCTGCCGCCGCCGCCGAACGACGCGTTCGCAGCCGTGTCTTCTGCATCGTCGATCGCCGAAGAGAGCGGCAGGGACGACGAAAACGGCGCCGACAACGCGATGGCCAAAGAAAGCAACGGCGCTGCCGCCGGGACACATCCCGCTTACGTTTTCGTCCAGACGATAATTTTTGCCGGTATCGCCGTAGTCGCCGCTCGCCATTAAACTTCACCGTCCCTTCACACGACCGAGGCCCGGTTTTTCAGTCTAACTCTAACTGCGTTCGCCACATGGCAATTTGTCGACAAACATTTTTTTTATAATTATTAACTTCCAAATTACGTGAAAACGTGTTCCACAAAGCTATTTCGGCGATTACATTATAGCGATAGGGGATTAATTTACACACATTTACTTGATCGTGATTGTTCGATAGTCATAGGCGCAATTAGGGTCAACATTATTGAGGGGCTCAAGTCCTCGGAATTTTTATTAATATAATAAACGAAATATTTTTGGGGAGCCCCTCCACGCATTCCTTCCCCTAATTACGCCTATGTTTATAGTGTACTAACGTTCATTTTTTTTTTTTTTTTTTTAGTAATAATAATATTATGGTGATTACTGAAATGTTATTTTGACAGCGAAATATCATGAAAATAACGAATGTATTACTATCTGTAAGTTACAGCAATGGTTTACAATTATTTGTATTATCAACTGCAGACGTACAATCGAATAAATGTGTTCAGTACAAAAAGTACCTGTAATGCATTAGTTGTTACTTCATTCGACAAATAAGCTTTATTATTAAATCATTGAATAACCGATAATTATATATTATTATATTCCTTATCTATCAAATAATTTGTGTAATTCGATGATTAAATTTGATTGAAAAACCGGGCCTCAAAGATTTACTCGTCAATCCGTTCTATATTCGTTTAATTAGAAAAACATTCGTTTTTTAGAGCTCCCTGAGTGTTGGTGTTAAAAATGGATCCACTTATGAAACAGTAGGGACGACAATTACTTGGAGTTCGTATATTGAACCGTTACCAAAATAATTTCTATTTAATATTTATAATCCTTTAATTCGAACGAAATCAAAAATTCACTTTAATTGCTATATAATATATTGTTATGATTATATATTACTCGTATACATTTTTATCAGCTGACGTTGAATACTTATTATCCGAAAAAATATAACCGTGGGTAAACCATTTTTTTAATATTATAATGTAATAAGAGAAACACATACGTCACACGTATTTATGTCTGTATATATTACAAACTTACAGGAAAAAAGGGCTTTTGACTAAAATCGACTATTTGTTTCTTCATTTACTAGATAATCGCATTTTTACAAGATAAACGTTTTCTGCTTAAAATTAGACTGATTAGTTTCTGAGGTGACAATATAAGTAACGAAATATTTATGTAAATCAAAGGGTCTTACCGTCAATTGGAATATTAGTTTGTTTTCGATTTTTCATATTACCTACCTTTTATTGTAGATAAGTGTTCACTATTCAGACATGTTGTAACATAATTCACTGAATATGTTTAACATAAATTATCAAAAATATAAGTTTCGGAGTAGGTAATCTGCATTATAATGGTAAACATTATATTTATCAACATTAGTTTTCACTAGTATATATCTAAATTACATTATGATGTATTAAAAATATTGTATATATTAACTAAAGCTTTTGTTCTCGTATAAATTGTGTAGAATTAGTACGACGTTCGCGTTTTTTGTTTTTGTGGATACGGAATTATTAACTATATTATTATGAAATATTTATGTTATTCGTTCGGCGATCGAACAAATCGAGAACGACCGTAACGGTTAATATTTGCTGCATGCATTATATAATAATATAATTATATAGTCACATTTTTGATTTCCTTCATCAGAAGAGAATTTTCGATTTTATATTATGTTTTATTATTTTTATTCACAACCTAACCTTATTATACCTACCTTAATCATGAGCAGGTTATTCTTATTTGTTTTTATTTGATCGTTTAAATCAGTGATTCTTACTACGAAACTCGTTAAACAGATTCATGTCACCCGATATACATAATGTAATATTTCATAATAATATTTCATTGAACAAATGCACATTTTTGATATTTACCCGTTATGTGTGTGTATAAATGGGTTGTGATAAACTCTAAAGTCATACACGTGTGGCCCATAATTTAATTTTGTAGGTCCCTATATATTATATAACGTATATAAGTTTAAAAAAAGACCGTAGTTGGTCGAACATTCTAAATATATGGATTTATGGCCAGATTAGAACTTCAGTGGGTACCGTTGGTTTAAATTAATAATAAATAATATAAAAACAAATTTTCAAGTCTGCCAATTTTACCTTTTTTCCTCTACATATATATATATATATATATTATATTTGTATTATTAATTTTACCTACAAACTTATATATATTAGGTAGAAAAACAAAACATGTCTTATTATGTATTTTAGTGACTTGACATACTAATGATATACGATTGCGAGTTATACACAATAATAATATAGTAATTTTCACCCTCCATACATAAATATATATGTATACATAATATGTGTGTGTGTTTCTGTTTATAATTATTTACTGTATATATTATAAAATATGTAATTTTTAATGTTATCATCAGTTTTTTACACGTTTCTAGTCTAAACAAATTATGTAGTAAAAAATAAATAAAAATTAACATATTCTACACGTAGTAGATATTATTAGATTTTAAAATTATTTTGTGTTTATATTATACTTATACTAGCCAGTACTTTTACATTACTCCTACTATATAATGTCGCGTTTGTGTTTGTTAAACTATTTTTATTATTCATTTTATAAAATGATTTCTCGAGATATTTGGCTTAAAAACTGAACGAGTTATTGTGTGTTAAATTTTTATTGTAATTTGTTTATTGTTATTATTTATATGATATTATGATAAATGTATTAAAATAATATAAAATATGTATTAAGTATTACTATTTCTACTATAGAAATGTGTAGGCTAGGAATACCAAAGATGCGTTTTTATAGTACCGACAATGTCTATATTGTACCTTACTACATTACTAAACGGCTACAATTATAAACATTTTAATTATAATTATTATAAGTTTCACGATATATTATATAAATATCCTATAATGTAAAAGTAAAATAATGATAAAATATTTTTAACTCATAAAAATCATCATTCTACGAATGTCTTGAAAAGTAACTATGTAGTCTATTTTAATTTTAATATAATATTACGTGGTATCCAATTTATGTGTGTTATATAAATTTAAAAAATAAAAAAATATACAGTATACCATATTATTCTTTTTTTGTGATCAACTATAATAACATTTTTACTCAAATAAATACATTATTAACTTTTCTTTCCTATAATCATTTTACCATTTATTTTCAAATATGCTTTTCTTTTTACACTTGATTTTGATTGTAATATAACTAGTTTTCAAGTTTTTCATGGGTTACATAAAAGTTTGTTTGATGTCTCGTGATACAGATACTGATACTGTTTAGTACTTAAGAATATCTGCTATTATTATTACTAAGAACTGTTAATGTTATTGTATATGATATCTGTTGTAATAATATCCGCATTCCTTATTTCATTTTGGTTTATCCACTCATAACAGCACATTCTCCAGAAGATCAAGAGGATTTGGTTACAAAGTTAACTGGGATCGTATCGTATTAGCGTTTTTGTCAAACAGGATAGGATATAAGAATGAAATTCCCAAAAACAGATAATACGACCGGCCATTCTGGAATTTTTATCTACCAAAGGATATTTAACTTTTACTTTTAGAAGGAGTTTAATGGCTTGATAATAAATTAGTGAGAAGCGTACACAATACGAGATATAATTTGTGTGTTATACGAATTAACTGCTTATTCAGCGACGTAATTTATGCGACTCTTAATTAGTCAACAATTTCTATGCAATTCAAAAGGCATCATTGAAATTTGCTTTATTGTGTTAAATCAAAACACAGTTATAATTAACATTAGGGTTATCTATTATAATAAACAATCAAGAATACTATATACTAGGTAATGGGTATACTATAGTTATCATGTTTAAATGGTACATTATAGAATAAACAGTAAATTGAAAAAATTAAAGTATCTGACAATCCTTATATATATATGAAATATTTGATTATGTATAATTATATTGATTTTTGACTGTATTTTTGTTGTTGTCACTCCAAATATTGTGTTACTTGTTTATATTTTAAGACATTTTCCCGTTCGAAAATTATTTTGTTTTAACTGTTCTATTCAATAATGGGTATCTATGAATTTTCAAAGTAATCAAATTATAATATGATTTAAATATTTAATCAATATTCAATATGCTATAGTATATATGTATAAAATTATGGGAATAATAAAATTGAAAATATACTTAATCCACGTATTTATATCCACATATTTCGTACTGATCGGTATTTGATTTTTCAAATTCATTTAAATGTACATAATAGCGTTCACGATTCCATTAAAATGTCTTAACCAGAAGCGTTCAATATCGGCATATCGAACTTTTCTATACAAAAATTCTCACCCGGAGGATATAATACTTTCATCATCACTTCGAACGAAACCAGTGAATAATATTGTTTTTACGTTTCATCGTTTATTCATAAAAAAAAGTTTGTGATAGGTACCTATAGAATATTATGTAGTAGGTACACGTCATATTATAAAATCTGTCAACGGTTGAATTTTGCAATGTGTCGAGGGATTAGACATACATCCGTGGATAAAGAAATATATCTTAACGCTTTTTTTTAAAACTTTATATTTTATTAATCAAAACAATGTACGATAAATTACTACGCACATATATTATATAATATTTTCCGTTTTAGAATGTATAACACAATATTTTATTTTACTCGAGTTTTTATAAAAAAAAATTACTTTTGTGTGCATTTAAATTTGAAATTCAGTAGCAGACCATCTATCTAACTATCTAAATATCTATTTATATGCAAAATGCATTAGTATTCCATAAACCGTTTGATACATAATACATATATTATATATCATTATTACAACATAAACAAGATGATCGGGATATAATGCTAAAACTAATAATAGAGATATCATTGAAAACGTAGGTAATATATTTTATTTTTGTAATATGAAATTTTGAATATTTTGTATATATTTTTACACTTTAATCGAACTGCGTTACGACCACAAAAAATTTGCATATCATTTCGTACTTTATTATATTTTATGCTATTAATATTTATATTCATCGTTATCTTATAGATTTTATTTAACAACTTTTTTTTTGTAAAGGATTTTAAATTTTATTTTTTGATTATATATAAAAAAAAAATAAAATAAAATACGGGTTCACTAATACAAAATTATTTCCATGACGAGTTCCAATAGGATTATTTAAATCTGTCTTAAACTATAAAATACTACGATATAATCAATAATAATGTTGTCGCTATTTTATTGTCACTGAAGATCTTTTTTAATCGAAAATAAGCGATTTGTCTGTATTGGTTAAAATACATTCGTTTTAATATTACACTATTTTGAAAAGTATAAATTAATGACTTCTGTTAGTCAAGTTGATTAGATTAATGTGAAATGTTTATTTAAAGAATAAAATTTATTTATAATAAATTAATATAAGTCTTTATACTTTAATATATTATATTAATTAGTACATTGACCTAAATTTATCATCTTTCAAATAATTAATATGATATGACTATAATACTAGATTATCTATATATAATGCTATAAAATGCTAATTTATACAGAATCTACTTTAAATTATAATATATATATGTATCCTGGTATGCATAATTTTGTTTTAATAGTCAATGTGTAAGAACGTATAGTTTTTTCATTTTAAAACTAATCTTATCTGAAAATATTATAAAAGTTTTATTAAAACAATAATTTATAATTTTAATTTTAAGATGTTAAAGAGAGGTTTTTGTACTGGTTGCTATTTAATAGCTGTATAGACGATCAAAGAGAACCTAAAGTTTTTATTATTAAGAAAAAAGCTTGTATTTAATACACAATTTATTTTTCCATTAGATAATATAATGCTATACAATATACTATTATTATCTCAGGGATCTATTCCACAAACATTATTGCATTTTATAGTACAAATAAAATCTGAAGTAGGAAACCGTGAACAAAATATAATGAAAGTACATTGTAAAGTAGATTAATCGTAAAAACACGTTAGAACGTTAAAAATATTCAAAAATTGAATTAAAAAAAAAAAAAAAAAAATGTATATAGTTTCATTTGAAAAATATACAATAATAATATATTTTGTAAAATTGTACCTAACTTTGTAATCCAGATACAATTTGGTCGATAATCGTTGCATTAAGTATTTTAAGTTTAAATTTTTATATTACTAAAACGTAAATATAATTTATACATAAATATTATTCCGAATTACAATTTAATTTTTGGACATGAACGAAAAACATCAACGCTTATTTGTAAAAGAACGGCACAGAGACACAGGCCATAATAATATATTATAACCTATAGTCCTATTATGGTGGGACAAATGTCCAATACGCATATTAAATAAAATATCACAGATTTGTAGGTAGGTGGTTAAATTATATACTTACTCGACAAAAGATTAATAGAAACAAAAACCAAATATTATTTATAATAAAAATATAACTTCATTTGGGTGTTTGAGGTATAATAATAATAATTATAAAACATAAGCAAAATTAAACATTTGTAAACTAAAATATGCAAACATTCTGTTTGTATGGAATAAAGTAATAATTAATATCGTTGTGGTAATTACGAAATACTTTTACTTTTGAGACAATAAGATTATATATTGTAATGTTTTAACAATTTATTTAAATTAAACTAAAAATGTGTTATTGTAATGCTGTATGTCAATGAAATATTTGATTCGTATATTTAGTAAAGTTATTCCTGAATAATTTATAAACTTGATCTTTCGAACGACTTCAATATTTAATTTATAATACTGAAGATCTAGAGTACGTATTTGGTAAAATAAATTATTATTTATTATTATTTTTTTTAATATTTATACTGTTTACTTATATTTCATTGTGGTACCTACTCAGTACATATGTCTTTAAACAATTTCATAATTATCATTCTAAACATACCTCATTCATTTTTTTTTTCATCATTACTTATATAGTTATATATTGTACATAATGTATAAAATCTAAATTATATCCTAATCAATATGTGATATTTTATAAAACAAGCGTTCTATTCAATTAGAGTAAATAATACATTTTTTTAAAATAATTATAGATATTAATAGATTATAAAAAGATATTTTTTTTTTTTTTTTTGGAACCAACCTAATATTGAAATTAAAATACTTTTTATACACCCAAATGGTTTTGTATTTATTTTTGTATTTTCATAGGTAGTTTATACACGGAGTAAAATTTTAGAACGGATTATCAATACCCATAATATATTGTATTATATTGAGTTTCACTCAAAATCGTATTTTCTAATGCAATACTATTGCAGTCAAATCTTAATTATAATGAACCATTAATTTCTCCAAAGACCAAAGAGACGAATGAGGAATGTCCATAATCGACTTTACCACTTTTTTTAATAATTGAACGTAAAAAAATCAAAATAATTTTACATTAATGTATACGTCATGTCTGTAATAAAAATTAAGTGTACGACGGAAGAAGCCACGGTTTGTTATTCCTTACTTATAAAATTTAACATTATCGAATAGAGACAACATTTATAATTTATAAACCTTGGTATTACATAAACTTTATTTGGAGGGAAAATAATGATTATATCATATCGATGGTTATAAACGAATAGAATCGCAAGAAGAATACATATATTTTGATAACAAAAAGTAATTTTAAATAAATTTGCAAATACGTGGTATTACCACAAAGATAATGACCAAAATTATTACCTGGCGTAAAGGTCAATCGTTATAAATTAAGCGGTTTCTCTAGATTGAGGACAGATCATTGTACACCGATTGAATTGACCCTTACGAGTATCTTTATAATATGGATACCTTGGACCCATAATTTTTGGTAGCTAAGACTGCTTTCACTCCAATCTCACAACTCTTTAAAGTATTCGTAACCATCGTTCTTAAATCCATCCGCCCTGCACTTAACCAAATTTATATTGACGAACAGTATTGTTTCCAATCTGTTCGATCAACTATGACCTGTATCTTTATCCTCATCTCATTTATTTATGATGCTTATTGATCAAATAGTCAAGTCGACGTTATTTATACTGACTTTTCCAAGGAATTTGATCGGATTGACCATAACAATTGAATATAACATCCTCATCAACTCTCTTGATCTCCTTGTTATCGGTGATCCATTACTCTTTTGTTAATATCCTATTTACATAATCGACTCCTCTTTGTCTCTATTTAAGATTTCTCGTCGTCAGATTTCTCTCCTCCGTCTGGGTCCCCTAAGGGTCAGTACTACTTCCTCTCTTGTTCACTCTCCTTGTTTATTCCTTTGTCACAGTTCTTCGTCATTCCAAACTAATTATATTCTTTGATGACATTAAGCTATAATATTGCATCATTACCCCTACCGATTGCATTCTACTCCGTCAGGATGTTAATATTCTTGTTGCTTGAGGCGAGTCTCTTAGTCTCTCTATTAATATGCCTACACGTACTGTGTTCTCCTTCCCCATTTAAGGTCTCTGATCAATTATCTTATCCTTATTTACATTATCTATAATGTTCCCATATATTATTCAGTTTATTCCATCTTTGACCTAGGTTTTACTCTTACTCCTTCCCTTTCAACGATAAAACACATTCAAGTTATTAGATGTAAAGCCGTCAAATTCCTCGGTTTCATCCTCTGATCATCCTCTAATTTCCGCCTTTCAAACTCTCTTAAACTTTTTATTGTGCATTGGAACATAGCATACTTGAATATGGTTATATTGTATGGAATCCAAATATATCCGACACTTTTGCTTTGGTTGAGCGTATGCAGAGAAATTTCTTGCATGCAACGGCCAACAGGCTCCATAATTCACATTCTCTTCATCACTATTCCCCTGTCCTTCGTGTTCTTAATCTTGCCTCCCTGGCTGACCGTTGCCATCTATTCAACCTATCCTTTCTATCCAAACATCTGTCCGGCTCAATCGATTCTTCTGCGCTTTTGTACCTTATCAATTTCAAAGTCCATGCCAGCTTTACCATCATTCAATTCCATTAATACATCAATAAAAAATTTTAAAAATCGAAAAAAATTATATTAAATAAAACAATAATTAATAGTTCGTGGTGTAGTAAAATTGGCAACTAGGACTCTCGTATTGAATTTTTCATTCCAAGTTTTTATTAGGGATATAAATATTATTGGGCCCTAAAATAATTGTTTTCTCGCGCTCCTTTGAAGTAGCTAGTACGGGCCTGATTACATCTGTAAGATATTACCATAGTGACAATGTAGATTATTATTTTTTGACCATTTTTTAGTAAGTAAATTATTTTAACTAAGATTTATTTATACAATAAATATTAATTGTTATGTAATAACCACTCACTCTGTGATGTTTATAATATGTTTCCTGTCTTTTGTTACGTTCCACAAGATGGCGCTAGTTGAATGTGGTAGGGGTTATGTTGATACCACGAACTAAAATATCTTAGTTCGTGCTGAAAATCGATTTTCGATTAAATTTAATACATTTTTTTATGAGTATCACATGTGGTATCACAGTTTAATATTTACAGGTTATTAAAGACATCATAGAAGTAAAACAATCATTGACCATACGTACTCATATGTATGGTGATGAAATGTGATAAAATAATGCACTAATATTTAATTTTATAATACAAATTTGTTAATTAATATTAAGCATTTAATAGATTTATATTTTTAAAATAACTTTTATAATTATACTTTCGAAGAGTTACTAGTATTATTCTAAAAATTGTTTTAAAAACAAATGGTTTATATAATAATAACTCATCGTTATAGACCGATATTATTATGTTTAATAATATAGGAAATTAAATTATGTCTTTTAGTATTCATATTTGTTTATACTTTTGTCCGTCATTCAGGGCCTAACCTACTTAGAAATGTAGCACCCCGGTAGGGAATTTTTTTAATTCTGCCCCTTTTTGTGGTATAAAAGGTGAAAGGGAGTTAAAAGTAACTAAATAAATTTAAATTTACTACCCCTAAAGTTTCACTGGGAGACAATTGGGCTTTCTGGTACCTCATTAATACATTCCTATCATCATCATATTATTGTACCTATATTTATATGTATACCGATTTACTATAAGTAATCGTTATTTCATTACGGAATTTACTATTAATTTAATAGTGTTAAATTGTTATAAGTATAATTATTATAGTTATTTCCGGTAATAATTCATTATTTCATCAATTTCCTTTTAAATCATAAACGAATACCTCATATTTATACCTACCATTCCTTCCTTAGTGCCATTGACCATTAAATACCGATCTTCACTATTTAAGCTTCTTAACTACTTCTATTGAATTTTCATTCAATACATTATCTACAAATATTATTCACCTAAATTTTTATTTTCAAAGAAATAAAACATTTTAAAAGTTTATTTCGTTGTATTCACCCAAATCATAAATACATCATTACGTAAAGCTCCCTTCGCAAAATTATTTTCTGAATTATTAGGATTATATATAATTAATTATTAACATTTATCTCCCCTCCCATAATTTTTTAATTTAATAATAAATACTATTTAAAAATTTTATTTTTGTCATCACCCAAATTATAAATACTTTTTTACGTACTACTTCCTTCAAAAAATGTTTTCACAACTTTTGGGGTTATTGAAAATAAAATACAAACATTTATCCTCTCCCATAAATTTTCCATTTAATAAAAAAAACTATTTTTAAAAAAAATTGTTTGATTTAATTTTTAAATTGGGTTATTTTATTAAGTTTATATTACCTATGTAATATATTAATTGTATTAAATTAGTAGCATTATACGATAGAGATTCGCTCAAAATCGTTTTTTCGAACACAAATATTATTTATTTTTTTTTAAATATAGGTAATTATCATATTTTATAATATCATATAGACTTTTTAGGATACATCATTAAAGATATAAATAACATATAACAAATAAAACATAAAAAAATATTATGAAAGCGTTTTATATATTTGACATTTTATATAAAGACAATATAGACTTGATCTGTACAGTGTACATTACAAATAATAAAATATGTTTCTTTAAAAAAGAAATAAGAAAAAAATCACAGAGATAATACAAAAACAATGTAAAAAAAACTTATCTTATAATATAGTATTATAGTTACACAAATATTTATCAACAGATTTCTTCATCAATTATTAAAGAACATTGTATTTACAGAAGATATTGTCAACAAATAATACATTCAGTCACACGAATTTTTATGTATATTATGTAAGGTTATTATATATATATTATGTTACTGGCTATGCTATGTCTAAGTGTAAATAATTATTATTTGATTAAGGGTTAATTAGTTAATGGTGGAATTGGTAGGTATACGAAGTTAAATAAAATTATAATTAAACAGGAGATGCCAATAAAATTATTTGCACTCTTGCAATATCTACATAGGTAACGTAAAGCGTTTACGAAAGAAATTTAACTTAGAATTTTGGCACGGTTTAGACGATTTCAAAACGCTTTTACTCATAATGCGATCATCTTACTAATCACTTCATGAACAATTTACAATTAACAGTTATAGCAGCAAAGTACACAATAAATCGACAAGCAAAACATTGTAATTGGGACTGAGGTTCGAATAAACTACGACATTTAAGACATTTATAATTATTTATTGATAATATAATCTACTTATTAAAAATAATATATTAAGTAAACATTTATTATAAAAAAAATATTTTAATATTATGATATACGTATGATTTCATCATGAAAATATAAAACACACGAGACGACTACATTTCATATTATATGTAATTATTTTTTCCTAAAGATTCAGGTGAAATCGTCAAATGTAAAACAACATTTGAACAAATTGTATTAAAAAACTTAACTTAACCTTGACAATTTTAATGATAGGCGACTCTAGTTAATTGATAAAATAGAAATATATTAATAGGTATTGTAGGTAATATTTTAAGCGAAAACTTTAAAGTTGGTTTCAATATAGAATTTAACAAAACCCAAAAATCAAATGTACTGTTTGTATGTACTATAAACATTTCGTTATCATTCGCATACTATTTAATAAATATTATTTTTGTTATACAATTTATAAACATACATAAATACTTTATTCTTAAATAATTACAAAATATGGCAATATATAACATTATAGAAACTGTTATAATAATTTTTTTTAAATTAATTTCAAAGGGTAGTACAAACATTAAAAGTAATTTTTTTATTTTAAAATTCAATGCTGTAGAAATAAACGTAAAATGTACTTAAATTCATTTTGCACAATATAAGATTATTGTATAATAATACATTTATTATAACAACATTATACATTTCCTTGCTTTTTGGACGAGTATACTACATAATATTACGTTGAGTGTTGGTTTCACATAAACTCTATAACTACAATATATTTCAGAGACCCTGAGCTTTTCTATACAATCCATAACACATATAATTGCCAACATAATATATAATATATAATACTCATAGTAATTAGTTATGTACGTTACAAAAACAGTGGAAATTGAACAATAATAAATGTTGTGTTATACCCACCGTTTATGTAAGACAAATAACTGATCATCTTGTATAAATATATATATATATAATTAAAATAAACATTTTATGTGTAATGTTCGTAATACTTATTATTTAATTTGATTAAAATAATTAATGTTAATAATATATAATATAATATAGTTATATGCGTTTAAGAAAATATTTATATTTATCACTAGACATTATGTACCTAAATTAAACACTGATTTATGTTTAACCGACAATAATATAGTATGATGAAGATTTTTTTTTTTTAATACATTATTATAATCGTAATCCATTATGATAATAGCTACATATTTAGATAAAGGATTTATTTAAAGTTAACCTTAATAATATTATAAATTGCGTACATACAATATTATATGAAACACAAATACAGTATCGCGGGAAGGAATAACTATTTAGTTTAATAGGGTTTAAATACATCCAATTCATTTTCGTTAACCTATATTATTAATAATTATATTTAGACTGTTAAAATGATAATTTGTCAATACATTTAACAAATTATGCAATTGAATCGCACATTTATTGTGATATATAGATTTTAGCACCATTAATACAACTTAGATTTCATATTATTATATTAATTATATTAATATTTCTTAAATATAGGTACATAATATTACTCGTATGTTTAAATAACCTAATAACTATATATTTTTATAATAATTTTATGTTTTAGTGTTTTACGATCGCATTAATTGTACGATCCCAAAACTTTAATTAGAAATTAAAAAAAGTTCATCACTGTGATTATATTTAAAAACAAATAATTTTACACTAATAGATATGAATTATAAACGTCTTAAATATTTTAACTATCAATAAATTGATATCGTCATACATGATTTGATAATTCATTAGATCCTAAAATATATGAATTATATGTCAATTATTAGGAATGATAATAATCAATTTAATTATAATTATTAAATATTATGCATTAACGGTGGCTGGTATCTCAGAAACTTATTTATGGTAAAATTAATAAAATTATTGTTTTAACTAATTTGATTTCTTGATGTGATATTTTACTTTTATTTATTAAAAATTGTATACGATTAGAGATTTTGTTTTTTCGTATGTTAGTTGTAGGAACTAGAATTTACGAATATAATTCCTAATCATATGGCAATAATGATTTGAAATAAAATATGAGTATATAAGTACAATTAAATGTCTTGGAAGTGGATATAAAATAAATTACAACATTAACTATTATAGTGGTCAAAATAAAATTGTTGAAGTTTGAACAAAAAATGAAAATGAAATTGTTATAATTTAAATTGAATACAGAAACCGTAGTATTTTAATATTTTAGTATAAGTTAATATTATCATATAATAATTAAATAATATAGACAATAGGAAACTACTCGTATATTTAAATTCACAATATTAAAACGATGACCACGCGTGAACAACCAGATTTATTTAACCTAATAACTAATTAAAAACGTTTTTAACGTTAGATATGTTAAAATCATACACATTAATCATAATTTAATGGTGATCCTCGACTATAGAGTATAATATTATTCTTTTTCAGCAGAATATAATGAATATATAGGGTGATTAAAAATTATTTTGTTTTAAGACGCGAAGTGGAGAAAAAATGTAGAAGATATGAAAATAATATTATAATCTATAACTACTATAGTAAAGGTTTAATATTTTTAAACGTCATTTAAATGTTTTTTTCGGGGATTAAGAAACTTTTAAATAAAATGACAACCACTACTTCTTTTTATTGTAAAATTGAATTGTCAAACTTAAATTTTTAATCACCCTGTATATCATACATATTATTATAGTCAGACGATCGTCATTTGTAATCTCACTAAAATGCCTAACACCAATATGCCTGGAAGCGATATTCGTACGATAATGCTAAAAATTAAACTTAAAATTAAGGTAAGTATTCAAAACATCAGTAAAAATAATATTTACATCGTGTCGGCCACACTTATTTATAACAAAATATTACATATATAATTTAATACGATATACGGCATAAAAAAATACATAGTACACGGAAACGGAACGAAATACGAGCCAGGAATCAAATATCCAGGTATAAAATATGTATGTAACGGTGAAGCTTTAAACAAAATAATACGATTATATATTCTAAGGGTCGCATTCGGGTTTATAACCCAAATTTTTCCTCTGTAGGAATAATTGTATTTCTCGGAAATTTGGCCGACTTTTATCGTCTCTCTGCCAACACTCACACATGAGGTCGTAAATTTCTTTTGGACAATTGATGGGCTGAGGCAAAAGGATCTGAAACAAATAAACAAAACAATATTAATGTAATATACAAACTAACTGTGTAATTATTAGTCATTTATAAAACTCCACGAACATGTTTGTAAAAATACTATTATTGTTTATCACATAGCCACATAGATATCTAGTAAGAAATAAGAATATATTTTTTTGTATATATTCATAGTAAATCATAATAATAATTTAAATGTTACCTTATTTATAAGTACATGGTATACATGTAAATTAAATTTCTAATGAATATATTATTTCTTTTTAATTACTATTATTACAAATTAGTTTTAAGTATATTGAAAAGAAAATTAATACAACTATATATAATCGATTTAAAAATAATTATATTGTACAAAATTATTTATGAGGTTTAAAATTGTTTAATATTTACATAATCCAGATTTTAAAGTAATAAATGTATAATATTATACTTCACGATTTGTATCTATAAAAGTATTAAATTATTCATTTTTTAAATGCGTTAACAAACAATGACTGGTAAGTGATTATTATTATATAAACTATAAGTACTTATTTTAATAAAAAATACAATTTATAATAATTTGGTAGTATTTAAACATAAGAAGATAAAAATCATAAAAAAAAAATAACATTTTATTTTTTTTACGTTAAAATATATTCGTAAAATTTTATATTGGACTGATTCTCTAAAATTATATTCGTATATAAATAGGTTTTCCTGGAAATACTGTACTTAGATAGTTAATCATATTTTGGTGACAGGAAAACGGGAAAGCAAAAGCATGACTCCCATTACTTTTTTAACATTTACATTTACCTAAACTCTAAAGTAATAAATGCAAAATTATATTATTGCGAGTTGAAAACGGTGTGTATTTGTGTATTAGTACGATATATTTTATGTCAAAACTGAGAATAAAGAAGTACGGAACGCAAATATACGACAGGAGAAAAAAAAACAAGGGCGAAAAGTGAACAAAAGTTTTTTTATTTTTTTATTTCATTGTCCCGTCCGTACTATATAGAGTATAATAGTATGACAGGTGTAAAAAATATGAAAATTTTAAACTGAAATAAAATCATAATATCGTTTGTGTACAATACGAAAAGGACGAATGACACTGCCGTTCGACGATTTAACGTTTTATTATTAAAAACCGAATTTCCAACACAATTATAACAGGATAACGTTCTATTTCGATGAAACAGTAACGTAGGTACATATCGCGTCGTCCACAATCGCAATAATGCGAATAAACGGCGGAGATTCATATAGTCGTTGAAGTTGAAGGCTTCTTGAAACTTTGTACGCGAACGTGGGCAGAAAGTTTTCTAATAACGAATTAACAATCGCGTAAAACTTCGGTTAACACAGATACGAATGTAATACGAACGTTGTGTATTTTATCAATTAAAGTGGCAAAAACGAAAGCGGTATATGAACATAAAAACCACTTGTCTTGAACGGTATAATATTTAATATTGTTTGTACAAAGCAAAAAAGACGAACAGAAATACATTTTACAGAAATAATGTGACCATAAATTACTTTTTTTTTTTATATTTAATCAATTTTTTTTTTCAATGTAACAATATTTCGATCACTTTAATGCACGTGTATAATATAATTTCACGTAGGTACCCTAAGACAATATTATAGTTTTAGCGAAATCATTAATGTAACATAATTTTTTTTTCTTAGCCTTAAATTGTTTTAACTTTTAAAATTGACTTTTCGTACGAAATAATGTTATTATACTTACGAAATTTCCGTCGTTTCTATACAGCCTAGTAACGTTATCAATTACGTTTTGGTCGCTGAGTTCTTCGTATGGTTGTTCCCGGGCAAACGTCAGTATTTCCCACAACGTGACCGCAAAAGACCAAACGTCACTCCTCGGTGTGTATTTGTTCTGTACACGAAAATATACATTTAACGAAACATTTTTCATTTCTGATTCATTTCCAACTGAATTTAACAGTGATTTATTAATTTGTTTACCAGTAGTATGCTTTCCCAGGACATCCATCGAATAGGTAACGAAGGCCTTCCTTCGAAATCGAAATAATCTGACGAATAAACGTTTTTACTCAGACTCATGTTGGAAACTTTGACCGTGTAATTGGGACCGACCAAACAGTTTCTGCGTATGAACAAATTAAATAATTTGTTAGTTGGTTAGTTATTTTTCAGAAATAAGCATTATAATTATTACAAAACAGAAATATTTATTTTGAATCGTCCATATTTTTTCACGTTGATACCTACGTAAACCGATTATAACTGTCGACCTGTAACAACACAACCCCTATCACATTCACCTAGCGCCATCTAGCGGAAACTTTACAAAATACGAGAAATAAATCATAATCATCACAGAGCGCGTGGTTCTTACAAAACAATTACGATTTATTGTATAAATAAATAATATTTTTACATCATAAAAAATGGTCAAAAAATAATTATCTATAATGTCTATTAGATGTCTAACAGATATAGTAACAATATCTACATATAAAATTAGTTTCCCTGCAACCAGTGGATAAACTACTTACAAGTAGATGTCCCCGAATCGTTTTAAAAACAATCTTCTCGCCTGCTTTGAATAATTCAATAAATTATTAAACACAGCTGTCATATAGATTTCTTCCTTAACATATCCGTAAGTGTATTATTATTCATAATAAAAAAATTACCAAAAAAACTACCATCGAGGACAGAAAGTAAATTTAGAGTAATAGTGCCATATTTATCATCATCTGACCGTTCAATAGACAATATTACAGGTTAGGTTTAAAGGATAGGTTTCCTATCAAATTTGAAAAATATATTTGTACAAGGAACACGCCTACGGATCAGATTAGCTGACAGTTGGTCATCATTCGGCAACATAACCTAACTAAAATTTAATTGAAATAATAGTGATATTTATTTTTTGTATAATCAACGATTTTACTTGTACGAGATAAATGTGGGAGATTCTTGAAATTGAATCGATTTAAATCACAAAGTAAAAAATCTATCGATTAAAATATCAATAATAGTGAATAACTTTTTTATGTTAATTTTAGTTAATAAAAGACCATTAAGACGGAATGGGGAGAAAGGGAGTCCCAGAACAGTTATGAGAAAAGTTTAAGTAAACTCTTCAAAATGCATCAACTATTTTATATTTTTGGTTGGTACTAATAAACTCTTAGATAACCTTTGATGTAGATATCATTGAGTAGGTAATAATACAAAAACATAATAGACGACATTGAAAAGGTAAACACAAATAATTAAAGTGTAATATTTAAATAAAACAAAACGGTAAGGTCAATTCCGGACTCCTTCGTTTTTTCGGTCCTCGTAGAAATAAGTGGTTTATTATAATTAATATTGGAATCCATAATTATATTGAATTCAAAAATACGATTCTGAGCGAAAATCAATGTAATACAGAATATTATACTGGTAATCCATTCCAAAATTTTACCACGTTTACAGATCTATGAGAATACTCAAAACAAATTTCAAGTCTCTTTGATCAAAATTCAATTAGTTATCACAAAATAACGGAAACCGTATTTTGCCGACTTTCCGCCGTTTATTGGTAGTTTTTACTCCCAAGGAAAACTTTTGAGAAATTCAAAAAAATGAGCTAAATAAAGTATCAACATAATGCAATTTTCTGCCGATAGCATTACCTATTCGTGGTAATCGGATATTTATTTCTACCCAAAATCGTGCTTTTAGATATGAAAGAAAACATCTTTGTAAAATCAATACATTTCTCGCTTCGCTTAGAATATAAAAATATCATAACAGTTTAAAAATATAATAAACAATTCGAAGGAAACTAAATTTTAAATTAGAGGAATCGAACAAAAATAAAATCGATTCAATGATAAAATCAGTCCGACAGAATCGATTTTAAAATCAATAAATCGACTACAAAAACTTGTACTATAAGACGAAAAATACATAATAACTTTTGGTTAAACATAAAAACTTAACTCGATTAAAATTATAAATAATGTTTCGAACAAAAGTTCACATTATCGAGACAATATACTATTACCTGTATATTATGTGATAATAATACTGGCATGAACTTTTATTTAATTAAAAACATAGTGAATTCATTCTTAGATACATACCAAATATAAGACTTAAATATTTATTAATATATTGTTATACGTTTTGATGAATCATAAATTAAATACATATAATCATAGATTAAACACGTTAACATGTACTCATTTTATAATGTAATAATCATTTAAAATTACAAATAATATTATATCGTTGTATAAAGTTAAGATAGATATTTATTATAAAATTTTTAACTTTAAATACATTTTACAACCGATAATCTTTCCTCACGTATTTGCATCGTTAAAGTCTCGTTTTTCGAACTAAACACAACGTGTCCTTTACATAAATATTCGATACAGCGTTTATCACAAACGATTATTTGAGAAAACTCGATTAAAACAAGTTCACATAGTTTAAATATTATACTAAATACAAAGTCATCAAAATATGAGTCTACAGTTAGTGTATCATACATCTTAAAAATTATTCATATCGTTTAAATTTCACAAAATTAATGTGCGTTTTATTAATCTACTCGCAACGCATAGATTTTGTTGTTTTTATTAGTTTTTGTGAAAAAAAAAGTTAATTTATACGCGACAAATCTAACACTATAAAATTCAGTGTTAATATCATAGAGTTAATATTTAAATTTTAAATATTAAAATGAACAATTTGAGGAATATAAAGAATAAAATATATTACATATGATTTAGAATTTAGTGATATGTCTTTATTAAATTTATAATTTTCACCAGAAATATAAAACAATAAAGCGGGCAAGTCAATAATGGGCGTTCTTTATTCGTCTTTTCGGTCCTCGGAAAAATTAGTGGTTTATTATAATTAATATTTGAGTGCAATAATATTGCATTTGAATATACGATTTTGAGCAAAATTCAGTTAGATACTATATATTATATTGAAAATTCGTTCCAAAATTTTATCACGTGTGAAGACTACCTATAAGAATACTCAAAAAAATATTAAAGTTCCTACATTCAAAGTTACATTAGTTATCATAAAATATTTAAAATTAAATTCGTCAAAATAAAAGTTTCCGTGAATTTCACAGTTTGCAACCGTTTTTTGGTAGTTTTTCTTATCCTAAGGGAAAACTTTTGAGAAATTCGAAAAATGAGCTAAATAAAGTACCAAGTAGATGCAATTTACAACCAACATCATATCCAATATGTGGTAGTCGATTCATTATTTCTTCTCGAAAAGTGTCGTAAGACATAAAAAAACCTTTGTAAAACCAATACCTTCCTCGCTTCACTCAAAATCTAAAATATATCTATTATTTTGAACAAAAACCAGAATGTTTATAATAAGTTTACTGTATGATATATTATTTAAAAAACATTCTTAAATAAATATAAACAAGTTATTAGCGAAGTAAAACCTTAAGAACATTAAAATGTTCATAATAACCACAAAATACACAAATAATATTACATTTTTATTTAAATTGATTAATTAATTTAAATTAGGTACCAAATTATTCACAACATATATCTATATATTTTATAATATAGTTAAATAATAATAATATGTATGACGTTACGTTAAACATGCATTTTTTAAATTTTATTAATGAAAATATATTAGTATTTATCATTTATTTAGTATCATAATTAATTATACAAAATATTATGTTTTAATCAATTTTAATTATTTTATTAATGTTTGTTTTCATAATTGTTTATGATATACTTAATAAAAGGTTTTTCACTACTCGTATAATAAGTATATTATTTCCGACTGTCTTCTGTGGTTTATCAGATATAAACTTAACATTATTTTAATGGTCGTTATTGATAAACAGGAAAGAATAATTTTCTTCATAACACATTATCTAGATGGTTATAATTCAACTATAACGTTTTTGAAGTGAACAACTATAGAAATAAAATGCACCAGTCCAAAGTCTGTACTTGACAACTTAATCATCTGAATACCTATTCTCTAAAGAAAACGACTTTATTATCATTATTGAATAGATTAAATTACTTTTAAAATCGAATATGAATATAACAGTTTGCAAAAGAATCGAGATAATTAATGAATGAGATAATTTAAATATAAGGGCTATTTTGGACGAGGATAAATTAAACTATATTAGTTTTTTTTTTTTTAAAAATAACTTTAAATGCTTATATTTTTAAATCTCCACTTTATAATTTAATAATGTACGAAAATATCGTTACCAAAATTATTTTCACATGCATTTGATGACTGTACGAAATTATTAAATCAATTTTACATAATATATTACACGTAAATTTATTAATTGTTTCAATCGATTTATGAGACGTGTTTTTTAAACATTATTTTAAAAATTTAGATTTTTTATTCGAATAATTTAAAATATAATTTAGTATGCATATCTTTTATTATAACTGTTTATTCTGTAGTTTAGATGGATTATGCCGGGTTATTTATATTATCCTTTATTTTAAGAAAATTAAGTTTTTAATATTGTAACATGAAAAAAATATAAATTACCTAATACCTATTTAGTTAAATAATTTTGACCTTTTTCATCATAAATATTTAAAACATTATATAGATATTTGATATAATATATAATTTTTGAATTGTTTCTTAAATAAGACAAATTTAATAACTTTTGTTTGTTACTCCAACTTTTGGAAATAATTTGAAGAATGTTATTACTTTTGGATAACTAATTTTAATTTGTTTTTAAACATTTTTTTTATATTTTATTTTATTTTTTCTAGCGCAAAAGTGCAATTTGATTTGTATTATCTTCGAGATCAATATAAAATATTATATAACGAATAAATAATGTACGAGAATTAAGTTTACATATTTATTAGAATGTTAAAAACTATCATAAAAATGACATTTAATGGCAACATCAATTGTGACAAAAATATAAATTATGCACGCACGTCACACGAGCCATTTGGAAATATGCCTTATTATGAGAATATTTACAAGACTATTTTCAAAACATATAAGATGACATTTTCGCCAATAAAGTAAAAAGTTATAAGTGGTGCTGGTAGCTAATGTAATATACCACTAGTACTACCCACAAGTAACAGTTTGTAATATAATTGTTTTACATCCAAACATTTAGCACGAAATTAGCATGAATATTGTTAAGACTTATTTGGCATATTATTCATTCCTCCGCATAATAATTTTCTGTGAATATTCGGAATACTCTATATAATATATCAATTTGTAGTTATATTATTCTGGTATTAAAATAATTGTACTGAGTCTACTACATCATAATGTGCTGTCAACTAAAAATAATATAATATTTTTATTTATTTCAGAAATGAAATTACTCTATTTTTATAAAAATCATATTTTCAATCAACAATGTTTTATTCGAATCGTATTTTTTTCATTCGCTATAATAGATGCGCAAAAGTATTTCAGAGATTTTTTGACCAGGGTTAAATTATTCGGATTATTTATTATTTCTATCATCTCATTTAAGATTAATTAATTTTTTTATAAAATGATTAAATATGTCAAAATCGCAAATAAAATGATTTAGGTATGATTTACAATTCAGGATGATTGTTATCATCATATTTATAATGCATTATAATTATTATTACTCGTATCTGTCTGGTTCATATTTTATACCGAACTACCATTTTATTTATTTTAATACAACCAGTATAAAAAAATTACAAATTATATGTTTAAACCGCAGCTTTATAAAATTAAACATTGAGAATATATATAATTATTGTGGTAGACAGCATATTATGATGTAATAGACCTAAAAATGATTATACGTATGTTAAAACCAGAATAATATAACTATACATTTATGTATACCAAATATAGACAAAAATTATTTGTACGAAGGAACGCATAATATACCAATTATGAAGTAAGTCTTGTAAATTCCTACTTATTGTGTGCTAAATGTTGGTATACAAAAAAGATATATGCAAAAAATTGTATTTACAAAATGACATCATGTAATTTTTTAAAATAATTTTGCAAGTTCATAATAATTGCGTGTTAATATTATAATAAAAAAAGTGTTATATTTCCAAATAGATTGTGGTGGTATGTTATTAAGTTATTTGAATTGAGAAATCATGAAATGAATTTGTGTATAAAAAATGTTTTTGTGTAAAAAAAAAAGGAAATTATATAAATAACTTCATAACTGAATATTCTTTGACATGTTGAATATCTAATAGACATACACTGTTACGGTTGTTACAATATACATTTTATGTAAAATTCCTACAATAAACTGACAATATTAATAATTTTACAGTAAAGATTGATGGTTTTACAGTTATATGCTGTAGGTTAGCAATCAATATATGCAATGACTTAGTGAATAAAAATGAATTCATTATGAATAAATGATTAGTCAAATTCATTTCTTGGAATTAAATAATGTATTGTTTAATTTTTTGAATAAAAAAGTTATAATAAGAATGAATTATGATAAAATATAAAATATAATAAAATATAAAATATAAGTCAATTGGTCTAATTATCGTTATATTGAGAGTAAACTGTTTTAAAAGTAGGCATTTTTACTAGGGAAATGATTAAATTAGTGATTTATTAGGATCGTGTTATTTTTACCTTGCTGCTAAGTCACGGTGAACGAAATTGATTACTTCTAAATATTTCATTCCTGAAGCTATTTGCGTAGCCATGTGTATAAGACAGCCATAACTGAAAATTATAAATATTATTCATTAATCATATTATTATAGGTAGGTAATATTATTTCATTAATCATGGAATAACAACTACAATACCTTAAGGTTTTTGCATAAGGTGGTACCGGTGCCGCGGTCAGGGCGATGTGTTCTTGAAGAAACTGATTGAGATCGCCGTGCTGCATAAATTCGGTTATTAAACAAAATGGTTCTTCCGAAAGACAACATCCCAGTACTTTGGTTATATTCGGATCTCGGATTTTCCATAGCGATTCCACTTCATCGTAAAAATCGTGTCTACAAAAATATAATAATAATAAAAACAATGTTATAAAATTTATATCTATTCGGTAAAACGGAAATGTTAACCGATATAAAATATAATGTATTTAAAGACTTTGAAAATTGCAGTTTAAGAAATATTATTATTATTATTTTAAATTTGTACCCTAGAAAAATGTGTAAAAATGCGTAATTGGAAATTCCTATAGCTTAGGGACTACAGGAAAATTTACAATCAGAAATTGATCATTGTTTCGAAAACTACACGAATTCGTTTTTGCGGTATTCCCGTGGCTTTTATTTTTCCCATCGAATAAAGTAGAGTTTGTGGAACTGTAATAGGTTTTACACATACGTGCACGATAAAGGCGGACAATTTCGGGAACCCTACCGAGAGAGAGAGAGAGAGAGAGATTGGGTCAATTAGTTTAACGTGTAAAATTGTCTTTACTTGGTCGATTCGGACACGCCTTTCTTCAGCGACTTCACGGTGACCATCTTGCACGGCTTAACCGTCGACAGTTGCAGGGATTCGTCGGGGGACATTTTCATTTCGCACAAGTACACCTGCGACAAAATAACGGAAAATATTCGTTTAAAAATAATATCATGAAGTATACGCGAAGTTGTCGTATCATTTTGGTACAATTACTACGACATAAATTTTATACTATTCGTTCAAGTTTGGTGCGCTCACCTCGCCAAAATGCGTTTTGGTTAGCGTTTGAATGACGCTGAGATGTTCCCTGGCGATCTCCGGCGGTAACTGGCACAAAGTGTCGTCAGACCGGGTCAACGGGCACGTGGAAGCGTTGCTGGCCCCGCCGCCCCTGCTGCTGCTCGATCTGGAAGACGTGGGTGGCGGCGATCTTGGAGGAAGCGGTGCGTTTATCTGCAGAGATGACGAAATTTATACTATCGTAAACGTGAAAATAACCAACCAACAAATAATCATAACTAAATTGTATAGGTTACAACCAGTGGCGTATTTAGAAATTTTTGCTGGGGGGGGGAGGGTCCAGATAATTTTTCTAGCACAATCTAGCATATTTTGATTTCATAACTACATTACTAATACTCATATTGTTGTAAATTATATTAACATACCCGAGTGTTTAATTTTTTATTTACATTTTGCGAATCGTCGTCATCACATGATGTTTATAAAATTATAACTGGCATCTGGTAATTTAGGCCTTCGAGATAATATTGCCATCATGGCATCACTGCATCATTTCTACTTATAATGGAAACCATGCATAAAACATAATATTATGAATCATAATTTATGATAGAGACAATTTTTTGCTAAATCAATTATTAATAATTACATAAGAAACAATATTTCACATGTTTATATTACATATGTAGAGAGTCATGGGGGAGGTCCGGACCCCATGGACCCCCCCCCCCATAAATACGCCACTGGTTACAACATACAACTATGCACTTGGTTATTGACCAAAAAAATGTTTTGTTTGCAAAGTAAAGACGAGCGTATTTTGTTTTGTTTATGTGCGCATTATTTTGCTCGAGGGAAGCGAGCTGAAGTTTGTAAATATTATAAAACATAGTAAAAATCTCGTATGGGTATGTTGAGGATTTTTTTTTTTTTTTTTTTTTAATCAACGTGTACACAGTACATGTACGTTTGAGTAAACACAACGCGAAACTTTTACAAACGAAATTCATCTGAACGCGTGGTCAATGTGTTTGTATATAAAGTTTTCAACAAATACATAACACGTCTCTTGTTTTTCGGTTTGTTCTGTAAAAACACGAATACGATTCGTACGAAACGAGACTGCGATCTTTTCGTCCGCGGTGTGATTCATTTTTAATCAGCATACTCTCTAAAAATTAATAATTCTATAAATAATAAACAATTCTTAAGTTGTTCTCGGTGTTTAATAATTAAACTACGTCTTTGATTTTACAGAAAACTGGTATATATTTAGAACTCAATTAAAAAAAGAAATTATGTTACATACCTAGCATAACATGATTTAAAATAAATAATAGCTATAAAGTCTCCTGATCTGAAAAAGTATTCTTTAAAAATATTATTACTAAATCTCTATTTATTCAAACCACAGTTAGTCATTACCTAAAAGATGACACGAAAATAGTAAAAAAACGAAGAAACACAATTAATGTCAACTCCATTATAATAGAAAAATAACACGATGTAACTTTATTGTTCATTAGTCCATTACTTACTAAATGTATCATAGCCTAAATTAATATCGAATCTATGTACAATGTTCAAATGTGAATTTTTAAGTGTAATATATTTAATATACATTTTTGAGAAAAAATAATGCTGAAATAATAATGAATCATAATATTTTTACGTAATAGTTAATAAAGTTTATATTATAGCATAAAGATCTAAATTTTTTATTTATACACTTTATTACAATAAAACATTTTAACTTAGTTGTTTATATATCCCTGTGACTTTGAGTGAGAATTGTAACTCAAACAGTTAACTTAAAATGATAATACATAATTTATTAATGGAAAGTATACTACGATTGATATACAATAATATATATATTTTTTAACCGTTGGTAGAAAACAATAAGACAATTATAAAAATATAAACACCAAATATTTTTTTTGTTATTAGGTTGAAAATGTAACTATAAATAATAATTTCAGTTAGGTAATACTAAAGAAAACCACGGAATGCAAGGAAAACAATTAGCTTTTCTGAAATTAATTCAATTGTTTTTTTTTTTCAGAATAATACATTTCTACCTATTACAAAATTGTAACTTATCGCGCAGAAACTGTGTAACACCAATACGTTTACATTGGACTGAAAGTTTGGAAAACAAGGGAACGTTTATGTAATTAGCATAAAAAAATGAGGTCGTTGAGATAATAATAAATATAAAAAAAAAAAACAATGCGATCATATAATTTAGCGAAAAATATTGTCCTGACGGTCGTCTTTGTCGTTATCGCCGGAATAAAAACCAAAACCGTATCAGAATAAAACACAAATGCACATTATCCATTCAGTCGAAAACGATGTAAGTATTATTAAATACGATTATTATTGCAATAATGAGAATACTCTTGACATTTTATTATTTTTTTATTATCATAATTATGTTTAGTGCGTTCGATCAATAATAATGGTGTACAAGTACCACTTCCGTGGGTGAGAGTAATATTATTATATTAAACCTATTTAGATTCTCAATTTTTGTGCAGCACAGCAGACCACGGTGTACGCTATATCGTGACGTTTGCAATTTATGTTCATTTTATGAAGGTTTGTAATATATTTTCTTCAAAAACAAAATTATGTTCGTAAACTCTCAATTAAAATCTATTTTAATTGGGTATCATATATCATTAACATTGATAATAATCAAAAATGCTAACTTTAAATGTAACTTTTCTTATCATTATTGATAATATAATAATACAAAAAAAATCTTTCAGACGATGATCTAATAGGGAGTTTATTAAAAGTTCTATTAGTATAACAATTTTCAAATTAAATATAACTATATCAAAAAACTATACACTGTGGCAAGTTTGTAATTAAATAAAAAAAACTGTTTTTTCAACATTTATAGATTTATTTAATTCACTATAAAACGTTCCGAGATCTTTAATATTAATATTGTTAAACTATTCACTCTAAAAGTGAAAAGTAAAATATTATTAAACAGAATATAATATTATGTAAACAAATTACACTAATGACTACATTAGTAATATATAATTTGTATTGTTTATTAATTTTAAACATTTCTATGTATACCTAGTTATTAGATTATACATTTTATAATTTTACAGCTCGAATTTTAGCATTGTATATAAAGCATAGATATTTTATAAAATATCTAGTACAATTTATTTTTATTTTATAGAAAATCGGATATAACAGTTTGCTGGTAGCAATGAATTGTTTAATATATATATATATATTAAATTATATTGAATATTATCAGAAAACTAAGTTATAAAAATAATGGAAATAGCATTGAAATGTTTGGAATCCACACTATTTTTATAATATTAAATTATTATTACCTATATATATATATATTATGTACGATATTAAAAATTAATGTAAAAAACTACATACACATTCAAAAATATAAAAACTTTTAAGTATATTTATATACTTTATATAATTCATAAGCGTTGATTTTAAATTAATTAATTAATTACTTTTTTTTTTTAATACAATTTATAAAAAGAAATAGATGTTTACATTGATTGTAGATCAAAACTGTTATTTTTACCATAACAATAACATAATAATATTACATTATAATATTAACTTTAATAAATAAAAATAAGTGATATCATTAATGGTATGGGAAACGATTAGAAACCAAATCGGTACTGATGTATCGCTTTTCCATCGAAATCAAATAATACAATATCGATATGCAAATGCTAATATAATTTTATTTTGCGAATGTTTTTGCTTTTAAAGTTTTAACCCAAATGCGGTCCAACCTTAATGCGTATTGAGTAGGTACCTGTTTTTAAGTCGAGTGTAGTTAAACCACTACCGTGGTTGATCCGGAATGGAATGGACTAAAACACCCTCGAGTGATGAGTCAACGACGATAAAAGCATTACGAAATATCAAACTACATGCTAACCCGGCGGCAACGGATGTGTGCGTTAATTGTTCCGATTTTGTTATCCGGTACAATATTGACAACACGCGCACGAGATATATTATATTGCGTTACGCGAGATCATTAAGCCCACCATCGGTGTCGACACCGTCGTCTAATTTTAAACGTGTATAGGATAAAATCCATAATATTGTACGATATCAAAACTGAAACATACAGGGTGTGATCGTCTTTATTTACGTCTAAAAGTTTTCAACATATTTATTAGACGTTCCCAAACGTTAAAAGTCAAATTTTATAATGTGTATGCACAGAGGACGGATAATAATTTCACGTTTCGAAATTGCCGAAAATTACATTATATGAGTATTCAATATCACGTCCATTATTGTTGTAACCGAATATTGTGATCATCCCGTAACAAAAACAGGAAAATGGTACTAAAACGCTGGTTTATACATTTATTCGATGTGTGCTTGCCACGATCACCGACGACCGATGTTAATTGTGAAATATATCGTATCTGCGTACGGACACGGACGACCAACACACATCGGGGGATTTGCCAAAATTGCGATTGATATCCGTCGAAATTGCGTTTACACAAATCATTGGACGCGCCTACCGACTCGGACTTTAAATTTGATACTATATATTTTATATACGGATATGGTGACCGTAACGATTTGACGATCATCCCATGACCGTTTCTATATATATATATATATATACGTAAACTCTATATTATTGTTATAAGTCATGGTGAGTAATGCGCGAGACAACCGGCTGGAATACTCGTAAGTTCAAATTACTTAAGAGAATGTCAACGCACGATTCGCGGTCTCTATCTCTGCTTGTGCCTGTCTCACGTAGTGCAATGTATAGGAAAATAAACATACAAGGGAAACCAATATTGTGGAGTTTACAATAAAGAGCTTAATTACTTTTTAACCAACTTATAGATAGCAATATGTTCATAATATTGACATTATACATTTTGTAAATTCTTTATTAAAAAAAAGTTATGAGTTATTTAAAAAAAAAAAGTATTTAAAGTCTAGTCGCAGTTATTTATTTTGAGTAAATATTTTACAAAATTCATGTCAATCTATCTTATTTTTTTGCACTTGATAATATAAGTACGTTAGATAGAAACGATAAATCGTGCGCTGACATCATCCCAAGACCCAGCCAACTTATTGTTCTGTAGCATCTAACAACAGAAAATATTACTAATACATGACATTTTATTGTGTAAAGTAATATCTGTTACCGACTAGCAAAAAACAATAAAAATTATACTAACGTAAAACGTATAGTTAATAGACTTACTTGACGTTGAACATTTTACACGATAATTGCATATTATGATAATATAGGTCGAAAAAAATTCGTTTTCGTCGATTAATTTTATGAACACCGATAGTAAAAAAATACCCTAAGTAATTGTATGGTATGAACTCAGCAATAACTTTCAGAATATCGCATATCACCGATGATTAAATAAATATATATGCATAATACTAGAGTATCATTATTTGAGGTCCCGGAACACACATCCCCATTATCAATGCCTTACGCTAAATCCGACCCCAGGGACACGTGCGTTATATTTTGTCAACGCATTAAACATTACATAATATTATGCAGCTTCGTCGTTCTCAATTGTATTTTTCATTTTATTTTCTACGATATAATTCGGCGTGTTTTTGAACATACGTAAGCGATATTCTGGTAAAAGAACAAGTTTTACGAAAATGTGAAAGTAAAAAATCGTAATATAGTTTCTGCAGTTCTGGACAAGAATAAGTTAAAATTTAAAAAGTGAAGTTCATTTTAACTTTACTACCTAGTTTGTTTTATACTAACATAATACAATAACAAGTTACTGCTAATGAAATTTCAGTCGAGATATAATTTATAAATTTTGAACTTCATCATTACTTCTTAAAATTAAATTAATACATAAAAGTGAAGTTTTACAGAAATGATGTAATTGGTATTAAATTTAACAATAACGTAGTATATTTAATTTTTGTTTTTCCAATGAATTCCAATAACGCTGAAATAAAATATCTATTTTTTTTTTGTCATAAAAAGTAAAATTATAATTTTATTATTATTTATTAAGTATTGTTATAGTTATAACTTGAGGGATTTTTATTTTTAAGGTTCTCAGTAATTACCAACTAACAATAACATATTTATTTTTAATTAAATTAGATTAAATAATTATTTTGTATATAAACTATAATTTTTATATTGATGCAAAATATTGTAATGATTCTTTAGTTGTTTATATTTTACATTGATGCTGTAATCGACATAAACAATTTGTCATATAATACGCCCATGATATATACATATTTATAATAAAAATTAAATTAAATTTTTTCAATTAAAATTTTCCATTTTTTCCGATTTGTCGTACTTACAAAAATTGATTCTAATTAAAAAATATGTCATTAAATCACATTGAGTTTTTCGTATAAAATAATTATTGTCGTTTTATAGTTATATTGTCATCGCCACACTTTGAACGGATAACAATTATATAGTTTTATAATATACCTGGCAAATATCTGATGCTGCATAATACTTTTCCAGTGTCTGGTGGTGCGGCAACGATTCGTCGTGTACGGTCGGTTGACTTCGATGCGGCGTCAACGTTTTGGATGACGATCGGTGGACGTGCGGTATGGCGTATTCTTCTTGAGTAACAATGTCTCGAACATCTGTAAGAAAGATTTGTTTGTCTAATGAATTTATAAAAAATAACTACTGTTATAATAATATTATTGCTTGTAATCGCGTTATCATTATATTTTATACTTTAAAATATAGTATTTGGACGGAAGTATATTTGTTTTAGGTATTATATTTAGTAATTGGATACACTTTAAACAATCGGTAATTTAATTAGTTTTCCATAAAATATTATATCATCAAAATTATTCAATTGAAATATTATTATATTTTAAGTTCGTTAAAGTACCTACATTAAGGTCTAATACAGTTCAAAAGTATTCAATTAAAACGAAAAACAGTTGAACGGAGAATTCCGATTAATTCAAAATATGGTCGTTGAGATGCTTTAATTAAATGTTAATAGATACCTACAGTATTTTGAACTAAATACAAATATAATCAATAAATTATGTAACTCGTATCAGACTTACCAAAATATAGTTGCTTAATATTTAAATATGATAAGAGTTCTTAAATTGGAACGCGCCTGGTATATTTTTAATATTAAAATTCTAAGATCAAAAAAATAAGTGAAACATCAATTCACGCGTTAATAGGATTGAGTTGACAAACGCAGAAATTGTTTTCAGAATCTAAGACTTCTTAATCTAACAATCTCGCAATAGATTGAAACTGTACTAGTTCAGATTCTAAGTCCCGAGTTCAATATTTATTTCGGTATTGAAAAAAAAAAAAAATCGTGTGCATAACAACTTTAATGAAAATTCTGTCTTCTTCCATTCCGCACCGTCACGCACACCTTATCGTCGTAATCGCGACACATTTCCACACAAACAGCATTATTATATTATATATTACGTAATATACATACGCGGAAAAATACAATTTACTTTGTCGCATTGCTATACTATATAATATAAGTTAAGTGGTTCTATAGTGCAATATTAATAATATTAAAAACCTACTGGTGTCGTATGAACACTGTTCTGCAATTTCGTGGAAACCCGTCCCCTGTCTGCGCATAACAATATATAATACTAGGTATATCGTAAATGGAAAAAACATCTGCGCCATCGGCGAATATCTGTAGTACATAAGTTATATGCCATAATCTTAATGCACAGGGTGTTTCACATTTTAGGCCCGTATATTTTCGTATTTTTTTTTAACAAACTTCAAATTACTCATCTATTACAGTACATATGAAATTATCATTCATTTTTTGTAAATTTGAACAATGAGGTGTAAATTTTAAGGTAAATTAGAAAATATCGTTTTTTTTTTTAAAAAAAAAACGGAAACATTAATCGCAATTATTTATTTTGTATTTCAAATAAATTATATAAATACAAAGTGTATATATCTATATCTATGAACATTGAAATGATATTATAATATATATTTCAGATTATAACTAAAAGAAAAAAAAATGTTTATAGGCGGAGATAAATACGATGAGATTTTCTGAAAAATTAATATTTGTCACCCACACCAACGGTCTAAATTCCGAGTATACTGTATTAAAAACTAAAAAAGGAGAATAACCTATACAAGGGCGAAAATGCTGAATTGGTACGCGTGTTTTGTTGAAATTTTTTTTTTTGGATACGGTTCAAAACGGTTTTGCACGTTTTTATTTCACACTTGAGTAACATTATAGTATACCTAGCATACTCATATTATATTTATATTTATTTGTATTCTTGCTACAGAGTGCTCGCGTTGAATTTTTAAATCCGACGAAATATTCTAACATTATACGACACATGGATTATGTATATAGTTCAAACCGGATGAAAATAATTTAATTTATATGAATTAACGATTACAAATTCCTTGTGGTATGTAAAGGCTATATATTCCATCCTTTGATTAAATTTTTGGACCTACCTATATTATCGTATCAAAATATTTTATGCCTAAAATTCGGCATTGACTTCAACATAAAACATAATATCGCATCTACTAAATTACCAGACAATCCTACTGAAAAATTAAGATGATAATGGTCCAAAAATTTATTTTAAGAAAAATTAAATAGTTATTTAGTTAACTATATAGCCCTTCCTACACATTGTTACTTTTGTATGTTGTGTTATTTGTTCACAATTAACACCGTTATTAATAAAAACTTACAGTAAATATTTTTTTATTTAATTTTTTTTTATATTTTAATAAAAAAATATTAAACATTATGCATACGATAAATTAAGGTATAGTAACGATATTATTTCAATCGGCTCAAATAGGTAATATTATAGATACTTAGTGGTATAGCAGGCATGTCAAACTCGCAGCTTACATTTCATTTTTATGCAGCCTTAATTACATTGAAAAATTAAGCCTAAATAAAATAAATTATATAACACTACTTAATTGTGTTATAAATAATAAATAAACATGTATCTAAAAGTGTTCTTAATAAATTCAATTATTTTGTTGAAAAACAATGTCTTATACATTTTATCTATACATTTTTACTCTCAAATGATACTTTAAGTTTGACATGTCTGTCTTACAGTATTTAGCACTTACCCGTGTAATCTGGACTTAACAGTACCGAAGGTCTTCGACCATTGCCATATGGCCTATGATAATTACTGTTGCTTTTGTCCGAGTCTTCATCCAAGTCTACTTGACCATATACGTGTCCTTTAGCGTTTACACGCACTGGTATTTCCTGCAAAGAATATAATATAAAAACTTTAATACTATATTAAATATATAATACTCTGATTAGAAAATTGTATTACTTATAACTTATATTTATTTTTAATAAAACACAAATAGAATGTTAAATAATAATGGTAATTGTGATATACATTTATATCACTATAAGTCGAGTTCAACGTATCATTATTTAACGTAGTTAAATAAATATATTTATACATTTTTAAATGGTGGACAATTGTATTTGGAAAGTATTTAGAATAAATTAGCAGTAATTTTAAAACGTCATTATCCTTTGTACGACATACTTAAGAATATTAGTTCGTAAATTAATGAGTAAATGATGTAAATTCGGATAAAAACAATTTATAGGGATATCCACAATAACAAAAAAATATATATTAGAACAAGGTTCTTTAAAATTTATTTGGGAAATTAATTTTTTAAACCAAGAGATTGATTGTTTTAAATACATTTAAAAATAATATTAATAGATTTTAATTAAACAATTAAAACTATAAGAACATAATAATTTATTTTAATGTTTTCTTGGTAATTGCATGTAAAAAATATGTCATAATATATAATCTTACACTCCTATCTATGCAATTAGAAATTTTTAAAAGTTAAAATAAAATTTTAATACAATGTTAAAATATAACAACATGTGATAATAGTTATTACATATCATAATATTTTCGAAGTTATTTTGATTATAGATAATTAATAACTGCCTTTGCCAGTAAAATAATGTTTAGAAATACATGAATATGATATTACAATTTAAGAACAGTTAAACAGTCGACTTTATTTAGGTCTCAAATGAAAGAAAATTCAATATTCTACATTTTAGACCAATCGAAAGTCCAATTTTATTAATATTTGACCATTTTATGATACATTGAAAAAAATTACTTTGTTTACCAGAAGTAAATTTTATATGTTTTTCGGAACAAACAGACCACTTTTTATAGTCCGATTGACTTAATATTTATTTAAGATGAAAGATAATTAAATTTTCTACATTTTTTATACAACGTTAACGTTAAACGTAGTTAATTTTTATCAATATTTGACCATTTAAATAAAATTTCTCGAACGTTTTCTCGATGTTTACCTATAGTCAATTTTAATCTGTTTTTGGACAAAACGGGTCACTTCTAGTCCGATCGACTTTATTTTAGGCTGAATTGAAAGAACATTCAATTTTCTACATTTTAGACTCATTGGAAGTCCAATTTTATAACAATATATTTCATTTGTTTGATTTTGATTTTTTGACAGATATAAATTATATGAGTGTAGTGCCAACTTCACGTATGTAAGTTATTGGTGTAAAACTTTTTTTCTCATAATATGACACATTTTTATTACCTACATAGTTTTCGATTTTGATATAAAGTTAATAACGTATTAAATTAAGTATACAATATATATATATAATATATTTATTCATGAAGTATCTAACATGCAGTAAAGAGTTAACATTGTTATTTACAATATTATCAAGTATTTCCTATGGTAATTTGACTCTGTTTAAACTTAAAGGCTAAATTAGTACATTTAACTCGGTGGTTTTCCACAAACTAAGTTGCCAAGTTTCTTAAAATTACACTTCTAAAGCAATCCTTCTATAGATATTACCATCATCATATTTCACACTGGTATTCATAATAATTTTAGTTCACTAAATTGCTTTCGATCGCTGTCTTAGTAATGTTTTTGGTAATGTCTTATTAGTATTTTTGAATTTTACATTGTTCTTTAAATCACATGGTCGTGATGTATATAGTATTTGTCTCAGTATTTCCAAAATTATCAACTTTTTTGTGGACGTTTTCGTTATCTATAATATTAACCCTTTTTGGTTTATCCTCACAAGCTAACAGTTTTCGATATTTAAATCAGAAATTAATTAAGACATGATTGAAATACATTTGAACAGTTAAGTGTAAGGAATTTATAGTAATATGAACTCTGTTATTTTATTTTTAATAGTAATGGGTGTTACCATTTAAAACTCGATAAAAGATACTTTGTTTACATAAATTAAAATGGATACAATAATGCTATTTAGTAAAATTATGTATATTAAAAAATATCTAAAAATTATAATTATAAATAGAGTTTAAACTTTACGATAATTTATAGTATTATACATTTATGAGATCACAGTATATAATATATAAATATAAATTATAAATACATACAATTATATGATATAAATGACCTTACCACTCAATATTTATATATATATATATATATATATATATATGTGTGTGTGTGTGTGTGTGTTTGTGAGTGTTGTGCAGGAAACACAAAATATGTAGTTGACAAATTTTATAGTTAATTAAATTATATTCTGCTTGATCATATCATTATGTACAACAATTTATAAATGTATCTTAATTATTTTGTTTAATATACATTTAATGTGAAATAATATTTACGAAGTTATATTTTTTTCAAACACAGTAAGACATAAATTTTAAGTTATAATACTACCAATTATAATTTACTAGTCAATATTTTAAATAACTATAGGTTAATGAAGCGTAAATAAATGACAAAATAAAATAATATTATAATTAAGCATTTTCTCATGAAATATTGTGCATTTGAAATGGAACAAATAACATAGCGTAGAAGTACATTAGGTACTAAATATTGATTTTCCAATTTTTATATTCTATTTTTATTATTAAGAACATATAGCGAGCTCGTTAAATATTATATAGTATATACGTATATAGGTAAGTATAAAAACAATTTTTAAATTGGATGTATTAAAACTTCAATAACTATGGTTACATATTAGTATTATAAAATATAAATTTAATAATAAATCGTATTTTTCATTCGTATAATGTCAAACAAAAAATAAAACAGAGTACATAGGGTTATTACCATAGACTAAATAATATGATATGTAGATGTTTTATAAAAAAAACAATTATTGTTCACTACGAAGTAATTGTTTTTACCTGTCAATGTCGTATAATTTGCAATTACACGGATCCTTTTTATAATTTTTTCTATTCAATAATTCATTATTAATTTGTTCAATGTATAATAATATGTATACGCATTTTATGTTAAAGTATTATATATATATATATATATATAAAAGTATTAAACCAGACGGAAATTTAGATAATAGTAAAAAATAAAATTGTATCCGCTCATATAAAGTTAGTGCATCATTCAGTGTTCAGTGCATATTGACGTATTATTACTTTTAGTGGCCGTGTTAGTATAAAAGTTTTATTATCGCGGAAAATATTATACATTATAACAACTAAAAGGCTCGTGACCTACTTGGAAAATGATTGGAAATATATTTTTATTCGTCGCGAAATCGTGAATACTTATTATAAACATAATATACAGTCAGATAATGATTAATTTTATAACGGTTTTTAAAGAAAAATATATTTATATTTGGAAGAGCGGACCAAATTTCCAAGTTTGGAACAAAAATAGATTAAAAATAGATGTGCATTAACGCATTAAATTTTATTATACATTTTTGTATAATTGGAGTATTATAATTATATATTAATACATCCTTCTCTCATACATAATACGATCAACAATAAGATTACGTGTGTTTTTTTAAACGATAAACAGTTGGAATTAATTTTTTAGAGAAAAAAAATTGTATAATAAGAAACTATGATCATCTTATTGTGTTAAATATTTATACTTTTAAACTGCATTTTGACTAGCTATATAATGTTATTATGTTATGTTATTTGTCCGAATATATTAAAATTATTAAAAATTGTTCAAAAAAGTTAAAAAGTACATCATAAAATTATACATAGAATATCATAGATAAATTAATTATACTTGTAATATCAAACTTCTATTATAATTAACCTGATAATATTATTCGATTGAAATGAATTACGTTTAAAACATGTTATGAGAATGTATTGTAAAAATTGGTTTAACTTTTAATAATATATTGAATCCCGTATAATCTAGTTATTATGTCAAATTAGTTATCATCAGTTAAAGAACTTTTTTTTTTTGGTTGACACTGACCACGTGATTCATATATATCTATATTATAATAATAAATAATAATAATAAATCCTCAAAAAATGATGTTGGAATATTTATAATAATTAGGTAAATTGTTATGATTCACGTGTCGAATTTAAAAATTATAGTTAATTTCGATTAATATGATTACGTTTATTTATTATACTAAATGCTGAATAACATATATTCCCAAAATAATCTTTTTTTATTCTGTAGGTACATATTATAGTATAGAAATATATAATTTATATTTTATAATATAATATTTCTATATTAACTTGCAACCTATTATGCAATATATAATCGCTATAAATTATCGAAAAAAATGTTTTTAAAAAAAATTATATACACAAAATTGTATTAATATCATTGTCGATATTATCGTTTATATACTCAAAGTATATAAATGTAATAAATATTAAATTACGTTGTGAACTACTGTTTTATATAATGATAATTGTTAAAAACTGTGTTTAACTGGATAATGCATTACCTACAGTAATAACTTAAAAGAAAAGTAATGTACATATAATACGGCGCAATGTATAGATAATATTTGTACATATCTGCGTACGTGAACATTTCATTATTAAAAATTCACTAAAAAATCATACGGCGTAAAAAATGCATAAAAAAATAATTTTTATTATTAAAAACAAAACAAATTATTGAAAAAAAACGCAAAATTAAAATAAATACTATTTATTTAAAATCAATGAGAAATGAAACAAATTTGATACGTTATAGTAGAAAAAATAAATTGATTTATGTAGTATTTGTAAAGTACAAATAGTAATATGGTATTTAGTAAATGAGTACTATTCATTTAAGATTTAATGATAAGTTTGAACTTCTATAAATAAAAAGTTTTGTTAATACATAAAATCAGTTAGAAAACGGTAGTGTAGATAAGAAAGAAATGCAAATCTAAATACAATTCATAGTTATCCGGCAGTAAAGCTTCTGGAATACAAAACATTTATATATACTTACATTAATACTAGGTATTATATAAATTGGATTTAATAATTTTCTACCAAAGAAATTTTTTCAATTTATTTTGTAATGTTTTAAATTAGTATTAATGGTATTATAACTTGAAACATTTAAATAATGTTGATAAATTTAAAAATAAAACTGATCTAAGGTACCTATTTACATTTATACCTATCTAACACAGGATATATTTTACTTTGGGTATATTATTAATAAATCACACTTAGTCCACTGACATTAAGACTTTAGGCTAGTGATATGGAAGTTTATTTTATTTATACAAATTTACAGCATCAACTTAAATTCAAAGTTGGCTGACTCTTGACGAATGTTTAAAGGAATTCTTTATTATTCGCATTTGAATAATTCTATGTTGGTAATGGATTTCCATGACTTGTGAATAATACGTTTTATTTCAAGATATAAAGTTTATGTCATGTTAAAACAACGATTCGTATGCGAAAAAATGTCTGTTTTTAAATAGGTAGTTTATTATAATTTTAATATCGAGAATAACTGGATATAACATTTAAATGTCAATATTGGATTCTAATTGAAGTTCAGTCATAATATACAACTCAACTTTAATATAAACCATTTTAATCATAATATTGTATGCATATTGCATATTTTACCATAAAGATTAAAAATAATTTTAATTTATACTTCAATACTATATATACATAATAATAATAATAATAATAATGTTTTTGAAATACCGTAATTATAATAATCTTGTATTTACACTGTGAGCAAAAAATAATATTGAGATACAATTTTTACAAAAGCAATTAATTAATTTTCAATGTAAAATCCGATATTATTTGTATTTGAATTTTATATCTATTGGATTTTTCTTTAGCATAGTAAACAGTTTTCTCTAATAGTTTTATCCATTGTGATGTTATTCACAACCGTGCCTTACTGCCACAATTATCTGAATAATATTAGAGAACGGCATATTTTATAAAAAAACAAATAAAATTGATTAATCAGGCAAATTAATATTATTTTATGAGATTTGACTACTATATTATTGATATCAGGAAATTTATCAAAGAAAGGTCAATTAACATGACTAGTTTAATAAATAATAATATTTAATAAACATTTAATAGCAGCCACTTCGCTACGTAATATAAGGATATTTATCGTCATGATAATCATCAAATAATATACCAAAATAAAAACGTTATATTTTACACCGAATGTTAGAATGTTATGTAAACACACATGGAAACATCTTAAAATAATATCATCAATTGTCTGAGTATTCAGAAATTCTATCATATAATAATCATATTATTATTGTTATAGTTCATGACGTTATTAGAAATTATATATATTCTGATATAACCGTGGACCGTGCTAGTACCTATTATTATTGTGGTATAATTTCATAATGACTGAATTTTGATTTCATCACAATTGGCATTGCCAACACGAAATAGTTGGTTATAAAGACGTTTGTGCTCAGAATCATAGATAAAAATCAAATAGAATGCTACACCCTACGCCGATAATAATAATACGACTATCTTTCTCTGGCGTAATATCTCCTAAGTAAATAGATATTTATGGATTCTATTTTTTTTTTCTAAATTGTAATATGGATTTTCAATGATATTTATCCTAAACAATATTATTTGTAGCTAAAAAAGATAACCTGTTTTGAACCCGAACTCTTTGATAATCTATAAACAGAAACCTTACGGTATTTCGAATTATCAAATCGAAACCCATAATGATATTAAAACCTTTAATCAGTGTTCTAAGTTCAGTCTAATTCTTGAATCTGTATATTAATGGTCTAAAGTTAAGAATAGAATTGCGAGTCGCACCATAGAATAAAAAATATGTTATAGTACAAAAAAGGTTATATAATATTTAGGGAAAATTAACATTACGTAATTGCATCGATTATTATTACACAGATTAGAACGATTAGTTATAATTAATCGTAATAAAATATTGAACGAGGTACCTAATTACATAATTAATCATGAGATTTAATTTTATTTGAGACAACTTGGTTTTGATTAATGGACCATAAAAATTATAATTAATAATATCTTAAATAGGTATTTAATAAACACATTTTTAAAGTATTAAAAATGTACTGCGTCTTTCAATAATACGACTCGAGCTTAATGAGCCTTATGGTAATGAAAACCTATATTATGATTTTAATTATTGTTTGTTTTAACGAAGCAAACATGTCTCTAACCGAAACAGAAACTAAATCACAAACGTTCACTTTTTATTACCCAATAAAATCATACCATATAACAGGTTAGGTTAAGTTTACGTACGGTACATAATAATAAACACATACACTGTCCTTATGTAAAATTAAATAAAAAATATCAGTCTTATGGCCAGTGTTGAGAATAAATAATTGAAATAATGTCTAAATGACGATAAAAAATAAACCAAATACATATATATATATATATATTGATAATGATTAAACAGATGACATAAAATAATTTATTTAACTAAAGATAAAAATAATTCATTTTAATCTAGATAAATAAAAATTGATATTGACAGTTAATTGTAAAATATGTATTTAAATATTGCTTTTTATAATAGAACAATTACATTAATATTAATATAACTACCTATTTACTTTATAGTATGAAGTATGAATTATAGTATTAGAAAAAGATCGTGATAACATTGATAATTTTAAATTTATAATATATTGACTGTACAGTTTTATACAGCAGCTTGGTGGAAAATATTGTTATAAAAGTTCTCTTATCTAAGACAACACTTGAGATAAATAAATTTTTATTTATGTAGATAAGATAAAAAAATAAAAAATGATCTATATAAATCTCAAGACTACTTATATATACCAGTGACGCCGACAATCTTCGATAATAGAACAGTTCAATTGTATTTTTTGCCTTCCTATCCCTATTATTATCTATTATTATTCAAGTATTATTGCGTTTTCAAGGAGTATCGGACAATTTTTAAGGAGACATTTTTCTGTGGACCGAAAATTTTTAATGAACCCTTTTCAATATTGAACTACTCGAAGTATCTGTGACGGCTATACGACTCATATATGCGAAAAAATAATATATACTCGTACTAGTGATGTTGAGCGCATCGGTGTAATGTTTTCTCTATGAATATAAATTGTTGCTAGCGTTAAGCAAAACGTCATATTCCAGTTGACTAAGAACCATGTTCGGCGCTTTGACCTGTGGCATGCTATTTTAATTATTTTTTTGTTTCAATACATATTAAAAATATTATGGTAATTATTATTTGTGCTGCTCGGACGGGGAAAAAAAAAAAAATTTTATAACATATTATTATTATTATTATTATTGTAATAAATCGAGACACAACGTTGGACTTTCGGTTAACCGTCTTCTGCGTATAATTAATACGCATTGTGTATGTGCGAAATACGGCGATATTTCTCTGCGTTAATCGCGATTGTCGCGCGATGGTCGGACGAGGGATGCAGACGTGGAAATATACCTTCTAACGAGATTGGGCTATTCGATACGGGCGCGGTAACGAGTCGTATCCACCGACACCGAAAGGCGGCGGTGACAATTCCCGCGAGAAAACGTCAGCAGGTATATTATGTACACACCCTAATTACTTTGGTCCCGCCGCCGCCGCCTCAGACGTAATAATATAATCAAATTCAGTCTCAGCCGCGATCGAGTCGGAACGGAGAGTTGGGACCGGACGAGAAATATTTCAGTGTGATATACACTAAATAATTATTATATGGTTCGTTTGTGGTTATTTATAAGTTTTAATCATATTTTTCGTTTTGAATTCGCATTATAATGCCACTGAAACTTTCGACTAAAAAAAAAAAAAAAAAAAATTATAAAATGTTCGAAATAAAAAAAAATATATAATTGGTAAACCAAGAAAACAATGTTATATAGGTAACATAAAAATTATCATAAGTACATAGTATGTGGTAAGACAATTGATTATTTTTTATTATGTGAGCAGTAAAATAATAATTTTATATACTACGTATGTTAATAAATCAATTTATACTACCGCTGAAAATTTACGGTTATATCTATCTATGTTGGTTTTATTATATACTTGTTGTTTCTGTATTTTTTTTTTTTTTTTTGTATCAATTTAGTTCATCTATGGGATAGGACGATTCTAAAGGCGGAGATAACTGAAACTTATCAGAATTATCAGATTTTTAAAAAAAAAATAATACAAATAATACAAATAATTTACCGATAATTTTTGTATTAAATAAACAATTCCACGAAAGGTTTAAAAGTAGAATTATATTTATCTTATATTAATTATATCGGTCAAAAAATATATTGTTTTCCTCAGTATTTTATTTTTCTTAGAAATATAATACTTTAATAAAAAATATATAAACAAATTAAACTTTAAATTTAAATACAGGAGATAGTATTTAAAAGAGTTAGCATTTTATCTGTTCGTCATCAGCATAGCACTCAAAGCAATTATTTGCCTTTATGTTTTTTTTCCAAGTTTTTATTTATGTCTATTTTGAATTTACTATTTATTATTACGATTTGTCTTTTTATTATTGTGTATTTTAAACGACAAATAATATTATTATCCTTCCAAACAGAAGATATAAATCTAAACATGGTTAAGTCATAAATTAATCTGGAAGGTAATTAAACTTTCATAAAAGAGGCGTAATGTTTTTTATAACGATATTTTTAGAATAACTGATTGCTAATTATATAGGTCATTAAAATTGTTTCATTATTTACAGAATATTGTAAACATGTATGATTGATAATATTTATGTTTTAATAATTATTATGAAATTTGACTTAAAACATGTCATTAAGTAATTTAAACATGACTATACGTATTACATTTCTTTACCTATTTATGTAATATAATATTTATGTATATTTATTTTTATTTTTATCACTTACGGTAATCAGCACTCGGTAGTTTTGTACGATTTTACATTTGGTATAAACTATATTAATAATGAAACTATATGATGTACAGATAATGAGATACTCGGATTACCTACTTTTTCATACATTCAAGATTCTTTGTTATCGCAATTATAATATAAATTTATATACGTATTAGCACAGTGTTCGATAAGACTTTTTAATAATTGTGAATCAAGAGCCAAAGTTACATAACATTTTATTAGAGACATCAACAAATCAAAAAGATTACCTACAGCAAACACATATTGAAAGCAGTTTATACAAAAACGGACACACCTACTCCTAATCTTACATTAAGTAGCAGTGGCGAATTTACAAAAATATTGCGCATAATATATTAAACATTTGCAATTTATCAAAACAATAATCTTTAAAAGTCTTTAATTATTTTTTTTTTTATCACAATAAATACCTAATGTGCATAAAAGTTGATTTTGCGTTCTGACTAAATAATTATTTCTTATATCTACAATAAATATTTGTTTTCTATAAGTATATCTGACTATAAAATGAATTTCTCTTAAAAGATAATAAGACACAGTAATTTTGTATAAGTACACTCTTAAATATAGTTTATCGATAATAATTGGAAATTCGAGATTCTTTTATCTCTTATTTTATATTTATTATAATTGAAAATAATTATGTCTGTCTTTTCAACATATTCACAATTTCAAAATGGGATAAAAATTTACTTTGCGAGCATTATCAAAATATACAATTTTCTGCAGTAGTTTAGAAAAAGTCATTAGGAATTATATTATAGCGTATGTGTGTAAATAATATGTATCGATTTTTTAAAGTCAATATCTGCAATTCGATTAACTATGAACATTAATAATATCGCAAATGTATTTGGAAAATAAATAGATAATATATTTGTATTTTTATTCAGACAATTCCACTTTTTTATGTTTGATTTTCATACCGTCACTCATAGGATTCCTCGAAATACCTCTTTGGAATTTTTTCCAACTGAATTTCGTCCGTAATAAAAATTATATAATTTTATTTTACAAAACACGTTATTATTGTATACTTAACTATATATTTTTTTTTAAAGTATATACACAGTTTAAATTACTTTTCGTATTGAAGTATTTATTATTTAAATATTGTTTAAGTTACACTTGAATCACATTCGGTCGTGTAAATTTACACCGGTTAATTGTCAGTGTATTTTGTGACGTTATGTTTGGACCACGGTTAACTACGGTTATCTACGGTTGTCTACGGGTTATTTTGAGAGTATATACCCGAGATTTGGACTTACCGTCAGATGTATGGCCGGTGGCAGATGCGGTTTGTCAGCCGTACAATCTTGGAACGAAGCACTATGGCTTTGACGGGAAACTTCTTGCATTAGCCGACGCCGGCGGATCATGACGAATGCCACTGACGCTGCGGCCATTATGGTGGCCACTGAAAGTGTGCCGACAAGCAAACCGATCAGACGACGACCGCCACTGCCGCCACTGCCGACGATTGCGTCTTCACGGTTTTTCGTATGTTGTGGCAAACCTGCAATAATGAGATTAAAAAAATTAAATTAAATTTTAAGGTTATATTTATTATGAAAAAAATGTAATGAATAAAAAATTATTTTCTTAAATAACAAAAACGTGTTATTTTAAACTTAGGTATGTATTACATAAGTACGGATATTCATTACAATAATATTTCTTCTTTAAGCTAATCTATTTCTGCTTTGAAACAGTATGATTATAACAGTATAGGTAATATTTTAATATGTATATAAATTTTATTATAATAAAAATATCAATAAAACAAAATAGTTTTATTTTCTTGATGTGTCAGTTAATTATTTTTATAACATCATGTTAAAAAAAAAAAAATTTTAATAACGTTTATCCTACATTTCCAAATTAGTTATGATAGGGTTTTTGTAATGAAATAATATATATATAAGTATATATTAATAGCATATTAAGTTTTACAAATACTATAGACATAGGTAGACAACGATTTTTGATAGATTCCATCCAAAAATATCTAGATACTCAAATTTTTGTGAACAGGTACAAATTTAAAATGACGTATTTTTCGTCTTCTTGCGACAAATCCACAATAACGAGAATAAAACATAAACTAATATTTAAGGACAATCGTGAACTTTATGAAAAAAAACTAAATAATCATGTTATTATTATAAAACCATAATAATATAATATACGATTTAGATACGCATTCGATAAAATTAAATGATAAAAATATGATATGCATTTGAGTTTTATCGAGATTTTCAATACCAGTGGACGATAAGCTGCAAAAGTATTATGCTCGTATATACGTAAAATATAATATACTTGTATTATTATTAATAGCATTGCACACAATCGACGCACTTATAGTATAATGAAAACAAATCCTTTTTTCCGTTTTAAACTCTAAATATCGATATATCTCATATTTGAATAATATACGTACTTACAATATTATATTATATATTATATTATTATAATACCAATAATAATACCTCTTCAAAATATACGCCATTATTATTATTATTATTATTATTATTATTTCAATACTAAAATTCGAAGGATACGATCTCGAAAGGATTAGATTACCTACTGTTTCATTTTACAATACAAATAAAATAGGTTATCTCTCCAGTCAGCCAACAAATTATTATAGTGTAGCTAGTGAAATTATCCACGAAACTATATCCGTTGTAATGCATATTTATCTGATTACTATTTACATTTTACAAATTTAATAACATTTTATTCGTTATTATTATCAGGGTAAAACTATGAAAAGTTACTGTTTAGACATTATTTGGTGAATACATATGAATTTAGGGATGTTTAAAAAACTGTTAAGCATTTGTTATTAATTATTTAATTAAAATATAAAACATGTATGTCGTTATATTATAATTGCAAATTGCAAGAATTGTATTAGAATATATATTTTTTAAATAAATTGAAAAATAATATGGAATTGTTCAACACGAGAATATCTACTATATTAATATATTTGAACCAAAATTATAAATGGAATGTAATTTTATGACTGTACGTGGGTTCTGAAAACAGTGATAGGTTTAGAGTTCAAGTGCATAATATACGAGAGGAAACAATATATAAACGTGTCAGATAATCGAAAAAAAAGAAGAAATAAGTGTGAGGATATATTACATAACGAGAGATAGAGATAAACGTTTAAAATAAAAGTCGTATTATAAATCGTAAATACAGCTATAATAAGTACCTAAATGTCAACCAGGTAAACTGTCCTATAAGAGTCTAAAAATGGGTTGTTTTACTGTCTCTAGCGACCCTAAAGGATAAACCATCCTGCTGGTCTAATACGAATCTGCTAAGTTATTGCAGTTGCGTTTAAATAAATAGTCCAGAGGTTCTATAAAGAAATCAGCGCTTTCCATTTGAAAGCGTTTACGCAATACCTACTTTAGCCGCTATTTTTCGATTAACAAATGGCCATGTAATTAATAGATTTCAATATTCTGCTAGTTCGATATTTTTTTTTTATCACTAAAATTTATTGGCAAAATCTAAGATAAACTTGTATGTGAAAAATTTTTGGAATTATGTTAATTTGAACTAAAATAATTTTTATAAGCATAGATTAAACATTAAAATTGAGAATAATAATATATTTTTTTTTTTATTAAGATATTATGAAACATGCCAATATTCATATTTGACACATTGGTTTAGTAGGTTTAAATAATTAAAAATTGATATGTCCAACGCAATCAACATTAAAAAAAATAAGAATGAATAATCTGTACAATTAGCTCCGTCCTAAAACGTCGGTGGTTAGTATCAGGTTAATATTATAAACTCGTATTATTAAATCGATCACGTTTGCTGTTATTATAATAAGAAATAAAATGAAATATTCCATTTTATTATTGTATTAAATAAATAATTATTTACCTAATACAACAAAATAGTTGCATAAATATTATTTTGTTATCTGGTGTATATGAATTGATAGGTTATTACGTATTAAATATCATTATTATTTTTATAGCATAGTTTTGGATGATGCTATAAAATAGAAACATATAACGACCAACACTATTTTCGTTTTGTTGCAGAATATTTAAATATTATAATACAGTATATAGTATATACGCTATACATATTTTATACGATTTCTTCGAGCATAAATATTAAAGGATTTTGCTAGGTAGGTACTCATATATATTCCTATATCCTATATTAGTCTTCAAATATATATAAATCAATATATATTTATATATTTTTTGACTCGGTAGGGAATTTGTTTGCTCAAATCAATAAATTTATAATCATGTATTTTATTCCCGATGATATTAATAATAAAAGGGACTTCTTTTTTTAAAACATTTTTTGTGATTAAAGTTTTATCATTTCATAGCATCAAATCGCACAAAGAAGAAATCTTATGTAATTTACATACAAATTCAGAATTGTTTTTTTTTTTTTTTTTAAACGAGTTTATAAAATTAATTTAAATTAGTTCCAACGATTTTAAGGGTGGCATAGTGTTTTAAAGAACACGATTATCAGATGAATCGGTAAATCTTTGTTGAAAACGTATTACAACCAAAACCAACATATTATGTTTAATTGATAACGGTAAAAGAAAAACACTTTAAATAGCGCATGTGTTTAAGCAAAAATAATAATTTTCATAATGTTGGTCGACATAATAGTGTTAGAAAAATATGGTTCGATAGTATTCATCATTTTATAAATATATAATTATGGACAATACGATGTGGGATAACGGTGTATTGGGGTCATGAAAAAGCGAGTTCGTCGACACGAAATTATATGCAATAATGACGACGGTAAGAGTTTTAAAAGTATTAAAAACCATAGCCGATAAATATATCGCAAAAAGGGTATAATATTTTTCATTTGTTTATTGATTAAAAGAATATAATAATAAAAGTCTGAAAGATAACATATTTATCGATAACGCTATCGCTGCAGTGTGCACTGTGCAATATACATACATATTATATATTATTCGAAGACGTATCTAATCCCGTAGAGAACAACACGCTACGTTAAATTATAATCATGGAATATACAATATTATATAAGTACACAATGCACCAGAAACGATAATCTAAATTATTCCATTAGTTTATAGAAGTCGTAAGTATATTTCTGCGGTAAATAATTTATGTTGTTTTTCTTTCGTGATAAAATGTATCGCACGCGAGAGTCTTAAATTACAAGTTTTCCCAAATCATACTTAAGTAAGACACTATTATATGTTCGCATCGTGTTCAAACCGTTTATTTTATTATCATTTCAAAAAATGCACATTTTTCTTCGATCCTTTGCAGTGTTGTGTACCCAAAGGAGTGCTACTTTTACTTCATTATGTACATAAAGTATACTTATAAACGAACAACGCCGTCGACCAACGAAAACTTTGTAATATTTTAATTATACCACAACAACTGTAATACATTAGTAGAATATTTGTATTTTTAATTATTTCCTATAATAAATAGAGTAATATGATAAATGATAACCATAATGAATTAAGTGTACAATTAACTTTTGCAATAATTGTTAATTATTATTCAAATTTTGCAGAAAAAAATAGACAATTATTTAACAATAAATAATATAATACCTAATCATATTTTCTAATTTTACATCACATTAAGTTTCACAATATTATTTGATTTTTGGAAGATAATAATATATTGCGTTTTAATATTTTATACTTTTATAAATCTGGAATATTTAACCGAAGCACGTTTTATTTATACATTTATGTTGATACTTTTGGCGAAAATTAAATGCAAATAACTCCTTCTCTATTTTAACCTACGCGATTTTAATGTTTATAAATTATTAACTTAAATTTGTATTGAACTAATAAATATATCAGGAAATGTAAAATTAAATTATCAGAAATTTCATTAAGGAACACCCACAGCGAATTAAATCGAGATGCTTTTTACTTTTCATCTTATTCGGCGTAAACCGTCAATTTATATTGTTATATTTGTTATTTTACAAGATACATCTGTTCATAAATTCATTAAATTATTTTATATACTCCGTAATCTTGTTTAATAACTTTTAATTTCCGTTTTTGCCAATTAAACTTTATTTAATCCAGCTTAATTAAAACTACAGTTACACCAAATACCCAGAAAATTAATTTTAGCAAAACGAATACTGCGCGTATATAAATTCATTCATATTTTTATTACAATTAAGTCATGATAATCAGTAAAAATCTTTTAATTTATTATTATATATTAATTTAAACTGCTCTTGTTGATGTACTGCAGTTGTCATCTAATTGATGTCATCTAATTGATAAAAACGTACAATTACAAACGATTAAAATATAATAAACACACTCTGTTTAGAGCCATACATTTTTAATGTATATCTAAAATTGTTAGAAAATACGAAAAGTTGTACCGGTGAACAAAAAATAATATTTATGATTGTTACGTCGTATGTTTACTGCACTGTAAAAACTAAAAATCTCTCTATTTAACTATATTTATTTATTATCTATTTATTTATATAGAGTTAGATATCTTAATTTTGAAAAGAACAATATTTTAATATTATATAGTTAAAATGAAAAATTAGGTAAGTTTATAAGAAAATAAATAAATTGTTGATACCTATAATATTATAATTATTATTTTGTGCTATAAATATTCCGTTCGCAAATATTTTGATTTGAAATATTTAAAATTTTCGAAGACTGTTTTTCGTGTAGATTTTTAATATTTTAATATACAAATTACAAAGTGTACACAAAAACTAACTAAAAGTAATTTCGAGTACTTAAATAATATATTATTATCGAATATTAATATATTATACAATTTATATCACCCGTATATTATAGATGTTACAATATATTTTAATTTAGAATATTTTTTAAATTACCTACTTAAATTTTGTGTTTTCATTATTTTAAATATTTATATTCTTTATTTTTAAAAAATTGATAATTTATACATATATAATGGATATGAGTATATTGGTTTAATTAATTTGACTTTTAAAATATTAAAAGTTTAACAGGATATCAAATGTCTACTTATATAGTTAAATATAATTATTATCTACAGTCCTTCTGTGAATTTAAAAATTGATTTTTAAATAAAAGTAAATATGATTTTCCTGTCTATTCAATTTTGCGTTTATCTAAACCAGTTTGTAAGTTTTCTAGCACGTCGAAGTTGGTAATATAAAAATGTTTATGTACACCGCAACAGTTTCAGAAGCTGATTGTTTGCTTTTTCAGAATGAACTTGTGTAAATATTACAATAAACACGTTTTCAATCGGTGTTTCTTTCTTTCTTTTTTTTTTCATCTGAAAACAATATATTGTTTTCATCAGCATATGATTCACCAAAAGATACGCTGCGGTAATCGTTGTCGTTTTATTTGTTTTTGTTTACTGAAAACCATTTGCGATTTCGGCATTATTATATTCTGCTTTACATTACACGCGACAACGACGTAATCCAACCGGATAATTTGATTGCGCCCTGTGTCCGATTTGAAACGTTATTGCCATCCATCGGCATTATAATATATTATCGTATAATGTTTCGGACAAAATAAAAATACGACTTCATTAGTTCGACTTGTTTCGGGGTCATCGGAAACGATTTCACCTCGTCCTCTGCCCGTGTCACCCGAACATGTCCGCGGCGGCAATCATTAATCCAACGGCTATTGTGTCCGATACGAATGTGCTCCACACGAATCCCCTGCCTGACCATCCATATAGCTCGGCCGGCCGTATAATATACACTTAACGACCTGAATTATTCAATTCAATTAATGGCGGGCAATCACGTATACGGGTTTGGTTATACGACCTCCTTGGCCCGTGCTACGTATATATTATTATTACGTTCGAAACACGTACCATACCACGCCAGTTAAATGGTTTTTACCGCGCATACAGGGCGATAAACATTTCGTGTTACAAAAATGGCGGCCGTTGCATGCATATTCAATGATATCGACTTTTTTTTTTTTTTGTGATGTACGCTCTCAACGCCCTGTATAATAATATATAATATGGCGCCAAAAATGTGTTGCGCCGGTCACGCCGCACAGTGGCACATCATTGTAACACGAAAGATTTTACATAATAAAATAAACGACGATAAGTCGTCTGGCAAGATTTTTACTTGTCTCTCTTGCTCAAGATACATTGTATTTTAATATTATTCAGTAAAGTCCTAAACTGTATACATATTATTAATAATACTTAAATATAATATAGGTATAATGTGAATAGGTGTAATAAAAATTTAACAATACCGTTGTGCTACGATAAAACAACAAACTATGCAAAGACGGTTTGTTGTACGTGTTCGTAAAACTCATATTTTAATAATAATAATAATATTCAAGAAAAGAAAAGAATAAATTCAAAAAAATTACCTCCAACAGGTGTGTTTCTCTCTTCTTTATGGTTGGCCGATTTTACTTCATCTCTTTGTAATTCGTTTCCTCCACTGTTCGACTTAACGCTATTGTCGTTCGGGAAGAAAATCGGCTCTTCTGCTTCCTCCGGAGGCCAAATTCCGGGTAGCACGACTGGAATTCAAAGAACTCAAAAAGTATTACACTGGTTAAATTAAAAATAATTTTTTATTTATAAACTTCTGTGTATAATGCACGTGCAGTGTAACTTAAAGCCTTGTTCCCGCAACAGTGTATTTATAGTAGTACGCATATATATTGTACAATTATAATAACGTCTCACCTTAGAAATATTATGAAATAAAATATCGCTACAGGAATTGATAACGCATTATTATTCTTCAATTCAAATACTTATTTATTATTCTGTAAATAAAATTATTCGTTCTGCATTGTTATTTTGTAATAATGACGCGTTTTCATAGGTATTCGTTATTAGTAATATTAACCCCGCAATCCCCCATCACGAAAAAGTTTTGAGAAACTTCTATTTCCCAAATCTCGTAATGCAATAAGTATACAATAAAACGCGCAGAATATCCGAGCGTAAACATTGTCAACCGGACAAATACAATTCAAAAGTACTCGGGCGCAACTCAAGTATAACTAAAACGAAAATGGTTAAAAATTAAATAAATATAATGTGTATTACTTTTTAGAAAAAAATATTAGTTTCTTTGGAAGTTGAATATAAAAATACTATATTGGAAAATACATCGAATTTTATGTTGTAAACATTTCTCGACTAAATTAATCTGAACGTTTATCTGTAGATTCGAAGTATTATACAATTTTTTAATTTATTATGTTATACAAGTAGCTACACATTTTGTTGTAAGCACACATAACTTTGATTTATTTATACTTTATAATTTGTATTTAAGGAATTTTCAAACACCACGTGTCTTATCCTGTTTTGTGTATTACGGTTATAAATAATTATTTTAGTTTAACAATTTGGTTCAATGTGTGTGATAACGAATTATGTGTAGCAGATTAATAGATGCAAAGATTGAGTAAAATTCCTGTATTAATATACATATTATCAGTATTAATGTAACTAAATGAAAAATATTAAGATAACCTAACGGTTTTTGCAAAAAATAAATTTACACTACCTGCCTTTTAATTTCAATCTGAATTTAATAATCACATAAGGTAACATACTAACATATTATATTATTATAGAAAACAAAAGTACCTTTGCATTTGCGAATTATGGTGTATAATTAATGGTGTATTAAAGTTAAACACATTTCTATTAAAATATATTATATAGAATACTATTATAAAAGTAGCTTTTGATAATTTTAGAAAACAAAAATATAATATTATCAAATTTCGGAATTAAGAAGTATTAAAAATATATTATAAAGTTTATTAAAACTTTAGATAAACTACGGAGTATTGCATTAGTTTTATATTTTGCACAGAGACAACTCATGTCGTTATCGTACGTTCGCGGTCAATTTCGAGTACAAAGTATTTAGAAGCAAAAATCGTTACTTTATATTGTAGTATAACCTTCTTTAATATCATAGAAAAATAAGATAATTGTGTAATACTATTATTATTGGTATCAGTGGCGCCGAACTAAAATTTTTTTGGAGGGGCGATAATACAAGAAAACCCACCCACCCCCAACCCCCCCCCCCGAAATTTTTTATTTTATATTTACAATACGACGGAATTTGATGAGCAATAAAAAAAAAAAAAGGCCTCCAGTTACACCTTACATATAAATAACCATGACAAAATCTATATCTCTAATGATCAAAACTCAATAGTCAATATAATTTTAATAAAAATAATTTAATAGCACACAACCTATATTATTATTACTATTATACTGGAGAACTAAGTGACGAATCGCGCTTTCGTGGCTTCTACGTCAGCTGTCAGAATTAAAACCCAGATTAAAATACCACATAGAGACATACAAGTAAAAATAACGTTATAATTAATAGTATTATCATGGAATTCCCTTTCAACCTTTAGGAATATGGTTATAATTAAATTGATACCTACTATTAAAAATTATGATTTCTTGTAAATCCAAACAATGATAATTCCATAATAATAAATTTATTTAAAAATACACAGCTCACAAGTCATGTTATATCTTATCCTTTATTTGTTTTATAAATATTATTAAACTATGATTAATAGTTTTTAGTTAATAGTTTATTAGTTTATTACTATATTAAATGACTATAAAGTGATAGAATGTTTGTATAACATCATGCGAGTATTTATTGCGAGTATAATTTATATTATATATTTTTGAATTTCCACATTTTTCATATCACCTAGCTATCGGATACCCACCCCCTTTAGAAAGGGGGGCAACTGCCTTCCTTGATGAGTACTTTCGGCGCCACTGATTGGTATTATCCGCCAAATAATAATTCAAATATATTTGTACGAACGAGTGTAAGTGAACGTGTAAATAATATTGCAATAATAATAAATTACAAGGAAACGTGAACTTTATCGTTTAGCATATATTATACGATATTATTACGTAATATAATAATATAATATTGTACGTACGCAACACAGTGTATTCATAGAGATATAAAAACATATATTACCTATAGGGTCTACAATAATCTCGTTACCGTACAGTTGGTAATTTGATTTAACGCGTACACGACATTGTTAACTTATACGCCAATCGGGTGGTGCCTTTTGTTACTTTTAACAGTATTTTTAGGTGGCGATCGAATGTAACAACCGGAAGAGAGTAGAAAAAAAAAATTTTAAGCCGTACCCGTACGACGGAATAAAAATATATCCAAACTGTTAAATAATCCGACTTCTCTATCCCCTTAATATAAGTATATGCAAATCTCCGAACGGCGGCGTGCGCGGTTTTAATGACAAAAGGTTAGGCGTTAGAGAATGGAGGGGCGAAAGGGGAAATCGGATCTCTGACGAATACGTGACGAGAATAATATTGGCCTTGGGAAAAAAAATTCACATTCGCCTCACGCCCTAGTGGTAAAAAAAAAAAAAAAATATAGTGGCTGGAGGGTGGTAAAGAAAAAAATATTCAAAAAAAGCAATTTCTCTAGCATTTTTTTTTCACAGAGACGAGCATTATTAAATTAAGTTCTCTCTGGTTCGGTTTTAATACGAACGCGCGTGGTCACGGGCGGACGAATTCGATTTCTCCGACGTTTCGACGTTTCACGACTACTACACGATCCGCACGACGACGAGGCGGTGATACTTGTGCATATATAAATCGTTTCGATACCGGGGTGGGCAGATCGTTTTTCTCTTTCTCCTCTCCCTCCCCACACTTCATTTCTCTCGTCCGCCAAATAACGAGAACTTGAATTTTTATGATTACATCTTTCCGGCCAATAAAAGCACCCTCATACCGGAGGCACGGTGCTCCTCATCTGTCCTTTGATACGGCCATATCTTACGGCTGAGAATTATTATTATTTTCACTTCCCGGAAATCAAATATAATAATAAAAATAAAAATAAATACTCGTAGGTAATAAATCGCATCCGAGGACCAGACATTATAATATTTGGAGCATATTATTATTGTTATACGAACACCAGCAAAATAATTTCATATTATTATTATTATTTCTTCGAAGAGGACGACGACGACTGCGAACACAATGTGTAAACAAATAATATAATAACGTCTTTCCGATAAAATAACTTTTATTCATTTAATTGTCGTACTACGTAGTATTTTTGTATGCGTGCGCATAAAATAATGTATTTTATTCGTAAATGGTAAGTATAATAATTTAAGCTGTTATAAGGGCTATAAAAACGCACGCTGCATTCGTATTGGCCTATAATATAATAAGGATATGAGGACGGTGATTTTTATAACCTACTACCTAGTAACCAGTAACGACATAATGCTCACAATAATATTCGCTTATATAGATAATAATAACATGTCGTTTATAAAAATAATAATAATATTATAATAGTTTATCGAACTATTCATACGAGCATGCGATTATAATCATAGCAGAAAATAGAGTTTATTCAATTTCCGAGTTGGATAATCACGTTTATTTTATGGAATATTCAAACAATATTACGTTATTAATATTGGCTTTTGAACATCTAAAACATTACTCTCTTCAAAAATAATTGCAGTTACGATTCTTTCATTTCGTTTAAATTAACCGAATTAAAATATTTTTATATGAATTAAATATAAAGTCAAAATAAGTTTATTTAATCCTTATTATACGTTCCAAAATAATTTTGTATTTTAATTAATCATACTATATGGTTTGGATTATATTATATTCCTGTTAATCTGATATCACAATAAATAATATACCTAATATAATATATTATATATTTATAATAATTAAAAACTAAATAAATAATGTGTTTGCTATTAGATAATTACAAATAAAATAGTGTAATAAAATGACTTTAAACGCGTGAATGTTTTTTTTTCCCGTATACATTTTATCTATAATTTTTTAAATAATTATAATTTATGATATTGGCATAAGCAGAGTTTAGAAATATAGCGTATTGTTCACATAAATAAACAAGTGAATACTTACTTTTGACATATAATAGTTATATTGATTTTGTGACAAGAGAAAATGTGTTTACGCATTTTAATGAGTCGATTGCGATAAAATATAATATAATACATTTATAGTATGTTATCAATCATTATTGGACTTTTGGTTTTTGCATCCATATTTTATTTTTTTAACGTTTAGCCCAACATTATTATTGCGATAGTACATCAAAAAATATTAAAATCTCTGTATTGAGTTATGATATTAAATAATAATTTAACATCATTATATTCACAACAAAGCGTTTCCAATGTAGCCGTATAAAATTATGGCGGTCTAAATATTGGGGTACGTCATTATTAGTTTACATCAAACGCGTCGAGCTTTTGACCTGGCTGCGATAATAACGTTGCCCGCGGCGTACGCGCGGTGAACTGTAGATTAAGAGCAGCCATGCCACCCTACCCTACCTTATAGATACTTATCGATAATTAGAATTTGGTCAGCCCCCGTTATTGTTATGCAGGATAAACGGTTAGATTGGATTCGATTAAATCCAAAATGTGTTCCCAGTTAATAGGTTTTCTATTGAGAAAAAACTAAAAAGACGGTGGGTCAAAAAACGTGCGTCAAAAACAACGACTTGGAATCACGTTGAGACGCATAATATGAAACTCAACGGTTTAATGTACTAAATTATATTATAATATCATTCGTTACGAAAGAAAGTAAGAAAAAGAAAAATAGTATATTTTATAGTTACTAGACCAAATTTGCTGAACTAAAAGCTATGTGAAACATAGACTCGCGTAATACTCAAAGTAAATTATTGTGTTTGTTTCTTATAGAATTATTGTTGATCGTTTACGCGGCGGCGATATAATTATTTATTGGTGATATTCTCAGATGTAGCTACATCCTGCGTATAGGTATTATTTAGATGATAAAACCGCGGAAAACGTATAAATTGAATATAGGCATTGAAACGATATCATGTCGATAAGGTGGCAGTGGAACGCGGTGTTGACGGCGGTAAAGTACATTTGACGCGTTAAAGAGATAAATGTACATCGATGCTGACGTTTTAAATGGATCGAAGTGTCGGAGGGCAACAGAATAGAAACGGAAGTTTTCCGAATGTTCACACGGGTGGTAACGATAAGACTCTAACACGGCGGCCGAAAGGGTTTCAAAAAGGATATTATATATTATATTATTATATAGAGATACTTTGCTGCGAGTTCAGAATAAGTGACAATAAGTCAGAAGAACGTAGCGACGACGACGACAATGAGACCAACTACAATAAATTGTAATCATTCATCACCGCCGCCCGATGGTATCACGTGTATACATCTAAAACTCGTGTTGATTAATCATTACTGATTATCTAATTGTTTTGTATAAAATAAGCCTAATAATATGAGCATATAGAAAATATAGAAAAGTTATTATTTCTATTATATATGGTATTTGCGAATGAACACGGTTTATCTTCAAATGTTGCACAATGTTTAAGCATTCAAAAAAGCTATAACGACATAAACACTGTCAAAATAAATAATACGTTAAAAATGATAAGTTTATAATAAAATGTTTGACAAAACTTATATAGTAGGTAGTATTCATATATAGATATAAATACAAATAATATTATATTTATTTTGTCAAATTAATTTATTTCTTTATATGAAATATAAAAATGAAATAATAACATATTATTATACATGGCGTGCATTAAACGACACAGATGATGACGGATTGATTGATATTACATATTTGCATTAATATAACATGGTTATTATTATAATGTTTATATTTGATACAATATATTAACTTTGTATACATTTAAAATTATTATTACTTTTTTAACAATCGGCTATAATTTTTATTTATCGGGTTTCTAGGTGGGTATAAATGTATATTAACGATATCGTTTCCATTGTCTTACATTCAAAGGTAAAATAATTGACAATCATTGTTGCTTTGCATTGAACAGAAATTATATCTCTCACAAATGGATATTAGTTTCATAGAGCTTTGGGAGTGTTGGAAGTGTTCACTATGATATGTGTACACTATAATAATAATTTAATTTCGATTGCATACGTCATTTTATGCACAGGTAGTATAGTGGACACATATAACGTTGACGAATATTATATTAAATCAGTCAGTTATAGTTAACGGTTAGTGATTATTAATTAAATTGTGTTCGAATCTATTAATTGTACTAGGTACGTGTTTTACAGAGAAAATCAATACAAATTTGATTTAATTTGATTTTAACAATAAATACAATATTGTATTTTTTTTTAATAATTTATATAACTATAATTATTGAAATATTATTCATTATAAATAGTATTAAAATAACTAAAATGTAAATCTCTAAACTATATAATAACTTTCAAAATTACATTACCCACTTAAAATATTTATATTGAAACACATTAAACGAAATAAAAATACGAGGAAAACACAATTATCTAAAAAATATTAGTTAAGTATTAATATTTCAAATATAAAATAAATATTTTGGTGTTTACTGTTAGAATATTAAACTGAATATATTAAAGTAGATTTTAATATCGAGAAGCATAAATATAAATATTTACTCTATAATAATATAATGTAGGTACTAGGTACACATTAATAATTTTAAAATTAATTATTATTTGTTTTTTTTTTCCTATGTATTAAAAAGGCATGTCGAATAAAGTAATTTAATCCTATATTGAATTATAAACTACTTATTATATCGAAAAACAGCGAATAAAAAAGTTAATATTTTTAATGGTATATTAGATACATTATGATAATTATATTTATGTAGATTTCGTTGATGTGAAAATTCGATTATATAATCAGTGAGATTTTACATATTATAATATAATCTTAAAAACTATAATATTAATAAATTAAACCGCTGACTAAACATTATATCATAATATTATTAACTGTGCGTTATTTAATTGAGCCTTTGTAATATTAAGTACTAGAAATAGAGTTGAAACAAAGTAAAATATTTGGTATAATAGACTGCTGATGAAGCAGTTAATCTAGCTATCATAATACCTACCTTAATTAATGACATTATAACTTAAATTAAAAACAATTTTAACACACAGTAGTAGGAAGCAAAACTACTGGAACTCTATTCAAATCTCTAACAAACTAAAAATCATATAAAAAGCACAAAGAAGTCGCTCATTTCAGAACTTTAAAACACTTTAAAATTAAACATGAAAAGTTACCATAAGAAAATACAATATAATAAACTGATAATTCATTCCAAAATTTGACTGTGTGTGTAAACTACCTACGAGAAAACTAAAAAAAAAGTTCATACGTTCAAAATTGCATTAATTATAACTTATAATAAAAATCTAAAATCAATTTCTTCAAAATTACAATTTCCATGAATTTTACTGTTTTACTGCTTTTCGTATTTTTTTATAGTTTTTCTTTTCCCAAGAAAAATTTTTTGAGAAATTTGAAACAATTGTTAAAACAACTACCAACTAGATGAAATTTTTTATTTTGTTAAAATATTTAGTGGTATATGTTTAGGCTTCTATACAATTTTTATACCGATAAACCCAAAATTACAGGTAATATTAAATATTTTTAGATAAATTTCAAAATTCTATATTTAGTTAGAAAATCAACCAATGGTTTCTAAATTATTTTACTCATATGTAAAACATCTATGTGAATACTCAAAACAATTTTCAAGTCCCTATGATTGAAACCTAATTAGTTATCATGAATTATAAAAATTCAAAATAACAAAAACCATATTTTGCCGATTTTCGCTAGTTTTTGCTACCTAATTTTTCTTCTCCATGGAAAACGAATAAATAAATGTATTTTATTGTTGAATTCAAAAATAATATCAGGTTTTAAAACGTCAGGAATTGTACTTTTTTATAACAATTTTTCATACAGCTATAATAGTTTTTAATATTATCATTATTTTAAAGATCTCATTGGTGGAACAATAAAAGGTTAGGTTAGGACGGCATTCGTTCTCGTTATCATACACATAAACAACTGCAGTTGAATGCCTTGTACACGTACACACAACTACACAAGAGACTATTGAATAGATTATTTAAAACGAAAGTAGTTTCTTTGAAAATACCCTCATATGGATCCCCTATTGTTAGTTTAGAACAGAATTTTCTGTTGGTATGGAACAGAAGCGTTTAAACAAAATTATTTTACAACGAACACAATAATATAAAATATAATACAATTTTCCTGACCCCGTTTTCTTTTATGATAAATGATTATCATAATATACCTACTCCTATAAAATTAGATAATTTACGTACATTGATAATGCGCAATGTGGATATCAAAACAATATTATACAATAATACAATAAAGTAGTTTGTGTTTATTAATAAAATACGAATTTATGTGATGAATATAACTTATAAGTATCGTCAAACGTCAATTTAATAATTTATAAGTAATAATAATATTTTACGATATTATTCGATTATTATTGATGAAATTAGTATTATATATTATATTCATCATTGTGTGACGGGAAAAATACCGAGGTCATCTCTCGGGAGAATGAAGAGTATAAAGTTATATTTTGAAAAAAAATCTGAACACAAAATATATCTTTCGTTTTTTTTTGTTGTTTTTTTGTTTTGTTTATGCGACTTCTTTTTTAGGGTTATCATACTCAATGCTGTGCGGGCCACGATAAAACATTCGTCTAGATGAAATATTAGTATTTTCATAAGGATATAAGCACAATATATATAGACATATTTTATGTATGTAAGGTATAACATTTTGTATTTTTCTTAACCAAATTCAATACACCGCAAAAAAATCTGGGTGAATAACATTAATCATTTTCCAAAAGTCAAAACAGCTTGAGATATGTACACGCGTGGGACTTACTCGTTACTCATATAATTGTTTTTTCGTCATTTATTGGTTTACCTGTGCACTTTTTTCTATTGGATAAAGCCAAATATTGGATTGAGCAAATACAAACCATGATCTCGGTAAAGTATATAAATTAATTTTCTTCATTTCTTCTTTGTCTGGTATTGAGAAAATAATGGCGACTTTTTAGGATCTACACTCATATCAATAGTTTATGATATTTATGTTAAATGTATAAATACTTCTATTATTTACCACAAGTTCAAATTTATGCAATTTATGCATTTGATAAGTAAAGAATAATAAGCAAGGAAATTAGATTGATGTAATCCCTAAAAATTATCTCGTATAAATTTATTAACTTTTTCTAATTTTCAAAAAGGTTCACTTTAAATGCAATATTTTTTAATGTGAACTTAGTCTTTATATAAATAACCGATTAAAACAATTATATTTAATTCATAATTATATCTTAAAAAAAAAACTACAAAAATACTAATATCTATTATACATACATTTATGTTTTGTTAAATTTCAAATATAAATATTTGATATTATAGTTGGTAATTTAATAAATTCATATATTAAGATTTATCTCACTTATTAGTGAAATAATTATATATTTTTTTTTCTAATGATATTATTATGTCTCAATGTCCCATCTAAAAAAACTTTTTTTTTATAAATACATTTTTTTAAAATGTAATTTACTAAATTTATGCTCAATTTGTATTTCTTTCCCCCAGATTACTTTTGAAGTCGTTATTAATATTATTAATTTTTATGTATACATCTAAAGTTTATAAATACCTATACACAATTAGTTCTAATCATCAGTAAACAATATTCACATATTTTGTGAATAATGACAAATTAATAATTGGTTATTTTCAAATTTAAAACACAACACATATTTTATACTATAATTAACCTAATATATGTTATGTACAAAATTACTAATTAAATGTTTAAATTGTATTTTAGTTTGTTTTATACATACGATAAATTATGTACACCATTTTTTTTTTTTTTTTTTTTTTTTTTATAATTCATTACAAGTATTCCATTTTATTTACAATTTTTTTTAAATTTCAGACAAATATCTTTTAGTATAATGATATAACACAAAAATTAATATTTCTTGCTCAATAATAAAAAAAAAAAAAATTATTTAATTTTTAGGAGATGAATATTAATATATTGATTAGTAATGACGAGTGTACATAATTGAGATACAAGGGTTCTATAATTTATGTAGAAGGATAAAATTTTAAAACTAAGTAATCCAGAACATAATTAATATGATATTGAATTATATGGTTTAATATGGTAATTTCCAATTACCATAAAAACAGAAAAATGCCCATTGGTTAATTTTTTGGCTTGATTAGTCAATCAGATCGCCGGCAAACATCTAGGTATATATCTAATACGTTGCTCAGAAAATTAATGTCTGAGTTTTTTGAACCGCTATTCTATAGAATATCAACTATAGGCCTAAGTACTTTTAAGGTGAGAAATTTCACTTTCTTTACAATACCTTTATCTGCTACTATCACTAAATCTCTTATTCTCCGTATAACGTGTCTATCAAATTATGAGTACCCAATATTTGACTATTGAGAAATTTGTAAAAATCTATTAATTACATAATATATTTCACTTTATGAACACTAATTTCCATTCTATACAATACTTACTAAAATAAATTGATATACCATACCATTTGAAACGTATTATAAGAAGTATATTTTTAAAAAAAACTGGTATGAATTCAAAAAAATAAAAATAAAAATATTGTCATAGAAATAAAATATCCAAATTTTTAATATTTAAAAATTTAATTTACTTATATTGTACTTATATTATTTACAATACTTAAGTATTGTTTACTTATAAATATCTGATCAAATATATTTAAACCATTTTCATTTTCGCTATAAACAAAATATTATGGTATAAAAATGATCGAGTTGATTATTTATTTAAATTCACGTCTAATACGTTAAACATAAGAATATGTATTATCATTGGTGAATTCAGAATATGTTTTAAAGGGGGGGGGGGGGGGTGTAAAAAATGTAATAAATTAAATTGTTTCTAATTTTTGTGGTTATCATTGTTATTATAACTTTTTTACAATGCTAATTATAGAAGTTAAAATATATTAATGAGTACATCCTAATACTTATACAAAGTTTAAGCTATAAATGTATATTTATTTTTCGTTTCAATGTTCTTGCAAGTTCAACTTATTGTTCAATTGATCTGAAACATTATCTATAGTATTATTTGTAGTTTTTTAAAATCATTTTATTACATTTATACATATTATTTGATATGAATAATATGAATGGAATATTTAGTTATAATAATATTGTCCTCCAAACAATTATTTTATTTTATTTACAACTGAGCCATCTTCTTTAAATGTAATTTCATATTTCTATATCACTTGTTGTTTCTATTTTTTCCCGTTTTATTATGTTTGTTTAATTACTAAGTTTAAATTTATAGATATACACAAGTAGGTATGCAAGTTTTAATAAAAATATATACAAATTGGATATTGTATTATTTATAGTCCATTAGTTATTGAATAATATTTAATATTGTATAGTAGGTTAGGTTATATTAATCAATTTGATTTTTAATTTTAATAAATCGTACAAATTATTAATTATTTTTATACACACCATTATATACTTATATCAATTTATTATACTTTGTAAAAATGTGGATTAAAATAATCAAACATATAAAGTATAAGGTATTCTTAGTTTTATTAAATGTTTAACAATTTATAATGTTAGTATTATAATTTTATGAATATTATAATATGTTTTTATTATTATAAAGCTTATGATTTTACTTTTCACAAAAAAAAAATAAAAAAATGAACTAAAATGTGTTTTGGAATCTCAATTATTCTACTTATATATTGTATTAAGAAATATTTATTAAAATAATACTGGATATATAAGGCCACACAAATTAAGTAGATCTATATTAAAATATTAATAATTATATTATTTTTTATATTCCCATTCTGTGAAGAAATTTTAAGTGATTAAACAGAAAAAAAAAATAGTATAAAATACCTTTTAAAAATATTTCTATAAACTTTAAATATTTTATCTTGGAAATACATGTTTTATTTTAAAAATTCTGAAAAAAATACTTTAAATATAACTGTTCCTTACCACATAGAATAGTAGTTTACTTTGTTAAATTCATATATATATATATATGTGTGTGTGTGTGTGTGTGTGTGTATTATGTCATATTTGTATTTTGTGGTAACTTGTTATGAAATTATACATGTGATCAACGATCATTATTATGATTTGGATTACAAATGAGAGCATAAAATATTATTTTGACTAAAATGCTATCATCATTAAAAATAACTTGAAATAGGTATTTATTAGAGTAAAAAATATAAGCATTAATGTGAACATTGTTAATATGTTGTATTATAATTAAACAATAAAATAAAACGAAATTTTAAATAGGTAATAAACACTATGTCTGTAATTATTAAATAAATGATATACCTACTATAAATTATATCATTACTGGTGCTTTTTGTTAAAAAAAAAAATAATAATAATAATAATTTAAAAAACAATTTTAATTTGTCTTACATCTGAACATCCTCACTTCAGCTATAGATTTCGATATCCACAGTGTTACTTAAAGTTGTATTTGAATATTTTTCATTACGGAGAAACATACTTTTTTTCCTTAATACACTATAAATTTGATGATAAAATATTACCGTTTCTTAATGGACTAAAAAACACTTGTCCCTTATACCTCCCTACATGGAAAAAACACGAGACTACAGTTTGTTATTTATTACTTTATATATTTTTATTTATTTTTCGTAATTAATCGCAGGAACTGTGTATAATTGCATTAAATCATTCAGCATTCATTTATGGCTGTACAAAAACTTAAAAAACAAATTTACATTGTATAATATGCTATACCTATATAAATTTCTAGTTATAAAATACAATACATTTTTATATCGTTATTGTCTATGTTGAACAAAACATTCTCATAGATAATTATTTGTAAAAATTATTTTACGCATTTCAAAACTTTAAATGCATTTCATCAATAAATATGTAATATATCTACTTTATTTCTTTATAGAAAAGCCGTTAACAATATTTTCTAATCAGTTATCTTATTTAAGATAAAAATAAATGAAATTTTAATTTAAAAATTTTAATGATTTTAAGTTATAAGTTAATTTATATATATATATATATATAATATAACTTTAAATTAATTCAAAATTATAAAGTAAATCTCATTAAAATAGTCATTAAAATTTTACATTTTCATTTGGGAGTGTTTTTGAGCCTAAACATAAATTATATTTTATCGATTATTTGAATAAAAATACTTTTAAATTTAATTATTTTCATTTAAATTATGTAATTTTCTACATATATATTTTCGTAAACATAAATGTTTAGTAAACATAATGGGGTTTCCACGTTTTAACAAAAAAATTACGGCTACTATAAAATATAATAGAAAAAATATGAAACGTAATTATTAACGCTAAGAGCTGACTTTTAGTTTTAATTACCCTTACATGTAATATAATACAATCAGTGAACCAACGTATTTATTTGGATCAATAATTTTATATTTTGAAGTTTATAATATATGGTAGATTTTTCTTAAAATAATTTTATATTAATGTAACCTAGAAAAAGTTATTATAATTTGAAAAAAAATTCAATTATGTAGTGAAATTTCCTATACCACGTAGTGTATTTTGAAAATGTAGAAAAATAAATAAGTTATTGGAAGGACATTTTAAATGCATGCATTCATATTTCTTATAAAACTCATTTCCTATTATTATTAATTTCGGCTGTATTATAATATAAAATTATCATATTTTACGTATTTATTGTATTATAATTTACAGTTATAATTGCATTAATAAATTGTTATTTAAATTTTTTTATTAATTATGATTCATTATATTATGAGTATTTATAGTATATAATATTTAACCTTATAATTTAATGCTGTTTAGTGTTTATTAATCTTAACTAATATTTAATTTAAATTAAATAAAAACGATGATTTTTACTCAATTAAAGAATAAATAGTATATAATCTTCAATAAAGATAATAAACAGCAAACTACTAAATAGTTTAGAATATTTTATAGGTAATTGAATTACACGAAAATTTCAACGTTCTAACTTGTTCAGAAATTTTCAATCGATGCGGAAGAATTGCAAAAGTTTTTCAAAGTACTTTTATCAGTACCCAGAATGTTTCGCCAGAGTTAATAGTAAGCACTTTACCTTAAAGTAAATATTTCAGCAGCTCAAGGCTAAGAAAATCTAAGTCTAGGTTTTATAACCAAAAATACATTAGCATACGGAGATTATCGCGTAATAATATTAAATATTACAATAGTTATAGTTCGAGAGACGGTGTCCAGGAAAACGCTAATTATTATTGTCGCCTTAAAAGCATTGACTTTGAACGGATCGAACTCCAAACCACTCGCTTTTCTTGAAAGGATATTAATATAAAAGTTTCTTTGCGTTTTATTCCAAAGAAACTGATATCGGAATGATTTACATAATTTGTGTATTCCAAACACCGAAGCCTGCATGATGATAGTAGGTATAATAATATAAACCGTTTCGGTTCTATGGGCGTCAAATTATAATACGTGTGTCACCACAACCATGCACACAAACATGCGCGCGCGCGCGTATTATTATACAATAGTAATAACGTAGATGCGTTACTTCCGTTTTCCGTGGGGAAATCGACCAAAATGAAAAGCACAAAATATCTATTCAGGTGCCTATATACAGGATGTATCACAGGAATTTGTCATTTTTACATTGTTATTATTCGGAAAAATGTCAAATCTTCGTGATACACCCTGTGTATATTATATATAGCTAAACCCCACGTTGCCTCTGCCGACCGACCGGCTCGTATATATATATATATATATAATTTTACCACTACTGTCTCGCGTACCTATATCCATTGTTATTATTAATGATTAAAATTCGCTATATATAGTTCAATCAATGCCCATTGTACGGTATATAATGTACGGTTTCCACATCCAGCGCCACTCGCCGAGGAAAAGAGCGTCGACGCCCGAAGCTCATCCGACTACGTGACGAACAGCTACGACAAATTAAACCGACCGAACAGGACACTACGATGACTATTGTTTGAAGAGAAAAGATAATATTATATACCCTTCGAAAGATTGACAATTTACAGTGTTTTTTTTTTTTTTTTTTCTATAACCGATGAAACGCTAGTAGTGGATGTATTGTGAGGCGAATGTACTTCCTTCGCTGCAGAATACTTATCTAAGATAGATACATGTTTTGTAATACTTTTACTTAAATATAATGAAATTTTATTTTCTATGGAGACAGTGATATCGGGTTTTTTGTTTTCCCAAGAAAAAAAAGAATTGTTTTTGCTGAATCATCAATATCATTATCATTATTTATGGTATATACTATACTTTAAGATTAACGGATTAAATCCACTAAATTGTGTCATAAACTCTTAAAGTTATAAGTCATAACTATATATTATGACTATTACTAGACAAAATTTATTGTATAAAATATAAATTATTCTCATGAAAAAGAGGATTTAAATGGATAATATGATTATATGAATTATGAAATATAAAAATAATAGTTGTGCTCCAGTAAATAATAGTTTATATTTTCAAATACGAATACCTAAAGCTAAAATATCTAAGTATTTTGAAAGTATATTTAATATTTATACAAGTAGGCAGTGGTTTGGGATTTTAGACCATCTTTCAACTGAAAATTATTTATAGTTTGATCATAGAATCGTTTTATAAGCTTCCTCATTTATTTCAACTTTGGTCTATTTGAAAATGGACAAAATTTTTGTACAAAATTATATATTTTTTTAAGCATGTAATATTTCTAAGGGCCAGAAAACGAATAAAAATATTCTTTTCGACTTTTCAGCAACGTGATAGTTTGCAAAGCACGGTCGTTGTTTCTGTAACAAGCCAACTAGTGGTATTTAAATAAACATATTACCGCAGCTGGTTATTACCTAAATGCACATTGTAATGATATAAATATACGCGGCTTGCCGATTTCCGTTCGGGATGGCTGCGTCGACGCGTCCGTTCAAATCCCTAAATCGACGGTGCTGCGCGCAATAAGCCGTCGTTATTTCCGAAATCCTTCGGTGAATTTCGACAGCATTAATTGGACTTAGCCGGCGCGTAATCGACCCGAACGGACGAGTGGTTTCGAACGATTTCTAGTACAACTGCAGCGCTTATGGTCGACAATATTATACAATATGTTTGTCATTGGTTTATATAACGTACTCGACGAACTGCGCGGAGATAAAATATTATTATTCGACCCGCAGTGACGCTTGATTGTGTTGTTATTAAACGATCGCGACGCACACGCATTATACAGGACGATGGATCGATATGAATCGGAAATAAAACGGACAGACGCGGTACCGGTACGAAATTCCGATCACCCTGTATATTGTTTTAAACGCATGGCCGAGGCGAATTTGTTATAGGTATAGACTGTTATACTCGCAGACATTATCTCACTGACGAGGTAAAACCGACGTAATTTAGGACCCGAGAACTATAAGCTCTGCTCCAATAGCGCATGCATTAACGTTTCGCATTTTCGCGAGATGAGGGATTTGTAATGAAATGAATTTCTACGCATACGACGCTTCTGTTGCTGCCGTTTTCGCTGACACCGCGAGTCTAATATTTCGTTGGTGGTTTTCCAACAGAAACACGACGACGTAGTCTCGCGTCTTTGACGATAATTATTATTATTGTTATCGCGCGTACTGCACATATTAATATATTGTGTCACGCACGGTGTTCTGTACAATGTAGTGATGATTCGTTTCCGCGTAACGTCAGATTTGATTAAAAATATACAAAAATATAATATAACATTTTAGGAATGAATACAGAAACAGAGAGAGAATGGTATACACATAAAATAGGTATAAAGTAGAAAATATTATATAATATGTATGCAGGGACGTATTAAGAATTCGTGTTCTCCGGGTCACATTTCTTAAACATAATTAAATATATTTTTATAATATATCGTAATTAATAACATTTTATATTATCAACGATGATAACAACTGCAAACATAAAAAAATAAAATACTCAAATAATAATTTACCAATGATATATTTGAAAAAATGTTTCTCTAAAACGATCAATGGTTGCTTAGAAAGTTTCAACATTAATTTTTATAACATCGCTCACTATTGTATTATTCAATACCTTAGGATATGAATAATAATTTGTTTTCGGTAACTTCTATTAAGTTAATTAAAAAAAAAAACAATAATTAATAACTCAACGGTTTGCTAACCATCATAAGCCGGTAAAAAAGTCAACATGCTTTTATTATAGGTTGTATAGCTAGTTTTATAAAGAAACTTTATAAAAAAAAACGACCTTTGTTTATATGATTGATTATAAATCTAACTAAAAATATTCATTGTTATCTTACACCATCAATAACTTTTGTTACATTAATTTCAATACATAAAATATGTATAATGATTCTCCATATAAATAATAAAAGTAAATAAGCAATTTACAAATTATTATTTTTTCTTTTTGTAAAATAAAATATTTTAATCAATTAAAATGTTTAAAAAATAAAAACAATATAAACATATTATATTTGACCAAGAAGAATTATTTGTATATTTATACAATTGACAAAATGATTATATTTTGAAAATAATTGCATAATTACGCATTTTATTATTTTTATTTTTCGCCTTACTTCCCAACTATATAGCCGTATGGGGTCAACCACCCTAGTAATACACTTCCATAGATTTCGATCACCTACATCTCGTTCATTCGCACCATCTAATTACACACTTTATTAAAAAGTTAACATAACATTTAAACATATTATACCAATAGCATGATATTAATAAATACTGTCTTATGCAAATATTTAAAAATATAATTGTAAACATAATTATTCTTTAAAGTGACTTAAAATTATAATAAAATAACACAAATTAGCAATTAAACAATACGCAAATAATTAAATGTTTTAATTATTTTAAATACTTAGCATTAAAAAAGCAATGCAAAAAGCAAAAAAATAGGTACTTATATTAGTATATATATATATATATATATATTGCCCATCGAAATGACTAATGATATAGTATCATAGCATTTTGCAATACAATTTTATTATTTTCAAATGTCATAATACTTTTTGACTTTTAGATTGATCAGCTAGTATTTTTCCAATATCTAATCATCTCTATGTCTCATAATGTTATTTTGGATAGGAGACAGGACAAACAAAAATCAGTATCCAATATATATTTTAAATAGAAATAAAAAGGATTTTTGTATGACATTTTATCGAAATAATTATGAGTATCTATTAATTGTCTCATAAAAAAATGCAATACAATATTGTCAAATTTGCACAATTTTAAATCACAATGATTAAATATTATATTCATATCCCAGTGGTTAGAGGACGGCAATGCATTATAATTCTGATTGAAACAATAATATACTATGATTTGTTTATATTTATTCGTTATCTATAATAAATAATGGCATACTTTTTACGTTGAAAAAGTGATAACATAATATATAGGGACATGTCAAAGAATGATTTATTTTGATTACAGTTAGATTATATAACATTTGTGAGTTAATAACGTTATGATAGATATAGGAACTATTAATACGTTTGTAGTACCTTATTTTTATTCTAGGTTACTATAATATTATTGTTGTTTTGACCAGTAAACAATAATTTTGATGATAACACGCCATTAATACATACACATTAACGAATAAATAAAAAAAAATATGATTTGTCATGGCGATATTGTTATTTATCTGGTCAACACTGGTTATTATTTGCAGGTTAATACTCAGTTTATATATGAATTTGTTTGGAAATTCAATATAATTTATAGAACACGAATATAATCTCTATATTATGTTTATAGTTTTCATTGTTTCCCGATATAATTTCTGTTTGGCGGTATACTGAGTTCTATAATGTACAGTTTCAACTATGCGTATAGTAGGAAAGTTGCATAGTATCATATTTCCACCGCATTTTCTGATACTTAGAATGTTCAAACATAATTTTCAATTAATTTAAATGCCGATAATTAAAATTCAATTTTCAATACAATTTTTAAAATATAATCAACTTTAATAAATTTCAAATAGAAAAAATTATATTTCTGTAATTTTAGGTAAACTAAAATTACGTGTATAATATAATGTTGTTAAATCGGAATAATATGTGTAATGTTTATAGATAATATAATATAATCCGTATTTGAAGGTAGAACAGTAAAGTTTGCCACAATATTGAAGAAAAAGAAAACTACTGTAATATTTAACTTTTTTTAAATATGTTCTTTTTTAAATTTTCATTATAAAAGTAAGTTGTTTACTTTTGATATTTATTACATAATATAGATTTATTATATAGTATAGACTACTTTCAAAAAAATGTACTAACAATGAGAAATGGTAAGTAGGTAATCATGAATTTTCAACTGATGTCTCATATACCATTAACTCTGGTAAATTATGTTCAAATGACGAGACAAAGACGACATAACCAGAAGTCGAGTACAATTATAGCTATTTCAATTATTGCATCAAAGTACACATAAAGATGTTTACGATCAAAAGGAAAAAATGAAAATAATATTATAAAAGATGAAACAATCTTATAAAGAAGAACCTAAAGTAGCAATAATTTAAAAAAAAAATAATTGTGATAAGACTAACTTAATAATAAAATAAGGAAACGTTTTGAATTCATTCTATTAAAGACATTACAGCAGGCTTATTATTAAACATATAAAATAAAAATAATGAATGAGAAACAATAATAAAAAAATAATTTTCGTTTTATCTCATTGGTTATTATTTTTAGTATATACTCAAGTATAATAAAATTATTATATCATGTACTATAATTTTGATTTCAAAAATCTTCACGTTAGATTATTTAAACGGAGTAAACATTCCTCATAAATAACAACCATTATATTCGTAAGATAGTTGTTTTTCATTCAAAGTTACTTTTATGGGCCCTAACATGTCTAAAGTTGGTTTTAGCTTGTAATTCATACTTTTAAAAGCAAAAATTAATAGCTTTAGTGGCAATTTTAGTTAGCTTAAATTATAGTTCCATACTTCCATCCATTATTAAATAAAACTATCAGAATTTACAATGGATCTAAACCGAATAGTTATTATGGGGGTTTTTATGCCCATTTATGTCTTATGGAAGTATATTTATAATTAACTTTGATTGGCAGATGGTGGATTTGAATAATTAAATATCCATAATTTTCTTTTACAAAATAAATCTAATAAAGTAAAACAATTTTTATAATTTTTGCACGAACCTTTATTGTTCTTGGTTCATCGAGTGGTATTTTAATCGTTCATGGTTATCAATATATAAAACATTTTGAAATTAAAACACTTGTAATTAATTTTTTTGCATACAGATTGCTAACTCGCTGTATAAACATATGTTTTTATCCTATCCGCGTTTTTAACAGACTAAAGAAATAAATAATATTGCAATATTAATTATCGAATAAGAACACATTCATTCTATACAGTACATAACGAATTGATAATAGTTTAAAAATTTCATGTTTTGAACAATTTCGAAATAATATACTATTGTTAAAGTTAAATAGTTCTTATCTGCAGTTAATCTGTTAAAAATAATAATAATTAAACTGTAACTGGATATTATTTTCGTTCGCTAGGCAATACAATAACGAAGGAAAATCGATATTGCGAGTTCAGTTTCACGGAATACGTGTATATTATTTATATTCAATTACTCGCATATGCCGCAAAAATTCGAGAACCTATTTACGAAACTTTACGCGAAGGTCACGATGCACTTGGCGGACGAGCGATAGATAGGTTTGTACAGTATACACACACAGAGCTAAGTTTAATAACAATGTGCAGTTATAATTTCGGTACAAATTTGTATTGTAATAACTAAAACGACTGCCGGCCGTCGCGATTCTTCGGTTAGTCGCGATTATACAAAAACATTGTAGATAATAATATGACGACGCGAACGGACAAGAGAAACGACTAAACGAGTGAATTTCGCGCGATTATAAGTATTCCCATATCGTACTCTACAAATAATAATATTATCATTATAATATTATTACATTTTGCAGCGTTTCTCGCACAAAATAAATACATAAGACTCGTGTCCGAATATTTAAATAATGATATTATAAAGTTCGTGAAAAATGTGATGGTTTTTCGTCATTCAAAATATAATAGAAATAATAATATTCTTGTGAAATACGTCAATAATTGATTTTTGTCTGTTATTTACGAGTTGTATTATAATATGATAACCTATAAACTTAATTTGGGTAAATAAAATATCAAATTTTACTTACCAGATTCAAAAGATATTTCGCTGATCATCATCCACTTGTTGGCAAAGAACAGTTGCAGTTTCAGGAACCTCCCGGTCCGGTGGTGAAGTTTGACTGTGACGTTTCTGGCTTCGGGCATGATCGTATCGGCCGGATACGTATAGGATACGGGTTCCGGGAAGAAATGTTCACCACCCACGCTGAAATAGGCTTTGGCGTACGAAAAAACCTAAGACAATTATAAAAAAATACTTTAATATTGTGTGGTTTAATAAAACATGTTGCTGAAAGGCGAGAAGTTGTGCTTTTGCATAATAGCTAATCAAACTCCTACTGTGCACATATGGGAAGTGCTTAGGGAACCTAGCAACCCCAAATTCTAAATAAGCACTCCCAGTATTGGTGAAGATCGGGGGTTAACAAAGTCTTAGCTCTCTAAATTATTAATTTATCACTAAAAACTCATTTTAAAAAAATATTATGGGTATTAACTTGTATTGTATAGTAGTTCTTTGAGTACCAAAGTATGTAAAATAAAAAAAAAAATATAGTTAAAATATATTATATACAATTATAATTCTAGCACATTCTATGTGCACCTATGCTTCTATTTCACGATTATAATAGTTATTATATCAGTAGTATATATAACTTGTTGTAGAATAATCGACAATAAATGCGTACATTAGCTTCGTTGTAGAGTGAAATCGGTATGACAAATAATTAATAAATAATCTCCAGGAAAACAACCCAAAAAGACCTTTCCTTCGAAACGACGTGAGTGTATTATTATTAGTAAGATTCCGGTCGTTTTTGACGTGATCTGTTACACGGTGCACAGTATAAAGACATAGAATAGCAATAATATATATAATATATTGTGTGTAAAAATGACGTGGTCTTACGAGGAAAAATACTTTCTTTGAAATAAAGAAACATTCGCCGTATTATTACGTTCGAATGACGCGTGTGTACGCGAAACTTTGCATATATATTAGATCGAAGTACATAAACGCGCATAATAGATTTAAAACAGTGCACGTATTACACGACCGTCATCCTTTTGAACTCATCGTAGTCGATTTCAATATGTTTTACGTTAATTTTACTGTGTAGAATTTATTTACATCAGGACGGGTCCATCGGCTGTCTGCCAATTCTCGGGCAAATTGCTTTCTACGAAACGGTAAAAAACTCCATCTGGTATCTTAACCTAACCCGCTTATACAGTACATTGTAACTATTATTTAATAAATTATATTATTCTGATCATCTAATTGCGATTAACGACCTCGGGTAAGACGGAGATTCATCTAGTTATAATAATATAATATAGTTATTAAACTTGTATTTTAATATTTAAATTTTAGATGTTTATTATGGTTTTAATATTTCGACGATTACCATAGTGGATTTAATAATAAATAATGAACAGATGGTTATAATTAATGGTGAGATTAAATCAAATTTCATTGGGAGATATTTCATAAAGACCTTACTTTTGAGTTTTAATCGTAACTTGGTAAGAGTAAAAATATTAATACCTCTTTAACAAAATTAGGACGCTCCTAACCTTAAACAGTTTGAAAATAGAAAAATTGAAGCTTGGAATTTGGGGAAGTTAGCCTAGGTGAGGTGAAGATAATTATCTTTATCGAGTAGATTTAATTAAGCAAATTATTAAATCACACTTCTAAATTTAAGAAAAACAATCGTAAACTTTATTATGAATAAAGAAAACTATAATACGACTTCAACATCTTTTCCTTTTTACGTTTTCTAAAATATAAACTGACATATTTCTAGTAATTATATAAATTATTGATACTTACTTGAATTACAAAAATATAAATTAAAACGATAGTTGTATAAGTTTATATAACCTTCTTATAAAAAGTTTGGGCTACGAAAATCTAGTGAAAAAGTAAACCTTGTCTATTAATATCTGCAAAAAAAGCCCAAACTTTTTATTAAAAAATATATTACATATTTAGTAACGTCAACGTTTCAGATATTTTACGATTATACCGAAAAACACGTTAACAAAAATATACCGACAACAGGCATGTTGGTAATCACAAAATGTATAAATCAATACAAGGTTTTATTAAATTAATTATAATCAACTAGTTTACATTCGTTTTTAAAACAATATAATAAATATTATGATAATAAAATTGATTTTTTAAATTGAACCGATAATTATTAATAAATGTTTATTATTATTTTTTAATTACACTTTTAATACTATGTTTAATAATATAATTCACTAATTGTTTTATTTGTTGAGTAATAGTATATTATTATAATAACTATTATTTAATTTATAAATTATTATTTGCACTGTAAAATATATTTTTCTTACTAATTTATTATGTTATTATCACCAATAAATAAAAATTACACATTTTTTATGAAATAACTATAGACGAAAAATGTTATTGAAGAATTGATTTTTGAAAAAAAATATAAATAATACTACTATCTTAGATCCTTAATTTAAGGTATATATATATATATATATTTATAATGGTATAATGATGTAAAATAGAATTGTATAGTTATTTACTGATCAAGTTTAATATTCAAATATATCCTTTTGAGTTTAGGTATGTATAACATTAAAATATTCATATTAAAAATTAAACATGTAAAATTAAAATGACAATATTATTACATATTATCTTTAATTTAATATTTAAATAAAAAACAACTTATATGACTCTCGTACTATCGTAACATTGGTATGTGGTATATTATTTAAAACATAATAATTTGCATATTTACTCGTAAAAATTGAAATATATTAGTAAACGAAAATAAACTTACTTGAACATCTTTATGAAAGTCGTTGTTTGAATACATGTATAAAGCGGTAAAGTTTCTGACGACGTCAAACTCAAAAGTCATTTCTACTGATGACCCATAACCCATCGTGTCGTTTTTCCACCCGACCCATTCATTGTATTCTATAGAAACACATTTTTTTTTGTTTTTTTTTTGTTATACATACCACAAATACTTATTTTAACCGATCAATAAAGTAAAGTAAATAAATTTAAAAAAAATGTTTTCAAACTACTTTATACGCACTTTTCATAAACGGCTCGTCGACCCCATGTCGGCCGTCGCATAGTTGTCCAATACCACCGACCAATATACCGCCTTCCTCACGGCCATCATAACCTGTGTCTTTTATATCACCCTGTATTACCGAATAACTGATTACACCTTCTGTAAATTAAAAAAAAAAAAAAAAAAATGTTGGGTTTATAATTGTATAATTATTTTTTATTATTATTGGAACAAATTATTATTTTTGAGAGGTTATCAATTTTATAAATTTATACATACATATACGTATTTATACGTATATTATACTTTTAAAAACATATTATTAAAATGGATATGTCTTATTTATTAATACAAGTTTTGATCAAAAGTTTATTAATTAACTGGGTCATTTCCTGTCATTTTTAACTCTTTGCCAATTGTTGTGAAAAAAAATATTTAAAATGATAAAATTAACGTAAAAAAATGTATAAATATTGTTTTATTTATTGAACTAAGTAAGTGTTTAATATAAATCTTATTTATTTATAGCTTCTCTATTATTATTATTTTTTTTTTTTTATTGCTTTCATATTACAGTGTTTGTTTATTATTTGTTATTTTAGAAATTAAAAAATCACATGTGTGTACTATTACTCCTTACACCACCACAAGCTTAGCTTAAAGGTGTAGGTAATTTTTATTATTTATGTAATACTTTCTTTTTTTTAAAAAAAAAAAAATATGTCTTCTATAAAATGTATTTTTTTAAAAAAAAAGTCATGATATTAATATTTCTAACATGATATATTATAATAATAGGATGTTATACGTATATACATTGGGAGGTGGTTGAACGCTGACAGTCGAAATGTCGACAAATTTTTTAATTGTGATTTTAATGATTGCTATACAGGTATTTATACTTTTATAATACTATAACGTATAATAACATATATAACGTATACGAGTGAAGATAACGATATAATAAAATAATGGTATATATTTTTCTTTAGAAACCAAGATGTAAAATATACTTTTACTGATGATGTGTTCAATTAAAATCGAATCATTTCTATTAGTTTTAAAGAAATAAAACATTGGAAATTATACAGTTTACAGGACATTTTTACAATACCTATTAGTAAGTTTTAATAAGATAGAATTGCAAAATACTAGATAATAAATTTAACATTTAAAACATTAATATGTTATTAATTTTAGTATATTTTAACTATATTTTTGTATAATTAATTTTAGTTTTTTTAAAGAAAATAAAAAAATAAAATATTTAAATTTGAAAATTTAAAAATAATTTATTAAAAAAAATAAAACTTTAGGTAAATAATTTGTATTGCAAATTACAATTTGTATGCATTGTGTTATACTATAAAAAGTTTTTAGGATATAGGTATATTATTTAAACTTTAAAGGTTTACTGAGCAAAATTGTTTTCAAAATATTTTATTATTAATTAAAGTAATATATGGATGAGAATACTCAACATTATAAAAAAATTATACATTTTTAACATTTTAAAATTTGTATTGTTAAACAAAAATTATAACGCTCTAAATTTAAATAAGATAGGTATTCATAATATCTATGTGAACCGAAAAAGTTTTTTAATTTTCTACACCAGTTATTTTATTAATTATCATAAAATAATTAAAATCAATTTTGTCAAAAACGAATTCCCCGTGATTTTTACAGTTTTTTTTTATAATTTCTGAGATTATTATCTAAGAAATTATGTGAAATTTTAAAACAAGTATATGACAACTGTCGGTATGTATAAATAATTTTCATAATATATTTAATACAAAGGTTAGTATGTATATACTTCCTATATTAATATACATACTCGTATGCACAATTTGGTTTATATTGTTATTGTGGTTAGAAAAGTCAATAAAATGTTATTATAACAAACAGAAAATATAAATACCTATATTAGACATTTTTTAGACAGTTGCAATAAAAATTTATGCATAGTTGTATATTTACACGACCATGTGTATTTTAGTACACATATTGTTTGTATAATATTACATCATATAGTTTTATATAAAAAGTATACAATATAAAATATATACCTGCCTAACATAAATGATTAATTATTTCAAATTTTCGTATTTTGACGCACAATATAATTTGCTGAATATGTTATATAATAATAAAAGTATACAATTTAATGTAATAATAATAGGATACATATTCTGTTAATAGGTATAATATTATGATTATAAATAACCAATGAATACTAGACTCTTTACATTAAATTAATTATTAAAATTAAATTGAATTTTATTTGGTTTAGAAAATTTCCCTGATTCTAAATAGTTTCTGATTAAAAAATTACATTTTATTTAATAACTGATATAATTATACTTGACCGACCTTTATAGGTAAAAATGTTAGATTGTAAGTTAGCATAAAATACGTAGTATTTTTAATGTACCAAATAGTATATTATTTTTAGAGTTTTTAAATTTATTGAAGTGGTTTTTTTCATAAATCTGATAGAAGTTTTCAGAATTATTTTATTTTGAAGAAAAAATATCGATTTTAAATTTAAATGATCTACTTTTTTCTTAGTTTCATAAAATGAACCTTTCTAAAATTATAGAATGTTATTATTATTAAAAATTATATTCTTCGTATGAAGGATGTTATTATAATTATACATATTCAATGTTCATTAAATTATTGACATTTAATAAAACATTAAATGATGAAATAATGATAATTCAAAGTTACCTTTCAACCGTACCTACACAAATGGTTGGTAAGTTAATTGTTTTATAATTGTAATATAGTACAAAAGTACTCACATGCCAAATTAACGTAAACTACACAAAATATGTTTTTGTGCTGATGAGGTTAGGTTAGGTTAGGTTATAAATTATAATCTAATTTATCTAACAAAATAAATGATAGGGATAGAATTTTAATAATTATATATTATATGCTAACTTTTTTACTAAAATATATTGCAATTATATAAGTTATTAAAGTACATATAATGTAAGTGTTAATTTAAATTTCATTAGAACTTAAAACAATTATTATTACTTAGAAAATAATTTAGGTATTTAAATACAATCTTTAAATGTTAAAATTAAAAAATAGTTTTTATTGAAATTCATTTTATAATGATAATTTTACTTTATATTTTCTTTACTCGTAATAACCATACTTATTAAATAATATATTATATTGATTTTTAATCAATCACTATCTTTACCATAATGATAACAGCCGATGATTTCAGCTCGGAGGCAAACTATGCGCGGTCGTTCACTGTAAGGCACTAAACGGATTTTCGACGCTATGATTGACGGCACTAAAGGTCGATCTACTATTGTATTCGTATCCCTGTTGGCTTGCAAAACCTGTGAAAATAAAAATACAAAATAATAAATACAAAAATTAAGTTGTAAAAGTAAATATTTTAATTTTATATTTGGTCACCGAAGCTATTTAATTAACATCAATTTTACAGTTCAGCATCGAATATTATAAATTGTTTCGAAATGATTGTGAAATGTATTATGGGCATATTTATTTAAAAGTTAAAAATGAAAACATTATACAGTTAATAGTTGAGTTGTATTTGCACAAATGAAATAGGTATAATATAATGTATAAAAATAGTTAGTAATTTACATTATTTTGTTTTCTTTCCGATTATATGATATGCTAACTAACGGCACGTTAAAAAGCCGAAATATGTAGTATATCAGGTTAGATGATATTGCACTTATCAACATTTTTGTTGTTAGAATTTAAGTTATATATTTAACTAACTGACAAAAAAAAAATATATGATTTTCCTAATTTATTGTATAAACACATGCAGAATTTAAAAATATTTATCGTGATAATTTGTGGGATTCGGTATAATTTTCTTATTATACAATTTGTTTGTTTGCTTTTTTTTGCATTGTATTTTCAATTACTTGCTCATCTCGAGTACTTTTTGTTGGCCATCACTAGTATACAATATAAAGTTATAAAATATAGGCTAAGAGAGGAGTAGTTGAAGAGTCTAAAATATAAAACAACCACTGCTAGTTTCATTATTGACTGGTAAATAGGTATAAGGTTTATATCAGAATATGTTTTACACTTGTAAATTCCATAGAAAAACACATTTTGTTCGTCAAACATATTATTATTTTAAAGGTATTTCGTTATTATGTTATATAATACGATACAGTTGATATGATTAATATGAAAAAATAACAGCTCTGATGCAAACGTTTTTAGTGGGTTAATTAACTTGAACGCGTAGAGTAGTAGATTAATACTTCAGTTCTAAAATTAATTAATTTATATGGTTTTGGTGAAACACTAGATAAAATATTGAGAACTAATTGTAAAACACTATTGTTATTGAAATGTGAGCAACTTGCCTCCCTATATTCATTGAAGTTATTTACAGACAGCCCTAGTAGAATAATAATAATAATTAATTCCCAACTATATTATTTCAATTATAATCAATTTTCGAGCATAAAACATCATTTAATAGACGTTCATATTTCATCATATCCGATACGGTCTCCAACGACAATTGAAGTACATTCAAATTATCACTCAACGACAGAAACCAAGTTTTCTCATTAAACTTAGCGTATAATATAATACGTGGAATCACCAAAGAATATTGTACACGTAAATGTGTATTATATACATCTAAGTTAGCACAATATTTTATAGTCTATAGTCAATATAGTCTATGGACAATATAGTCTATAGACAATACTAGGTATTATTATAAACTTAGCTTGTACACAAACTACAAAGTAATTTTCCGACAACAAGTATACCAACCTAGTAAGTAATGACCATTGACCATCATTGACAAAATATCCTATACTATGAAATGTCTAATCCAGCGGTTCCCAACCTTTTTAAGACTTTTACCCATAAATCAGGTTAGATAATAATAAATACTCCATCCTCCCCCAGAAAAGTAAAGTAAAAGAAAAATAACAAAATATACATTATGATTATATTATATATAAAATATATAATAAACTATCAACAACAATAATATTATTTTAATTAATTTTACAATCGAGTTAATAATAATAGATATAAAGTACATAAAATAAAATAAATATTTTAGTCTTTACGCCTCAAAAAATATTGTTTTACCCCTTTGGGAGTAATTACCCCCAGATTAGGAACCGCTGGTCTAATCTAAAATGCATATTATAGATGTGAGAACATTGAATGTTGACATTTTGGACGAGATATGTAGGTAAAATAAGTGAGAACTATACAAAAAACATTTTTTTTTTTATTGCCTTAGGACAATGCATTACAAATACGTAATTCAAGTCAAGTAACATTTACTTTTAAGTGTAACTTTAAGTTTGAATCTGTTTAATCTTTTGTCCATTGTTAGTAAGTGTACCTACTATTTATACAAAATATGAAATATAAAGAAATATTTTTTAAATAAAATGTTTGAATTTTTTTATCCGTATAAATTGTCATTATATCCATTAATAATTTCGATAATTATCACTAAGGCATTATTTAAAAACTTTTAATCCCATCAAATTATCAAACTTACTTAAATATTCAAATTTATGTTAAACGATATTTTTTAATAATTTTTTAAAGGCATTATTGTAGTCAAAAACTCAAAAGGGACACTATTCCATGGACCTATTTCTAACCTTCTTCTACATTTTTACATGGAATTTTTTTATCAACTAGATTCTAATTTTTAATCTAGTAGACCTATAATAAGTAAAACTATAATATGAAGACCCTAGTCGAATATCAAGCTCAAAATTCAAATTAAAACGTAAATACAAATTGTGCATCATACTTATTAATTGTTATTTTACAATTTATACGTACCTCGTATTTATAACATAATTAAAAAATTTAAGGTGTTACTTAACACAACAAAACAAATATGGATGCGATTTATTATAAACTTATTTGTTGAAACTCAGTGGACTAAAATATAATAATTTCATATTAATAAATTAATAATATATCATGTCATCAGGAAAACTTGATAACATGACCATTGTTTTATTTTATTGGCATGAGATATAAGGGTAAATTTGTACATAATTATGCTCAACATATTTTAAAATATGTCATTAATAAAATATGTATACAACCTTGTAATGTGATGATGTGTAATAAATAAATTTCTAAAATTATATTTCGTCATCGTGTATTTTTTGTGATTAATAAAATTATAATGAATTAATTAAATTACAATAATTGATAAAAAATATTAAAATATTTAAACGGGTCTTATTTTCATATCTAAAGAAAAAAGTGAAATAATAACGTCCTTCAAAGTCAAGTTGTGAGCGTTTTTTATGATTTACGAAACCTATTATAATATATCTCATATTAAATTTTAAATATTTTATAATCAATTACTGAGTTCAAAAAATAAGACTTTGATGCTCAAGCGGAATTGTTTCTTTTTTAGTTGTATGGATCATAATCGTAATATTATATAAAATACAAATTTGTTATTTTAAATTATATATAGTATATACTATAAATAGCTTATAACTATGTGCTTACTCATACGAAAATTTTAAGCTATTTTTATAATACAAAATATATATTTTAGTTTGAAAAATATAGCAAACCTATTATACAATCATTTTTCTTTATCACTATCTCAACATTAAAAATCACAAAAATACACTAGTATAGTAGTGTTAAAAACAAAAAAAAAATTAACAAAATAATGTACGTAAATACTCTATACTCATAGAACAGTTTTGGACATATTGAGTAAAGTATTTCAAGTTTTGTTTTGTTATTTAATTAAATTATCAAAACAACATAATAATAAATCATAAAATACAACACCTCAAAGGGTAAAAGTACAGTAAATAATTATGATAAGATAGGAGTAATTTTTAATAATAAAAAATATGCATTAATTATTTAAACATAAGTATAAAAATCTAACAAAAATCTTAATTTGTTTTTCAACACAGCGATCTATTAATAATATAAATATCTGGTACTTATATAAAATTAATGTGAATGATTTCAACGTCTTGAAAAACCTTCGTCATAATCCAATAATAATTAATATTATACTAAAGCTAAGGTATCATCGGTTTTGAGGTAATTTATGATAAAAATATCATATTGTGTTAAATATCATAAATAGAATCAATATAAAAAATTATAATATGGTTATACCATAATCAGAGTTGGAAAAAACATGTTTTTTTTTCAAAAAAAAAAAATTAAAAAACATGTTTTTATTGTTTAAAACGCGGGGGTTTTTTTTTGTTTTGTTTTAAACAAATTTAATATTTGAAATTGAACAATTTAAAAATTACTATAAATCTAGATTAAGATATTTCGATTGTGGTACCATTGTCATAACTCATAAATGATAATATTAATAAACTATTAATGTAAATTATATTATTTATCGTTTGGTTAAAGTATGATAGTAATTTTATTAGTAACTAATTTTATAACTTTCAACATTGTACTTAAGGTTAAGCGTTGAATTGTATTTTACTTATAAGTTATAAATAAATAATTATCTTTAAACTAAATTCGTTATTGATTAATCATTACAATTGGTAAAAAATAGATAGTATTTGGAAACTAAACTTTATTTAAAAGAAACTAAATGAAAATGTTTTAAAACGAAAATTAAAAAATACAATAAAATAAAATTCTGCTATAAATTTGTTTTTTTTTTTTGTTTCTAACAATTATTTTATTGGGTTGTTTTAAACGTGTTTAAAACAAAATATTTTAAACAAAACAACTCTGGCTAAAACTATTCAAACATTATTTTATGCGAACAAAAATTTGATCGAAGGAAACACAGAACGTCGATTAAAAATAAAACAAACATATTATTAGAATAGTTATGATATCAGGAAAAAATGATGTTTTCGTGCATACATTAATTATATAATGTACGTATAGTTCCAGTTTATTGACTTACGTCGGTAGGTACGTATTACAACTCAAAACTCTGAGTATAATGATATATATTAATATTATATATTAAACAAAACTATGCACACTCGTGGTACATAATATACGACTTATAATATCATGGTAGGAGTAGGAAACGATGTGCGATTCACCTAACCTGTTTACATATATTTTACATTAGTATATACAGGGTGATTCTAGCAATTTGTATTACATAGGTAAGGAAAGAATAACATAATATGTACGATTTATATGATATTTCCATAACGTGTCCATAAATAGCGATCATTGCGAAAATCTATACTCTTTGATTCGAATTTGATGCGTATGATTTGTAGCGTGATTTAAGATAATATTATTTTATATCGTGATTTCCGGTTGAAAACACGAATGAAAAACCAAACCAAACCATGAATGTGCAAACATTCGTGTGAGCTCACACTGTATATACATACATATATTGTGCGCACATAATATATTATAATGTTATAATGAAATACAAAACGGTATCGATTCGACGACAGTGTGTATATATACCTATAGGCTTTGCAAAATTATAATTAAAGTACGTTATCGGAAATAACGTTTATGGTGGAGGTTGGCCTAGGGGCAAAGTCGTGTGAAGCACCCCAAACGCACGCGCTGGTGTCATTTGAACTTTCGTTATATATTGGAAATATATTATTAGGTATATTGCTATTGAATCGAATAAAAAAAATTCATTCTCTATGGAGAAGTGTGGTATATATTTATTAGACTTCCTAACTTTGACGAATAAAAACTATTACTTTCGAATAATATTTATATTTTCCGACTAATATTTTTCTGCCTTAGTTTTTTCTACGTAAAATTATACATGGTCGGGATGGTTATAGATTTTTCTATTATTGAAATGGCAGACATATTATTAATTAGTTTCGATTTAAACGACGAGAAATTAATTAAAAGAGCAGTAAATTATTATATAAACCCTATACACGAGTTACCTATATTAATATAATTATTATTGATTTCAGTCGTTGTATATGGAGTAGAATTATTTGTTTTATAATATCAGCGGTTGAAACCGTCTCATTCACTCAAATATTCACTTAACACAAAATTCTGATCACTCTGTATAATATTAAGTATTAATATTTACGTGTGCGAAAAAGTCGATATACTTTGCGAAGGGGACTTAAATATCACGCGGTAATTACTAATTGCGGTGTACGTATCATAGGGCGTAACTCGTAGTAGAACGTTAAAATAAAAATCAAACCCGACTTCCTCTGAGAATTTATTTTTCGTCGGCATTAATCGGCGTGACTTATGAATTAAGTGGTCGATTTTTTACGACGCGAGGACAATAGTGCACTCGAGAAAGAATCTCTCCCCTCTTTCAACCGTCACCGCATTCAATTTTTTGACAGTAAACCATATCATATTAATATTTATAATATAGTTCACCCGAAGTAGAATGCCAGAAAATTAATAATAATATTATTTGGGTGTTTTAATGAATTAATAAATCATTATAAAAAAAAATATCAACGATTCGTTGGAAATTCAATTTATTATAACGTGTTATATGTGTATAATAATCAGATCCAGAAAATGTTGACAGGAAGGTCACATTATTTATATTTTATACAGATTGAAATATTTAATAGATAACTAATTATTTAAAATATTTATACAATTTATGTAGTAACTTCTATTTTCACTTATAATGAAACGATTTTAAAATATTATAGCAAATTGTTTGTATTTGTTAAATATATAATTATAAAAATATAAATCTATCCCAAAATCTGTCCAGGGAAACTCGACAAGAGAGGCATGTGCCCCTGTATTTCCTCCCTGGATCCGTCATTGTGTAAAATAGTGGTATTTTTTAAATAATATACGTACAATTTTAAATAGTTGAATAGATCGAAGAGAGTTGACAATATTATCATATTGCGGACTTATAATAAAATTCATATTGTCGGTGAGTGGTGACATTTTATTAAAAAAGTACCTCTCAAACTTCCCAGAAACCCTTTGGATTCTCTTCACTGTTCGCCGGTAAATACACCCGACAATCGGTCGTCGTCCATATATTAATATAATAATATGAACCTATACATAAAAGTAGCTATTCCGTCGCAACGTCGCGCAAATTTAATATCAATTATTATTTACTCGCGTGCACTTCAAAACTACATAATTTAAACTCGCCACACCGCCCACCGACAAACACGATGGGCCGTTATAGTGTACAGTACTCGTTTGTACATAAAAAAAAAATAAAACAAAAAAACTAAATGCAAACAATTAAAGGGTGAATTTCAATTGGATCGGACGCGGCGGCCCTCGTTCGCCGTTCGTTATTAGATTCTAATAAAATATAAACAGAGAACTTTTTCAAATATGTTAAACGCACGAATAATAATATTTTACGATCAAACAACCGATATAAACAGGGTGTTTACTCTTAGTTCCGTACAAAATTCAACAACGACCTCGTGCGTTATTGATGCGAGTGTCTAAAAATAAGAAATAATCATCCAGTAATTTTTATAAATTATAATAATTTATGCTGTACAGGATACAAATCAGAGTTCAATGTTTTGAAATTAATGAAAATTACATAATATTACGCTTAAAATTGTGTTCATCCCTTTTGTTTGTAACAAATTATTTAACCTATTACTACGTTATACAAAGTTTAAATAATAAATATGCATTTTATATGCACTGTTCTTGACATAGGATCAATGGAAACGAGTTTATTTCATATCCATTATAATAATATGTCAAATTCGTGTATAATTTACAAATACATAATGGAAACTACATTACTATTCGTTGAGGGTCAATTTTCAAACATAAATTTATTTCCGATCAAATGCATATTTTATATTATTTTATGGTTTATCTGTTAATCATGATTTCACGTGCTGTTGAATTCCATATTAACAGTTAAAAATATTTTATACTTTACGCATATAATACATATTTTTAGTTTCGCTGAGAAAATAATATAAACTATTGCAAAATTACAAAAAAATTCATAGGTCATTTGTTTTAATATTTTTATAATATATGAATACAATTATAAATTATACCTACATATAGTTTATGAAAAAAAGAAAATTGTTCAAAGTCCACACAAATACTATGAAATACTACTTGAAAGTTGATTTTAACCAAACATTTTTTACTTAATTGTTTTTTTAATATTATAATTATAAAAACTTTTGCTTAAATTTATGTAATATAGGTACCTATATATATATATATAATAAACATTTACTATAATGCTATAATATTGTATAAATTATTTCAATTTTTTTAATTATATACAAGTTCGTAAATAATATAGACTACGCGGTACGCGAAGAATACTTTTCATTGGAAAAATTAGAATTATTGATTTTTAACTATTATTACAATAAATATATAATTCTTATTTATAGTATGTATTTTTTTTTTTTTTTTTTGCAATTTATAAATTGTACTGAGATTTAAAAAGGTATACAACTGCTGCTATAAACGTTTAGACTATAGTGTGATTCATTTATCTCATTATTTCTTACAATATGTATAATTATAATACGAGTAATAATAGGTAATAAAATAAAATTTATATTTCCGCCTATAAGAGTGCTTTCACACGAGGCACATTGTATAGGTTTACCAGTATTTGGACTATTCAGGTTAGGTTAATTTTAATAAATAATTAATGATAATATTCTACAGTACCAAAATATATAATGTATAAAAACTTTAATGATAATAATAATCAAATAAACTGTAGTTTATCATTTATATACCTATACAGTTTGTAATATTTGGAATATATAATGTATAGATACATATACCTACTTTAAAATAACGGAGGCGGGATAGATTTGAACCCCTATATACGGTCTTGATTAGAAGATACAACGTGATTCGTCTGAACGTATTAATTAGACTTTATACATTATCAGTGGTCTACTGACATATAATAAAAAGTGGTTGAACACAAAGGGTTTATTGTAAAAAAGCTCTAAAAGTATTAAATAAATATAGTTGGGTACTATATACCGTAGAATTTGACACGTATTCTAAATAAGTACTTATATTCAAATAATGACCATAAATAATAATATTAATATATTTATAATAATGTATAATATTTTATGTGAAAAAAATCATTTTTGATATTAAATAATATTAAACTAAGGTTAAAAAGAGGGAACGTCGGTTCCGGAAGTTCTTCTTTCATCCTTTCGGTCCAGGGAGAAATTAGTGGTTTATTATAATTAACATTTGAATGCAATGCTATTGCATTCGAAAATACGATCCTGAGCGTAACTCAGTCAGATACACAATATATTATACTGATAATTCGATTCAAAATTGTACTACGTGTGTGACAACAAAAGCATATCCCTATTCGTGATAATCAAACTATTATTTCTACCCATATAAATGTTTTCAGACAACAACAAAAATGTAAATATGAAAAAATATCTTTGTAAAACCAATACATTCTTCGCTTCGCTCAGAATCTAAATTATTTTAAAATTACATGACTTTCATAAATAATCTTAAACAAATAACATTTTAAAAAATGTTATAAAAAAAAAATATTATAATTTAATATTTATATATTATTTAAATTTATACATAAATTTTATAAAAAGTTTAATATTTAGATGATTATTCACGTATTGTTGTAACTATTTTCTTATACATTTTATAAATAAGCAAATTAAGCCAATTTATATATTTCAACAAACATAATTTATTTTGTTTAGATATTTTACATAATGTAATTATAATAATAAAAGTAATAATGGGAATGAAAATATTTACAATATGGTAGATTACTTTTAGAACTTTATACTTATAAGTAAATAATAATATATACACATTATGGTTCCTTTTATTTACATTGTAATCTTTATAAATATTGATGATTATAAATTTGAAAAAATAGCACGTTTATAAAAATAAATACAAACTATCAAAATAGAGTAACACAATATACGAGTGTACTGGGATCAAATAATTTCCTTTGTAAGTCGATTACCAATTAAATACGTTAACACTGTCGTTTAAATCTATTCAATGTGCCTACTCATGTTATGAAGAATATTTTGTCGTTTTTTTTATTCTCGTTGTGACATTAATAATTTATTATAAACGTATTTATGCATTTTGATTGTGTTATTATATTAATATATAAATTATAATATGTTATCGTCATTAAAAACATATTTATTGAGTAAGTATAATATTATCGTTTTATTAAAAGAAGGAATTAAAGCGTTTTGATTGTGCTATACTACCTAACGGGTATAAATTATTTCGATTAGGTTGAAAATAACAAAATTTTAATTTACCATGCATCATAGTAATATTATTAATAAGTATAATTTATTCAAAACGATTTACTTATAATAATTATTATTGTTATACCAAATGTAGAATAAGTGGTAGATAAAATTTTTTATTTGCGCGCAAATTACTATTTGGGTCAAATTTGAATATTTCATTTACCATGTGTTGATGAAATATTGTAATACCTACCTACCTTTTATTTTAATTAGCAACCGTGTTTTTTTATTTATTTAAAACTATACAAGTACATAATAATATGTGCGCACGCAATATACTTTCACGTTGTTTATATAATAATAATAATAATAATAACAATAATAATAATAATAATAATAATAATAATATTGACGCACCCACACGAAATCTTGATTCGTAAAAAAAATTTAATGAGCAATTTTTAGATGAAACATTAGAAATGTAGATCATTGGGGTGAATCTAATTAAATTAATTATATTTTCAATGATAACAATTTAAATAATTCCTTTACCAAAAGATACAACGATAAGCTGTTTTATAATTGTGTTCTTTAGAATCTTCGAAAAAACAATAAACTAAATCCAAAATAATTATTATGTTTAGTTTTGACTAAGTAGATGTGGGAAAATCTTTATAATTTTGTTTTTATTCAGCATTTTCTACGTTTAATTTTATAATTATAAATATATAAGAAAAAATACAAATTATATATTATATATTAGCATCGCAATGCGGTTTTAACCAATTGCCGCCCCAGGAAAAATTTTTAAATGCTACCATTTTATACCCTTTTATCCATTATGTATTTATGTAAAACAGAGACGTATTTAGCAATTTATAAAGGGGGAAGGTTCAGATATTTTTTTTGAAGCTTTCATGAAACCGAACTCCCCCCCTCCTCATCACCTTTTTATAATATAAAAAACAAATTACAAAAAAATGAAATTAAACATATTCTGTATCTGTATACCTACATTATAATGCAAAATCTAAAACAAATAGCAAAATAATGTTATTAATAGCAATTTTGTTATTTAATTTTTTTGGTTATGTTCGAAGCTCTTCCCGCCGTAAATACACCTCTGATGTAAAATAATAACACAACTATTATAATCACATAAATATAAATTCATAATTATTGGAATTCCATACTACATTATTGATAGAAATGTCATAAAAACAAATTAATTTTTTTGGTAATGGCGAAATAAAATATTTTATGACGTAAATATAAAATTTAACAAATAGTGCTCAACTACTATATATATATAATTATAACATGTTTATAATTTATATTGAAAATAATAAAGATGGCAGTTCAAATAAAAAATACAGACATATGACTATTATAGATATATATACAATAGTACAATTGACAACAAAATATTGTTTGTATTTTAACCACAAAACAATAATATTACTACGGTATTTTTGACACTCACGAATTTATTATTATTCATTTTTTTCAATAATATGTATAGTTAATAAGTAATAAGTATTTCTAAAAATAAATCTAAATAAATTAAATACAACTCTTTTTTTTGTCGTTAATAAAAATTTTCCACTCGAGCCATGTCCCCTTTGCCCCTCCCCCATACATTAGCGTTATTACACCTTAGCTAACAATTGTACACAATTTATTATTGGTTATAATTTAAATAAATTGTGGTATCATGATAGTAAAAAAATATATTTATATATATATATATACATATAAATATTATAGTAATAATGGTGATGTTATTGTACAAACGGATAATATAAAATTATTGGCATTAGCGTCAGACATATATCATCATACTTATAGAGATCAAATATGTAATTATTAAAGATAAATACTAAACTTAACTGATTTGAAATTATTCCGAAATCCGTTTAATAGAAGAACAACATGAAACGGCACGTACCGGAAACTGCAACGATGGCGTTATCGACACAAACCAACACGCACAGAACGGTACAATTTTTTTTTATTCGGGTCGTATAAGAGCGATTCTGTGAATTTTTTAATTAAAACTAATAACCGAGCAAATCGCGACGCATATTTTTACATTATTTTACCAATTTTAACTTGAATTATACATTTATTTTTCACATTTTCATATGTTTGTTAATACTTAATGCTTGACTTCAATAATTTATGCATTTATTTTAAATGTTTAATTAATATTTTTTTTGTTCGTCAACAAACACGTATTATTATTAGTATTATATTATTGGTCATTAGCGCGAAATTCCAAACGAAACCGTCGTTTTTGTCGTTTCCGCACACAATAATATGAAATATAATAATATTATACGCGTGATGTATATTTCAATGTTTGATAATATTATTATATTTTTATGATATATTTTACGTTGACTAATCACTAACTACAGACGAGCTTCCAATATCGGTTTCGAGCGTATATCAGGCGGTATTTTTATTTTATTCAAACGCTACGAATCGGCTAAATTTAAATTAATTTCGAGTCTGCTTGTTACATAATCCATATTATTAAAACTACACAATGTATAATATCGTCGTCCGTTATTGATTAATGACTGAGTTATCGAATGAAAAATTGTTTACATTTATACTATTATTATTAAATTCTGTTTAAATAAATTAGTAACATTAATAATATAATGGACGCTAACGTGATATATCGAACGAGACAATAGTGAAATAATAACAAGAATTTTTTTATAAAATAATAATATATTATGTGCCCGTATACAAACTCAATAAAAATATAACACAACAAAATATCATTATTGTTTTAATGTTTTATATACATTTTACGCGTAAACGTTAAAGTAGATTATACACATATATACTATATACCTATTATAAATGTATAATATATTTTTGCAGTGGATTTAAAATCGAACCTACGCCAAACGATTTTTATAACCCATAGGGCATAGGTAATGATGTCGATAGATTCAACGAAAAAGGTAGTAACTCAATTTTTTTCGTTTTTTGAGTTACGACTTTTAACATTGCATTCTGATAAAGGATTTTATTCTTATGACGACGAAAATGATTGTATTTCCATCTTTTTCAAAGAGATAATAAAATAATATTAAAATTAAAATTAAAAAAATAGAATAAGAAATTAATTTTGAATTTTATTTCGCTCCATCCGAACAATTGACAAAATGGAATTACTACCTTTTTCGTTGGATGTATCGATGGAATAAAATATACCTAAGGTGCTACGGATAATATTTTGGTGTTTAATATAGTTACACAAAACCGTATATCTATAAGAAACAATTATTTGAAAATATAATTGAAAACAATTTCGAAATTAGACCGGATGCACTTGTTTGTTTAAAACTGTATACCTATTATAATAACTGTTAAACTCTTACCGTTTTTGAAACGATGAAAAAGTGACATTATAAAGCAAATTATTAACAAGAATTATCTCTCGTGTGCACTCATAAAGTTTTGTTTATACAAAAGTATTCGTGAAGCACTCATACTAAAAAAAGTTTTTTGTGTATTATGCGAAACGGATAAGTATAATGGTTTATTATGGTCTTGTTATTTAATAAGCAAACATAATTACAAAAATTACATTACAGGTAGATAATATAATATTATAAATAATATTAAATTTATAAATAAGAAAAGGACAATCCAATTTGTAATTTTGGAGAATAATATTAAAAATATATTTATTCTGAAAATCAATAAAATCGAAATTGGATTATGCCGTAATGAAATATTCTGTGTCAATCATTGCAAGTGAATACTTTATGCATATCAGAATATATATATATATGTAGTACACATATAGTGTTTTAAATTATTATTAAAAACGACCTATCAAATATCTATTATTCTACTATGTGTAAGTTGATATTTTCTTTCTAGCTCATAATTTAATAGTTAAATGAACTTGTATTTTGTTTTAAAATTCAATCATTTTAGTACCTCAGATTTAAATAATATGTTAATTTGTATCAAAATTAAAAAGAAAGTATATAAATTGTTTTTTTTTATATATATATATATACTTATTTATATTGGTATGGATAAGGATTAAAAAGTGGATTTACTTTCACGAAGAAAACTATATAATATTAATTACATTAGAATTATATTAAAAGTATAAAAGTGAAATAGAACTTTGTATCATTAATTTACATATTATAAAACATTCAAATAGGGTGCATAATTTTTGTATAATATGCTTTTACCTAATATATTATATAGGTATGAATAATACAAATATTTGTGTTTTGAAAAAACTATTATAATAGAAAATATTTCAAATTAAAATATAAAACAATGACCTAATTCTATTCAACCACGTCGATATATTATATAGTTAATATTACAAATTTAAACAAAGTTTGGCCTCGATGAGATATTTTATAAACTTCATTTTGCTTATTGTTAAATTTATTTATTAATACCTATATATATATATGTAGGTATTAATAAATAAATTTAGCTTATCACTATCTGAATCAATGTTTTATTATTAAACTTATATTAAAACTCGCAAAACTAAAGCATCGATTTATTATTATTATATTTATTGTTGTTTATTACGTTGGATTATTAAATATATTGTTTCTTATTATGTATGTATAATATTACACATAATTAAATAACGTTATGTTATAATATTTGTATTTAAAATTTTTATTATAATTGAGTTTCAACTATTTTATTCGTTATCTTAGATTTATAGAGGAAATTATTAATTTTTTATAATAAAATCATTCCAGTTGTGATCAAAATTTATATTTCAATTTGTGTATTAACAATAGTGATTCACAAGACTATCGATATTTAATCGTGAAAATGCAAATTCGAATAGATTGGAGTTGTGAATAGTTAATACCGCTATCAATCGATCGCTAAATTATTTTATTATTATTATAATATAGTTAAAGGTATTCCTATATTAATAGCCACGTGGGTCTCCGTTTAATATTGATCAAAATAAACGGAAGCAAAAAATAAATAAATAAATGTGGAATAATTATTATAATATTTTTTATGTCGTTGAGTATGTGTATAAAGTATATACTTGCATACGTTTATTGTACTGTATTAAAATGTATGTATAGACAAAAACAAAAATAATGTTATGCGCTTTTATGAATTAAATCTCTACGCTTTATTGTTGTAGGTATAAAAAAATATAAAATAATAAAATGTGTATAATATTTTTCTTTACGTCACTACGATTGTATAAGAGTCCAGAATAAAATATACTAACAGAAACTTAGAAAATAAAATATTCATACTATACGTAAATAAGTACCGGCAAAGGAATATTATTCCGGGGTTCTTTATAGCAATGTTACTCAACTTTTTCCATTTGATAACCCCAAAAAATAGTTTTACTTTTCTTCACGACCCTAAATTATTGGTTTTATTTTGTGTATTTATATAATATGTTGGTCACCCTAAATAAATATAAAGTGACCCAAAATTGAGTCACGACCAATGAACCATAAGATGAGTATTATATTGTTCTACTGCAGTTGTAATAGCTATAAAGGATATCACAGTTCATCTTACATGGTTCCACCTTACATTTATTTTATTTCAAATTATTTTGTTTTATTTATAATATTCAGTCAATTTGAATAATTTGATTGTCTTAAAACGTATAAAATTGTAATTTTTAATTATAGCGTTCGTGTAGTTATAGATATTTAGAAGTTTGGGTTGCTGTATGAGGCAGAACAGTATACTTCTTACTTTAAATGATGTCCAGCTTAAACTTTTAAATTGTTTGCAAACCATTATGAGTTCATAAACAAACAATAGCAATACAAAATAGTTATAGATACCGATAGTAACTAAGAAAAATAAATTTGTAAAATTATAACTAATTGATAATTGATAATGATAATTGGCCCAAAATTATCACATACTTTTAGTTATTTCAAAAACATTTTTTTTTTTTTTATGTAATTCTAATTCCTATTTTTATAGCAGTATGCCAAATACTGTAATAGGAATAATTTTGATTTTAAAAATATTTAAAATTATAAAATTCACTATACCATTTCAATTCATATTTTAAGAAAAATTATGTCAGGCATTATAGTTTGTATTGTCCTAATAAAAAAAATAGTGGAGAAGCTCCGTTCTCCTGCAGAGCACCCTTTCAATTCGAACACTGCTTATAAGAACATCAGCTTTATATGAAAATATGTCAATATAGAATATATATAGGTATAAGTTAGACGTTAGTATCTGCTTCAAAAATATGCTTCAAATTAAAAGTAAAATGAAAATATATATATATATATTTTAAATTAGTATATTTATTATTTTTTAAAAACCTTTTAACTGAGTTAAGCACAGATTTATTTTATTTTCATTTAAATTTTAAAAAGATTAATTTATTTCAAATTTAAAGAAACTTTATAATTTTGAATGTGTCTTAAACATTTCTAGAAAAACTTTATTTGACAAGTAAAAAAAAATATTACTACCCAGCCTTAAAATATTACGATCGACTACTACTGATAATGTATGTGTATATTTACTGAATTTAGTTGGTTAATTATTTTAATCGTAACGACTTTCCACGTGTGTATATTCCGTCGCTATTGTATTATAATATTATGAATTATATTGTAAAATATTACCTTTATTTATACATAGATAAAAACAAGTAATATACTTATACTGATATAACTAAAAATCAATTTTGTGGATCATCTATTATTTTTTTCAACCACCACAACGACCCAATCGTTTGTAAATCTCACCGCCGACGTATCAGAACGGTTTCGCAAATTATTGTTTTCGAATTTATTATGCCCGTCACGCTCGCATATAATCCTGCTGCCGCTGATCAACGAAAACGATTAGAAGATAAAATACAAATAAATACGAGAAACATATTATATTATTTACGCGCGTGGAATATAGTTAAATAATAATAATAATAATAAAAAAAAAATGAAACCATACGATTTGTCTGATTCAATTATAATCGTAATATTATTATTTTGTTAACTCGAAAATCATCGAGTAGATCGTGCTCTACATTTTTTCAGGAGAAATAAAAACCATTTGTTTTTTTTACATGTTTTTATTGATCAAAAATCGTATTGGTTATCAAGTATATACATTATGCAGAGATGCTTTTTTTTTTTTAACAAATATTAATTTTAAATGGTTTTTAATTATTATGTTACACAATTCAGATATTAAATAAAGCGACCACACTTTTAATATTATTAATATATTTTAAACTAATCTAAAAATTATTTTTATAATTTTATTATTTTAATATTTTTTTAAATTTTTTTATTCAATGATGCTATGCAACTCCTACGTATATAAAATATATAATTACTATAATACTAATATACTATAGCATTATTATATGGCCACAAATAAAATGTGTTATAATAATAATATACTGGTCAGTATGCATGTACGAAACCATGGCTAATACATAGGTATGTCAGCAACTTTGTAAAATGTCGTTAAAGTTTGCGCATGTATTATTATTCCATAATATTTCATGGAAGAAAATCTCAGCTGGCAGTGATCCATAGAGTAGATTATTATTATCTGATTAAATCATGTGAAATATCTCACTCGATATTCACTTGTGACCAATTATTACTGTTATTTGCTATTGATAATAATTGATAATGAATTCACTGCCAGTGGCCTCCATGGCATCTGCGTATCACAAAGTTGCTGACATACCTATATATTTAGGCATGCGCGAAACTGTACCTTTCTCATTTGGGACAGAGTATATATACAGTATTATAATACTTAAACTTGAACGTTCGGCACATAGATGTCTGCAGAGGCAGGTTGGGCCGAATAATGTGTTATAATTTTGGGCCGATATTCATTTACGTAATTAATAAGAATTACTTAAATATAATAAATATTAATTAGTGGTTATAACATTCAATCGAATAACAATTATTTTTCACTTTGATCGGCTACAGCCACAGCCTGTCAAAGAATGAAATATATTTTCTATTAAACATAATATAGTCAATAGCGGTGCCAGTGGTAGTACAGGATGGGCTGATTGGCTGATTGGCCTACCCTGTATGATTTCAAAGTATCGTTGTTAGCGATTTTTGTTACGCCACTGGCCCTCCCACCAAATCAGTCTGGCTCACCTGGACAAAAAATTCTGATGCCGCCACTGAATATAGCTATAGGGGTAATATTGTTGTCCTTACTATTCTAAAAACAAATTTCCACCAACATTTTTCGAAACATTGACTTTATTGAGAAATGTTATTTTCTTCATTAATTCAAGAAATTAGCTACTTTTTTGATATAAAATACTAATTACAAAAAAATATATATAATTATTTTTGAGTCGTAGTTTTGCCAAATAATGATCCACTGACCCCTTTTCATCATGAAGAAGATACTTCATAGAAACCCCCACCACACCACCACTGATAGTGTATAATATAATATATACTTAATACTTATATTTAAAAACTGTTCATGTTATTATTATTATTATTAACCGTTTAACGCACGTTGTTTTTTACAGGTCTTAATTACCATTTATTTAAATCATTATATTATATTGCCAAACATAAAAATGTTTTATAATAATTCATCAATATACACAATATTATGTCAAATAAAAAAAAATACACAAGGGCCGACTTTACCGTAAATTCCCGAGCCGAAATTTTTAATCCATCCGCCGCTAAATGTCTGTGTATATCAGTAATAATTATATACTATGTGTAAAATGCGCATTAAATGTAAATATAAAAAAAGAACGTATGTAATTTATATTAATTTTTTTTATAAAAAATATACGTATAGTTTTCCCCTAGTAAGTAAACTTATAGCGTCGGTAATGTGGAAAAAACACATTTTTTCACACCACTGCTGACAAGGTTGATTTATTTGTTAACGACTCGGTCAACGTGTACTGTAATAGAAGCATATTAAAATATAATGTGTGTATCTTTGAGAGATCTGACAAAGTTTTGAATATATTTTAATCAATATTTACTAAAAAAATATAAATACTAATCCAAGGTAAGTATTAAAATTATATAAAATATCTTAAAACTATATACTTTTGAAATATACGAGTATACGAGTGGTTTTGATTTTTATAAACTATTAAATTATAGGTAACTATTTTAAAATTGTATTTTTGGTAAAATTAATATTAAATAAACAATATTTCTTAAATAACATGTTTTGTTTTTATTATAATAATTATGATATAATTAAAGCACTCTTAAGTATATTAATAATATTAGATTCTGAGCGAAGCGAAGAATGTATTGGTTTTACAAAGATGTTTTTTTTTTTTTGATGTATGAAAACACTTTTTTGGGTAGAAATAATGGTCCGATTACCACAAATAGGGTAAGCTTTCGGTAGCAAATCGTGTCAAGTTGGTACTTTATTTAGCTCATTTTTTGAATTTCTCAAAAGTTTTTTCTTGGGAGGGGAAGAACTACCAAAAAATGGCGAAAAATCGGCAAAATTACAGTTTCTGTTATTTAAAATTTTTTTATTTCGTGATAACTAATTAACTTTTTATCGTAGGTACTTGAAAATTTTTTTGAGTATTAATATAGGTAATATACAAGTGTGGTACAATTTTGGAATGAATTATTAGTATAGTGTATTGTAATATATTGAGTTTCGCTCAGAATCGTATTTTCTAATGCAATATTATTGCATTCAAATCTTAATTAAAATAAACCACTAAATTCTCCAAGGACCGAAGGGACGAAGGAGGAACGCCTAAAATCGACATTCCCACATTTGTGCTTTTGTATTGCATATTCGCATAGAGAACAGTTATCAGTAATAACAGTAGGTATCTAAATTTATAGAAATTTAAGTTACAATTATTATGATAAAATTAAATTTTAAAAATAATATTTAAATAATAAAATGGAATTTTAATAGAAAAAAATTAATTTTATAAAAACTAACGCTCAGTTGACTAAACAATTTGTTTTATAAAAATATATTATTCATCTCCAAAGTTATATAATTTATCAGACCTTTTAAACACTATACTGCGTATTCTGTATATATTATAATATATGCTATTTTTTACCGGCATAGATAAACCCTTTTCGGTACAAGTATTGTCTGTACTACATATAATATTTATATATACAGTGGAATTTCGGCTATATGTATTTGAATCAATCGTCCATATGTTTCGATAAAACTCTGAAAAATACGCATAATAATAATAATAATACGCAATAATAATATTATACCAGATGATGTATAGTATGATGCTTCAAATAAGTCGTACGACCTTACAAATTATTTATGCAATTTTGTTACCAAAAAGGTGGTTACGTTAAGGTTCGGTTGAACTGTTTAAGCATAAAAACAATATACCTACATTTATTGTTTTTAAATCATCATGTTATAAATATAATTTATACTTAATTAAAATTTTAGTTTATTTCGAAAACTTATTCTAAATTATAACCAATTATTATGTATGTTATAATATTATATTATGTTAAGTATATAAATATAATATAATATGGTTGATGAAAATTTAGTTTTACATTAAAAATTTAATTTAACATACTCGTATACATCATAGATCGATTATAATAACAATTTTTAACAGAACAACAAATAACATTTTGTTTAATCGAAAATAGAATATATTATATAGTACCTTTTATGTAAAAAAAAGTATTATTTGGAAATATAAAAACAATTACATACATACATAGTTTTTAATAACATAACAATTTGTATTATTATTTAACACCGATATCGCCGGTATTGAATACCAGAAATATCATTTTATTAAATAGTTTTTAATGTCTTTTCTTTTTGGTATTTTCAATTACTATTTATGGGAGTGTGTAATATATACTTTGCATTTTCAAAATACCAAACTTTACAAACATTTTTCATGATAATATGAAGAATGCACTATTATTATTTCATCATAGTAATAAAAATAAAAATATCAACGACAATACTTTTTTTTAATCGATTACTTCATATGAAGTATTCTGTAAAAATATTTTATATAGGTACCACCTATATAAAATACTTATTTTTTAATTATATTTTTAGATTCTGAACGAAGCGTTGGAGGTATTGATTTTATAATAATGTATGTTTTATTATTTGTTATGTATGACACTTTTTCGGGTAAATATAATTGTCTGTTCATATTGAGTCTTGAATGGCGTAGGTTTCTGCATGGTATATAATTTTATATAATTGGTACTGTACTTTTTATATGTTAAGTATTTTCTAATAGTTTTTTAAACGTATAATGAAAAACTACCAAAAAATTATGAAAAATAGTAAAAATGATAAAAAAAATAATTGATTAAAAACTATGATCGAAAAGATATATTGTGTATTTAAATAAATAGTTATTCTATATGAGTAATACAATTTTCAAACTTTTATAACTATTTTGAGTTAAAATATCACATTTGTAAAATTTAGGAAATTCATCCTAATTTTTATGTCTAATATAATTTACCATTTTCCTTTAAAAGATCTAAAAATTTAATATAGCTCAACTGTACATATTAAACTTTAAAAATTTTTTCAAAATATGTAAAAAATAACTTTTTTAATCAACAACTTAAGTTTGAATTTAAGTGAACTTGACCAAATGAGAATTTTTTATGCCATTGTAATATTATTATATTAGGTATATATTTAAAAATAAATATATACTTGTATAAGAAACAAGACTAACATAACATATAATAAAATAATACCTACTGGAACATAAGTATGATAAATAATATTTTACGTTATAGATAAATAATAAACGTAATAATAAAAATTTACAATAATAATTATTGTTTATTGTCGGCAAGTTTTACACTATGTAGATTTTTAGTATATATTGAAATTCATAATCAAACATTTAATAAAACTATCTTTATCATTAATTAATTTAGAAAACAATCATTTACAATTTTTTAACTAAAAATTTCACGTCGGCATGTCAAACGCAACGAAGAAATATTGAATGCATATGACACTTTTTCGCATACATTTATTATTTTTATAATATAATACAATATATTATAAAATAAAGTCAAAACGAAAGAAACAAAACAAATTTATGACATAAAATAAATTGAGTGTCATCATTTAAATAAAAATAAAAAAGCCAAGTACTTATCTATACCATATTACAATAATACGAATGCTGTTAACACGTATTCATCCTGTTAGTGGATTTGTAGTATTCAAAAAATTACATATACGTGTAAATGACGTTTTCAATATTATTATATTTATAATAGGGAACAATAAATCGTATAATAATAATAATTTAACGTGTGTGATATTCGACTACAAATTTTCAAACGTTTTAAACAAATGGAATTCCAATAAATATAGGTAATTAAAATAAAAATCAATTCAACAGATTATTTTTTTTTTTTTTTAAATAAAAAATAAAGAAATATAAAAAAATTTGATGAAATTTATTTTTTAATATAAATTCATGTTTGCATAGATGGATATATATATATATATATTAATATTTGAATGTTTTTTAATGTCAGAATAAAGGTAAACACTTTAAAATAATAATAATAATAATATTACAACTAAACAACGAATTATATTTTGTAATTTAAAAATAACGTAAGAAATAATATATTTTTTTTAAAAATCAAATAATATTTAAATAATAATGTTAAAATTAAAAATATATATTATAATAAATTTAAACTTTATATTGGTCCATATTATACACTAGTGAAAAATGAAAAATATATTACTCAAAAACATATATAACTTATTTTTACATAATATCTACAAACAAAAGAAACGATATTAATATTATAAACAAAAACTTCAAATTGGAAACAGTACAAAAATCACTCCAAAATGTATAAAATAAAATAGAAGAATGGTCCAAAGATTGTGGATATAAATTTTCTCCCAGAAAATCAACAGTCACAGTTTTTACTAAAAAGAGAGCCAACAGATCAATTAATTTGACATTATAAAAGAAAACCCATTAAAAATAACTATCCGAATCCTAAGAGTCATATTTGATAAAAAAAATGAATTGGAAACCTCATATAAAAAAACTGAAAGAAACGACATCACTGCGAACAAATATACTTAAAATTCTTTCTCACACCACATGGGGCTCCAACTCAAAAACAATTAAAAATAATGTACAGAACACTAATAAAATCCCAAATAAACTATGCATCCATCATCTATAAAAAGGTTGTCCAAATATTCTTAAAATGATTGATACCATACAAAATACCTCATTAAGACATATCACAGGAGCCTTTTGGTCTAGTCCCCTAGAAAGTGTCTACAACATAGCAAATGAACCTCCACTTTGGTTAAAACATATTAACTTAACTCTTAAATACATATTAAGAATTTATAGAACAAATAAACCTTTGCTCGAACAACAAAAATTATATATCCAAAACTATGACATTGACATAAGCAATATGACGAAATTCCACACCATATCAACTCCACCTTGGATACTCGACATCTCAAATTCAACCAACTTACCATTGACCTGTTTCGCCAAACAGTCCACTTCCCCATCTACATTTAAGCAACACTTTAGTAGTATACAACCTGAATACAAAAATGCTACTGAGATATATACAGATGCATCCAAAACCAATTCAGGAACACGATTTGCAGTATTAATCAACGACCAAATAATATCAAATAAACTTTCTGACTTATGTTCAATATACACAGCCTAAGCACTGTGATTCTCTTAGCGTAATAAGAAGCATTACCAATAAATTTAACCAGGAAGATATTGTAACAAAAATTAAAAATCTGCTTATAAAATTTAATAACTCTAAAAAAAAAAAATCACCATCGTATGGATTCTTGAGCATATTGGCATTCAAGGCAACGACAGAGCAGATAAAGGAGCCTCTGAAACGACCAAAGAACCTATACAGATGATAAACTCATATACCCTAAAATACATAAACAAACACATAACCACCATCACAGACAATTTATGGCAAAATCACTGGAGCAAACTAAATAATAAACTACATAAAATAAAAAAAACTGTTGCACCTTCCCCTTACAATAGTATGCTCAAACGTAAACAAGAGGTAATCATAAATAGGCTACATATTGGGCATAAATGGAAGACACATAACTACCTGATGGGAAAAAAAAAGTTCTCCTATGTGCCTAACATGTGAAACATTGATCACTATCAAACACATATTAACAGAATGTCTAACATACGTAGAACCCAGACAAAAGTTACATCTTCTTCTCCCTAATTAAATCAGATATTAGGACCGGATCCTCTCGAAACCAAAAAGACTCTCCTGTTCCTAAAAGAAGCCGAAATAATAAATGAAATTTAAACCATAAAACATCTATCTTCATATATATTCCATATATTTATTTACTTAATTGTTACCTTTTTTTTTTTTTGAAAATTTTACAATGTAATTTAAAATTTTCTAAACATGTAAACATCCCTTCATTTTGTATCCACTTCCACCTTTAATTAATTGTTCACTAACAGCCAATGGTCTGGCAGCCGCGGCTTATTTAAAATAAAAAAAGAATAAAAAAGGAACGTACCTTTTACTTAAAAATAAATAGGTACCTATATTATCGTACTTGTATTGAAGCTGTTACATTTTGAAATGTATTTAATTAATTAAGGGTTAGAAAACGGCGTGATGTGAGTAATAAATTACAATATAATAACCCTTTCCGTTTGAATTCGTAAATGTTAGTATAAACGCATGAACAGTTTTTTTTTAAATTTCATTACATATACTAACGTATACATATTTTCCGTTGACTTTCGTTATCTAAATATTATACACGGACACGTGGTCTAACCTAACCTAACCTAACCTAACCGTAAATATACGTTTATGATATATATAACACATACATAATATTATATTAATTTATAGTAATAACAATTTATAAGGTTGGCTAAATAGAAAATTAGCAACCACATTTATATACAGAATTCCTACTTACCTATATATTATTATAGTCGTCAAAAAATATATATATAAGTTGGTAAAACGGTCACGTTATCTTATACCTGAGAGGATAGTGGATACAATTTAATCTTTAATAAAAAAATAATAATATCATCTAAATAATTCTATACATATTATCTCAGAGTATAATATTATAATATATTCATATATTGAAACGATAATATTATACTGAGTATAATTTTATTCAAGCATTTAACCTACCTATATCTAAAACAAAATTCATAATAATTGTATCATTGATTATAGATATAGTATACTATCTATTATCAATGGTAGTATTGTATACATATAATTAGTTTAGAATCGTTTAATTAATAATTAACCAATCAACTCGATTGTAATTATTTTAATACAAAATCTATAAAATATTACAACAACGAGTGTATTTTTTTTTTAGAAATAATGATACCATAATTGGGGTAGATTTTCGGTAGATAAATGCATTTAGCTTTTACATTACTTTATATAAATAATTTTTAAAATTTTCCAATAGTTTTTTCAAATAGGTAATAAGAAAAATGATCCAAAAATATTATAACAAACTATTTTTGATAAAATTAATTAAAATAATATTTTATTTACAATAATAAATGAAATAATATTATAATAATCAAGAATTGGGATTTGTCTAATATTCATACTGGTATTTTCCATAATATACTCGTACGTGAAAAAATGATGGAACTGTTTGGATCACGATGATTTATCGTCGCTTTGAAGTATTATAATATGATACAAAACTATATATTCGTCAACCACCACTATCGAGATCATAGGCAAGCTCAATTTTCGGAGGGGAGGTTTGTTTTACTATTATATAATAATTAATTCATTAATTAAAATCACTGTACAACTTTTCTAAATAAAATATTGTTCTATATAATATAATATCTTTGACGGAACTAAACAATACTCGTAAGCTTCAAACTCGTATTGTTAAGATTCATTGTAGGGGTTCGATGAGATCTCTGTCGGATGTTTGGCCACGAATAAATAATCGTCGCTGACAAGTTTTGATCGGCGAGACCAAACCGTCTATATTTATTGTGCGTGTGCTTTTTCCGCAACGATGTTTTTAAGAACGGTCTCGGCGAGAGTTAAATAACGGCCCGCTGCCGTCGCCACCGACTGCACTATCATAATACACGTATTATACGAGCGTAAAGTTTTATGCGTGAAACTTACATTATAAACATAACGGACGGAAGTTTGGCGTAGGGTCAAGAGGAATTTTTATTTGTCTCGACGACGATGAATAAACGGGACTTTGTATAATACGCACATGATAATATATAATATTTATATACAGAGTGATCAGAATGTTGTTTTTAGAAAATAACGGAAATTACGTTTGAAACGAGTCTGTAATTTAACGATTTTTATATCATAAAATTCTAATCGTCCTGTATATTCAATATTACTCATTTTTTCACGCGTTTTCTCAACCGGAAATGAAAGAATTCGATATTTCTCTGGTGTTTATTATTATTATTATAAAAAACTTTTTACGACACATCCACTATCTTCGTTGTATCGCGTTTTTATTACAATATTACTATGAAATATTTTGTCACCGTCACAATATTCAATTGAAAAAAAAAAAACTCAACAGAAAAACTAGTTTATTTAACCAGCCTAGTTTACTAGTATAATTATTTAATTTTCAATTAAAATTTTTAGCCTTATTTGCTAGCCCGACTTGCTAATATAATTTACATCATTATTATAAAATTATAATATACATAAACAGAACGCTACAATTTTTATTTTTGATCAGCGATCGTTCGAAAATTAAAAAAAAAAAAGAATAAAAATGTTAATACTATTTCATTGCTTTAAAACAGAGCTCTAAAATATGTATTAAATTAAAATTTATTTTTGAGTTGTGATAAATATGAGAATAATATAAATGAATGACAATAGAATTTTAGATTAATATATATATATATATATATATTATTGGATTTAAAAATATAGTACCTACTTAGATAAATAATATTTTACTTGCATAATATTACATTTAAATAAATTATATTTCATTAATTTACTATAATAATATGAAGCACGAAAAGGTATAATAAATTGTTTTATGTTAATGTTGCAATTGTTTTTTATATTGTTTGCAAACTATCCATGAAAATTTAATTTATTTGAGATCTCAAAATATTGATTTTATAGAATACGATCTTTGTTAAATAATTATTTATATTTTGTATTACACACTATTATATATTGGAAAAAAAAAATTCGAAAATTTTATTGTACGTATTATAATTGTTAATATAATATAATATTAACAATCATAATCAAAATTTCCTAATAATGAGGTATAGTCGTTCTATTTTTGAAATATACGTTATTAGAAATGAATGTTACAAAATATAATTTAATAGAAACTATATATAGTACCTTACATACGTAATTTAATATTAATGTTATACATCATCCAATCATCCAATAAAATGATATGTGAAGCACACTCACAAAGAGATCATAATCTGTTTTGATCTTATTGAATTTGTTGGGATTTTCAATAAGTAACATTTAATATGGACAACCTTTGTTGCTTTACAGAAACAACTGTAAGGTAAGTACTGACCTCAATTTTAAAACTTCGTGGAAGTCAAATTAGTGTCAGCTACAATTTATGTTCATATATTATGAAAGAGAAAAAAATGTGGTTTACAAAATATATAATATAGCCTAATGTTTAGGTTAGGTATACATTGTTTATATCAAAAAGTCACCTAACACACTACTATATTATATTATAATTTTTATACATTAAACAAAAAGCCATTTCTAAACATCAATTACCATTCTGAAGGAATATTTTTTAACTGAAACACTCATATTAGTAAGACATATAATTAGGTATATGATACATGTATATTATATAATATTGTACAATTTTATTTTAATTATTTGTATTTATTTTAAATATTGTAACTAATTTTTACCTAATTATTATTATAGTAATGTCAGTATAATAAGGTATAACTATATAAATTGCTATTTATTACATTAAATATATTATAGACTATACTACAATAGTATAACTATAAAAGTTCAATTAATTATATTTGAATAATACCCATATTTATATTATAGGCATATTTATTTTATATATAATTTTGAAAAAAAATACTATACAAATGTAGTTACAATTAGTATTTTTTTCGATTATATTAAAGACTAATAGGCAAATTTTTAGTTAGATATATAAAGTTTTAATTAACATATTGTTTTCTACACAATATTTTTACTCCATAATAATAAGTTTAAAGATTTTTCATTTATATATTATATAATTCAATAATGTGGAAAATAATAAATTAAGTATAAAATGATTATATTTGGTACGTACCTATACATAATAATATATTACTATTATACCTAGGACTTGGTACAATACATTTTCATGTTCTAAGTATAAAATTATACAATAAATAATATTAATTTGAAAAATGGTATAACGTTATTTTCAACTTTATTTATTACTTCATTTATTATATAATATGTATCATATTTTTTTTTTACATTATTATTCGCTATATGCTACCGAGTAGATAGATACCTTTGGAAAATCTAATGCCATTATTCTGGTAGTATATTATTTTTATACATGATAAATATCTATACCTAATATAACAAGTTATAATTATTTTGAAATAAAAATAATGACACTATGAATAATAAAATAGAATTGTAGAAAATATTTTTGTCATTTAAAATTTGAACAAAATAATAATATATTTATGTACGCGGTTCCAATAAAATAAACACTGTAACTTATGCATATATTATAATATTTTATCAAATATTATTGAACAGTATTTTGATTTTATTGATTTTATTTAACTCGTTAAGTAAAAATAGATGAAAAAAAATTGAAGTGTAAAAATATTCGTTTTAAAAATAAGTATTTTATATATTATGTACGCATAACGAACTTTTTTAAATTTGATTATAAAGTAATTTTATCGCTATAAGAACAACAAAATAAAGGAAAAGTGATTGTATTTTGTTTAAAAACAAAAAAAATAAAATAATTATAACTGTAGTTTTAGTCTATTATATTAATCACCATTGAGGAAATTCTATTTAACCAACTGTAGGGTATAATAATTTTTCTTAAATAAAGTCTTTAAAATTAATGACCGTATCTTTTTACATTATCTATATACTGCTAAAAATGTCATCAATTTCGTAGAAGTCTTTTACTTTTATACGTTGTAAGTGTTAAGCTATAAAATATTATTTAAGTTTTTATTTTTATTTTTCAATAGTAATAACAATAAATGAAATAATCAAATCCAATAATCAAAATATGAAAATAATTTTTTACAATTATTTTCTGCCACATAAGATCTTAGTGTTATTCATATTTCATGTATAAACTTGAGCACTGATGTATACAAATAAATTCAGTTATCTTTATATAATATTATAATATTGTTAATGTAAGATTTGTCAACATAATTTTAAATTTCTTTAAATATATTGTTTTTATATCATATAAGTTATGTTATATTGTAGCAAACTAGCAAATATACAAATAAAATACCATACTATTTCGATTTGTCTATAATATATTTATGTTTGCATTATATGTAATGCAACGTAGGCATTTAGTATGTACTAATATTTTGTGTAAAAATAGAAAACTTTTGAGATCTAATATTTTTATACGACCTTAGGCTAAGTATATTATAATACGTATTTTGTATTATGTGGTACTTGTAAAATTATCTAGAACAATATTGTTCAGGCATGATATTTAAAAACTACCTTAGTGGCTGGTTATCAAAAACAAACAGCTATCTAACCTATTTATTTAGTATTATTTATAGGTTTAATGTTAAAGTCTGCCTAAAAAATGTAAATTATAATAAAAAATTAATAAATAGAATTTATTATAAATAATTTAAAAAATCCTATTTTTATGTATAGATAGTTCTGTTGTACCTACACAATTTAACCTATACAACATATCAATATTTATAGTTTTACCTAAGTAGTAAAATAGTTAAAGTTTATAAATTTTACTATAGGAACTTAACTAGTTTTATTTTGCATTGACATTTCATTCAGTTATTTTTTATGGATAGGCGTACCTCTAATTAATCATTCAAGTTAATCATATACTCATATAATTTGACGTGGACTATATACGTACGTTAATTACATAGGTATTTAGTAGTTTTTTAAATTATTCACTAGTATAATTTAATTTATGAACGCGTTTACAATTTTTTTTATACAATTCCAAGTACATATATATTTTGTGTATAGACCTAACCTAGACTTATACGGTAAGTACAATTATCGATGGGAATTATATTTATAAATATACCTTAATAATAATAATAATAATAATTTTTAATAAATATTGAGAAACCTGTTGTTTTCCAAGGTTTTATTTATCACTCACCAAAATTGTATTTGTTTTTCTGTTGACCCCAAACAAATAACAAAGTTTGTACCGGAAATACGAGACGGATATTTGTGTTTGGACCGGAAGACGAGTATCGTCGGTTTGGGTTTAGACGTATAGGTATAAAATATATTTTTACATTGTGTTTATTTTTTATTTTATACCCTATGAAACATTATAGACACTATTTCGGCAATGAGTGTTATGTATAGGTTAGATATAATAGAATATTATTATAATATATACCTATATGTAAAACGAGAGCGCAGATTTTTTAAATTACTTCACATTCCTTTGCGCGAATTCTATACAAAATGGATAAAACAAGAGAAGAAATATTTCCTGTCAAAAATAAAATACCTATGTTTACTGACAAACAATTTTCTTAAAAGATAAAATGTATTATATCAAAATATAATAATTATGTAGGTAGACATAATTAAACTTAAAAGGAGCTCGTCCTGTGTTTGGTTTTTAATTATGATCACGAATCTCTGGTGGAAATTTCACATTCCAAATACTAATAATTGTATAGCATTAAATGTATTCCTTAGTTCCTTACCCAAAAATATTATATTATTAACCAAAGTTAAAACTTGTTCGTATTAAAAAATGAATTATAAAATTCAAATACGATATGACAAATTTATTATAATATTAATAAATAATAATATTTTTCGTTTGAATATGAATTCACCAAAAATCTATAACATAACTTGTAGATTAATTAATTAACAAATCTAAATATTAGACATAAGTTTATGTATATATATATATATATAAATTAACATAAAGTAGGTATATTTGAATAAATTATTAAAATTTTTATAACTTACCAAACTTAAATACATTATATTTTTTTAACTAATAAGTAATATAACATTACATTGTGTTTGTACTTATTGTACGCGATTAAAACATAATCATGAAAAGTAATAATTATTAAAATATTTAATTTCGTCAATGCTTAAATTAATTGTTTGAATAATTTTTGATCAAAAATATTAATATTTATAACACATATATGTATCTGGCATGTATTCAAGAGAGGCTATATATCCCACCTTGAATACTATTAAATGAACATTTTTTGATTATGTTTAATATATTATGTTATTGTCATAAATAATTTGATTGATAACTACCTATTCATTATACAAAATAATTACTACCTATGTGTGTATTTAATATTAATGACGATAGTTTATACCAATATAAAAATATTAAAATGTCTCCCCTAATATTAAAATGTCCCCCCTACCGTAAAAGTGTTGTGGAACCGCGACTGTAAGTACCTAAACGAAATTTAATCATAAATGTAATAGCTACTGCTAGTATACTATAGTGTAAGTAAAACAATATTGTATTGGTTTGTAAGAACGCGAAGAAACTAAAAGGCCGACGATAATCTAATAGGGTGTACGTTTTTTATTATTTACATTTTGCATGGTAAGCAATACGTTTCATCTAAAAAGCTTAGAGTTTATAAAAAAATGATAAATACGTGATTTTTTTTACATTGTATATTTTACTTTAAAACTAAAACACGTAGCGCTTTGTGTTTTTGTCAGCTATACATAAAAATTGATGTTATTTGTACCTATGCTTCAAAATTGTTTAATGTTTTGAGTTGGTACTATTTATATATTGTATTTATCGCATTATTTTTTATTATATTACCTTAAAATGTTCAATACGTGGTGAACGAAATTATTATTATTTCTGTCAAAGAAAATTGTTAAATTTATCGAATTTTGCTCTTATTTTATCGATTAATCAAAATTTCCATTGATTAATCGATTCAATCGATTATTTTACGTAATTAAAAAAAACGAGTTATTAATCGATTAATCGTAATTTCGATTAATTGCTTTCTTCAAATGAATTAGAATAAATCAATAAACCATTTATAATAATTAATACCCATTTCCCATTTAAATGCGCAATATGTATTCATATTCAATATATACATTGTGCCTTCGTATTTATAGTTTTTAGATTAACATATACGATAAATAATATATATGATTTACCACCAATTTAAATTAACAATAATTTCTATTATTATTATTTCATATTATCCATGTGGATGATTTTATATGGACATTATGATTTATGAGTATATCATTATTATAAAATATATTAAAATGTTACGATATTTATACATAATTCTAATTTAATAAAATAAAAGAAGGAGAAACAATATTATAATTTAAAATTTGCTATTAACTTATTTAAATTACATGGTTTACTTACTAATTTAATTACAAATTGATTAATGTACGGGCCGAAAGCGTAAAATATTATTACACGCACCTCGGACACCAAACTAAAAAATTATCGACACTATATAAGTATGTATGCGTGTTTTATAAACTATTTAATAATAAATGAGAAAAAAAATAAAAAAGGTAACGCAAGTATAAATGGTAACTACATGTATAATTTTGATATTGCCTGGTTGGCACAACACTAATATTAAAATATAATAAAGAAAAAAAAATATAACAATAATGAATAATTGAATAGCCCTTCTGGCTCAACAATAATAATAAATTAAATAAATAACTAAAACTCACAATTTTTGTCGGTGTGAATACTGGCCAGCTGCACACCTGTATCTAAGTCTAAATAAATCACAAAAATCACACACACACACAAATAGTAACAATAGGTAATTATTTTATAATGTTGGCTATTAGAGCCGATTAGGAACAATAATGATAAAAATATAACAATACAATTTGCTATTAGAGCATTAAATTATATAAAAAAAAACACACACGATTAGCGTGGTTACTCCCGATTCGATACTTGTTCGATCACGACGTTTTTAACAACAATATTTCCGCGACGACTCGATAATCGCCGACGAACATAAAAACACAGATAACAATAATAATATATAACTAATAATAACTCCGAGCGTTGGCCTTTTCGCGATTATAATTCACAACAACATAATATATAGATGACTCATTAAAATTCACGAAAACATACAACGTGTGTATGTGAGCGCGCGCGCGGCCTAATACAATTATAATTATTAAACAATTAAATTATAAACAAATTTTATCAATTAATCGATTAATAGGAATAACAGGTTGGATCAAGCGTTTAACATAATTAAGAAATTCTTTCGAGGAAAAACGAAACTAAACAGCAGAATAAGAGACATAGATGGAAACTTGATACTGGACAACGACAAAATAGCAACAAGATGGAAACAATATCTGGAAGCTCTATACCAGGAGGGAGAAGCAGCTAGTCTCAATAATAATAACAATCCAGATATGCAAGGAGAAGTAATCTTAAGAGACGAGTTCAACAGAACTTTAAAGTTAATGAAAACAGGTAAAGCAGCCGGTACAGACGATATAGCAATGGAACTTATTCAAAATGCAAGTACAGAATTACAAGACGAGCTATTCAAATTAGTGAATGATATATACAATACAGGAGAAATCCCAAAAGACTTCAAGGAAAGCATTATAATACCTATACCTAAAAAAGCAACGGCAGATAAATGCAATGAATTCAGAACTATAAGTTTAATAGCACACGCAGCCAAAATCCTAGTAAAGATAATAGGCACCCGAATTGAGAGCATAGTAGAAAAAGAGTTAAGCGACGACCAATTCGGGTTCAGAAAGAACAAAGGTACTAGAGAGGCAATCTTAAGCTTAAGAATATTGATAGAAAAACAAATAGAATTTAATAAAGACACATTTATAGCGTTTATAGATTTGGAAAAAGCTTTCGATAAGGTGTCATGGAAAGATCTATTCTATACTTTAGAAGAAATAGGGGCTGACTACAAAGATAGAAGGATAATATATAATTTATACAAAGACCAATCAGCTACAATAAAAGTTACAGATAAAACAGAGACGGTGATAATTAAGAAGGGTGTAAGACAAGGATGTCCACTCTCGCCAGCGCTATTTAATATTTACGTCGAACAGCCTATTAAAGAAATTAGAGAAACACTTCTCAGAAATAAAATAGGCATAAAAGTGGGTGGAGAAATAATATCCTTCTTAAGATTCGCTGACGATATTGCACTCCTAGCTAACAAGGAGCATGATTTGGAGAGAGCACTGGATGAAATGGCGAGGTGCTTCCAAAAATATCAGCTGATTATCAACTGGCAAAAAACAAAAGTTATGATGTGCCAAAAATCAGACAGAATCCGTAGAATTAATATCCAAACAGGGAATCAGCTGCTCGAACAAGTGGAATATTTTAAATACCTAGGCAGTTTAATCAACCAAGATGGAAGATGTGTCATGGAAATAAGATCCAGAATCGCACAGGCGAAGTCAGCGTTTATGAAAAAGAAAATTTGTTATGCTCCAATAGCATGAGTATTAGAGTGAGGAAACGCTTCATTAAAGTGTATGTATGGAGTGTGGCACTATATGGCTGCGAAACATGGATTCTGAATAAGGCAGAACAACGAACACTCGAAAGCTTTGAAATGTGGTGTTGGAGAAGGATGTTGAGAGTGAGTTGGATAGAACACCGTACCAACGAAAGCATACTCAGTGAAATAGATGAAGGTAGAGAGATTCTCAAAACTATCAGAGCAAGACGATGGAACATGATTGGTCACATATTGAGGCATGAAAATGAGCTAATCTACAGAATAATAGAGGGGAAAATGGAAGGTAAAAGGGGCCAAGGACGTCCAAGAACTTCATTTGTCAAACAAATGATTTCCGATGCTAGACTATCAAGTTACGCCGAACTGAAGAGGTTAGCTGGGAACAGAGAAGAGTGGAGAGCGCATGTCCAACTGCAAAACCAACCATAAGGGTTGAATACCAAGAGAGAGAGAATCGATTAATCCATTGATTAATCATTTTTCGATTAATTGATTTTTTTAAATTAATTGTGCGTAATCATATCGATCACAATAAAAAATAATCGAACAGCCCTAGGTTGACTGTATAGTCAATAACAAGGGTGTAATTGTAAGGGGGCAACCGGGGCCACTCGCCCCCCTTAATTTTATCGAAAAGGGACAAAAGTATCATTCTGCCCCCTCCGCCCAGATAAGTCAACAGTTCAAATTTTAAGATCTTTAAAAAGTAATTGAAAGAATAATATTATGCAGAATGTAATTTTGTAAATTAACAGTACTAACACTACTAACATGTTAACATACAGATTAAGATAATTCGCAACAAAAATATAGTGATTACAATATTACAAACAAAGTTGAGTATTTATTATGTGGTGAATTACAAGTAGTATTTCCCAATTTTATGAAAACAATAAAAATATTTTTGACTATATCAATAAATACAGCTACGTGTGAAAGATCATTTTCATGCTTAAGACGATTAAAAAGTCATCTAAGAACTAGCATGGGCCAAGAACACTTGAGTGCTTTAGCAGTAGGTATTACAAATTCAACTGTCAGTTACTCTGTTCCAATTAATATTAAACGAGTCATTGATGGATTTAAATGGCCTAGAAGGACAGAGAAAACTAGTTTTAAAATAATAAAAGAAAAATTATTTTGATAAATCATTATTTTTCGAATTATTATTATTATTTATGTAAATATATAGTTATTATAATATATAAAAGAATACTAGTTTTAAAATAAAAAGAAGTTATTTTATTAATTCATTATTATTATTCATTAATCATTATCATAATATTATTACTAACAAATTAAAAATGTGTTTAAATATTGTTAACAGTGATTTTTTAAACTTATTATTATTAACATTTATTAGCATTATTAGTATTATTTTATTATTATTTTAGTATTAGCACTTATTAGTATTAACTAAAATAAAATAAAAGTAATTTCCACGAGTGTTTGTGCTTGTGCCTTGTGTAGTAGTGTAAAAACAAAAAATTAGGTATATTAATTAGGAATGTATTTTACCCTTTCCCCCTTTACAATTTTGGTGAGTACATTATTTTGTCCCCCTATTTTTTACCTATTTACGCTACTGGTCAGTAAGACTAGGTTAGATTTCTAATCTTTTAAAAAGGAAAATGTTTACCATATAAAAAACTGTATTTTAATGTGTAAATAGATCATAGATATAATTATATTATTTTAATTATTTAATTTAAATTATTATTCAAACATGGTAGTTAGGTACATCATACATAATATTATGTAAAATAACATAGGTTGAATTGTTGTATTATTATTATTATTATTATTGTATTTATTTAGAGCAAATAAATTAGATTATTTTGTATGGAAACCCTAACAGACTAACAAATCACTGGTAATATTAATAAATTATGCATTTGGTAATTTAATAAAATAAGAATAAGTAATCAAAGATAAATACAAATTATATAGGTATACAAGTTGACCCATAATGATCTGACAAATGCAATATACCTTGGATTAACCAATCCAAAGATATATCAAGTCCTATACGCTATGCAATATTTTATAATTGTTATTTTTGAAAATCATAATAAATGTAGGACATAATATAATATAATAAAGTAAGACATTTTAATGCCAATACTTTTACAAACTTCTAATCTACAAAATGACTAATAAGATAGATATAATATAGGTAGGTATATTTTATCATAAAATAATAAATATTAGGTATAATAAAACATAATAAACGATTATAAATGGTACTTTATTACTATTAAATTATAATTTGTGAATATATTACCTATCGAGTATTTACTTTATTATTAGTCATTACTATGGCAGAGGACTTGTAGCATTGGTATATTTGTTTTACACAGTCAAAAAAATAGCAGAGTAAGAAACAAATACGTTTTATGCCAAGACAAAGCTAGATTTGTAATTTAATTTTCCATATAAATGCATATTTTGAGTTTTTTTTGTTTTTAGGACATATTTCTTCCATTTTATAGTTTTTGAGACATATTTTAATTGGATTAATAATTTTATCAATATTTTTTCCATCGACATATTTATTTATATAATACAACCAAAACTTATGAATTTAATTAATGTATTTTTAATTTTTGTCATATTTTATAGTTGTTGACTGTCCGCGGACGCACGCTTTTCCTAGAAGCGCCCGAGGATTGCCGATAAGATTAGTTTTTCGTATGTTAACTTTATTTATGGATTTATAAATGTTTACATAATAATATACATGTTTATTTTAATATTAATTTCAATAATAATTTAAAGATGTAACAAAGTAAAATAAATAATACATATTAAATAAAATATAAAAAATTAATAAAAATATTTTTGTTTTTAATTTTAAAATACTGATGTTGGGATATTGAAGTGCATATTTGGTGACTTTTAGGGCTACAAGTCCTCTGTTTTAGTCATTACTCATTATCAAAGATATCTTAATTTTACAAATTAAACTTATTTAAATTAAATTATAAAGAAACAAATATTAATGTAATAATATAAAAACAGTTTCTTAAGTAAACCGAAAGAAAAATTTACAAACAAGAATTAATAATTCAATATGAGACATAATTATTACGAATTTGTGAGATTACGAATTTTTTATGTTTTCTACATGTTATAATGTCACATTACTTACTCTCATTTCATTATTAATTTAATAAAGGTCATAATAATATAATTATAATATGTTACATTGTTTTAAAGCCAGTATTTTCATCAGATTTTAACATGTGGCTTGTTGGTCTAGGGGTATGATTTTCGCTTAGGGTGCGAGAGG
>CM023357.1:25720737-25909388 GCA_013282895.1 Eriosoma lanigerum
TTATTTATCTTTAAATTTATGTATTCTAAGAGACGATTTAATCTTATATTTTTTCAATTTTCACAATACTTATGTTACTTTCGTGATTTATTTTTTCCGTTTTAATCGCTTAAGAGTATTATATTATTTGACTTTGATTTCATTTTATATAGGTTTTATTCTTTTATATTATAAACGTTATAACTTAATTCTATATAAATATATTATTATATACGTATGTTTTGTGTTTCCGTAAAATGTCTGGTTACGGAATAAAAGAGACTCTCAATCAATATGGTCGTACCTATCATAATATTATTATATATAAATAATACGCGCCATAAGTTAGAATTATATAAACGCAAATACAAATTTTAACCGCTTTGATATTATTTTGAAACATAATTAAAAAATATAATAAATTTGATGTTTTGTATATAGTCCTGATTATTATTTTTTCTTGGTCTATATAAATACTAAAAACACACTTTTTACAGGTATTTTAATAAAAGCCAATGGGCGTTCTACGTGAATTGTACTTAAATTTAATTTGTTTAATATAATAATTATTACAGTATTATAAAGTTAAAAAATATTAGAATAGTAGTCACACTATACAATAATGGTAGGTTTTAAAGATTAGATTTCATTCGAAATTCTACTAAGTAACTAATTACATATGAAATTTTCCTTCACACAGTCCTTTGCACATAATCATCTCCCACATAATATGTTACGCCTCCTAAATGTTACTTAATTATTTTGTCTCTGTAAAAATAGACTTACTAAAAACTTATAAATCTATTGTAAAAATTATAATTTTAAAATCACTTGTATTTTAATATTAATTGTATTCACATTGTAAATATTGCCTGTTAAGGCGTAATTAAAATAATAATAATCATCATAATTCATAATATGTTTGTTTATTGTGACATTAAAAACATAGGTACCTACTATTTAGTATTATTATAGTTTTTTATAATACCTTTTGCTAATATTATTTCATTCCTAACCGTCTATTTAATATAATGTTGGATAATTTTTGTTTATTAGCATGCATTAATTATTAGTAATATTATAATTTCAAAATTTCAAATGCAAATTAGTTTAATAAATAAATTATAATTACTATTATTTTAAAGTTATACAAAAAACGTGAGTTGTGGCTTATTAGTTCATAAATCTAATCTGAGGTACAAGAGATTAATATGGTTTATGAGTGCTGTAAATTATTGGAAATTATATTAAATTTTAAATAATTTCATTTTTAATTTAAGATGCGTCAACGCAATTATTTACATAATTCAAAAATGATTATCTGATATCTATCTAGGTAATAAATGAATCATCTTTATCTAGATACATATTTAGTTTTCCAACACTGAAGGTTTCAAATTATGTTTAATAATATACTTTATATGCGTATTTATTATTATATATGACGAGATAAAAACGATATAATATATTTTCATTTTTTTAGATAAAAAAATAAAGCTAATGGAATTTTATATTGACACTTTTCAGAGTCGCGCAAAATAATAATAAGATTATGTTATGCATTTCGTTGTTGCGTAAAAAATATGTAATAAATATTTTTAATATTAGTGCAATGTTGTTAATGTAATTTCAACATAATATTACAAAAATTGATTTAATATCAATTGTTCGTAAACAATATAATATAGTTTAAAATATGTATAATTAAACATAATAATATTGGGTTAATATAGGTATTTCTATTTTATTTACCTACTCCGAGTGACTTAGTCTAATCAACAAAGAAATATTATTAATATAATCATAACAGGTAAAAGGCCATTTTCATAAATGAATTACGTTTTAGATTTACCAGTATTCAGTAATAATATATTATTATTATTATTAATATTATTGTATGATATGATTACCTGAACAATAAATTTCCTATTGAATGTACTTCCTTTTTATCAAAAGTCGGAAGTCTGACCGAGAATGATATATCTTTAGAAATATTATTTAGGATTGTATTATACTATTGTTATTTATTATAGACTATATTACTATAAGACATAAGTAAATAACTAGATACAGAAAGAACAGTTATGAGTTCGTATTTATTTATTTTATAATAAAGAAATAATATCTTTTTCAATTTCTATTATAAAATTATATATTTATAAATTGATATAAAAAATAAATTAGATATATCTATAAATGTATATAATATATTTTTAAATATATTATATTCAAGACACAAAGGAATACCTTATTCTTATGAGCGTTTTATCATCTTACCATGAATTATGTTTCTTTAATGTAATAAATTAATATAATGATATAGAAAATAACAATATATTGGTAATATAATAGTATAACGTTATTGTAGTATATAATCACGAGAAACAATGCGTAGGTTCTAGGTTTAGAAGAATCTATTTAGACTTTAAACTTTAGTAAATAACCATGGTATAGATGTGGTATATTGCATTCGTTTGTAAAATGATAACAGCAGTAACGAAATGTTAGCACAAAATACAAATATATTTACACAAGCCATGTAATTTAGTAATATATATATTATATTTAATTAAATATTTATTTTCATTTATATTATAAATATAGGTACTCGTACATGTTTTATATATTAAACGATATTTGTGTGTGACTTTATTTTAGGTATACTATGTTCATACTTTTTTGTTTGTTTTACGAATTGATATTACAAAACATAAATATCTCGTTATTTATTATTAATCGAATAATATAGTTTTAATATTAATTGGCAAACGTCTGTCCCTCGTGTTTGGAGCATTGAGTCCGAAACGCGTAATAAAAATAAAACAATTTCTTCGGTATACACACCTATACACGGGCGTGAAAAAATATTGCGCACACGATAGAAAACGATATAATAATAATAATATGACACACGAGTGGCACTATGATATTATATAAAAAAAAAATAATAGAAAAATAACTGAGATTGTATCGCTGACCTTTCAATGGGCGACAGTTGAAATATTTTTGTGAAACGAAATTCTCGCCAAATAATGGTTCAAAGAACTTACCTAAATGTAACAATTCGCATATAATATACGTGATTGAGAAATAAATAATAGGTATTATATAATACGATATTATATTATGCGAGTTCAGCCGTACAAATGTATAAAAGGACGTAACAGACTTATTTTTTACATTATTCTATTGATTTTCTACAGAATTTCAAGTTGCAAAAAATTGTAAGGATAGCTTAAGGATAGTATTTCACTGCTACATACATTTTGTAATGAACTTTTGATCACTTTGTATCAGTGGAGGCTTTTAGGGGGGGCCATAGGGACCATGTCCCCCCCAAGACATTTTACTCTACTTCTTCTATTATTCTCTACTTCTTTATGCACATTAGATTAAAAACATGGCTACGTTCTCAAATGAGCCAAGAGAGACTTGTTGGGCTTGCTTTAATACATGTGTATCTTGAGTTTGAAATATCAATTGACAATATAATTAATCGATTTGCAAATATGAAAAACAGAAATTTAGATTTTATATTATAAATAACAACTATGGTAATTCAAATGTTTAATATAAATCTTAAAATTTTCAAAACTACTAAAATAATATTTATCATTTTATTTCAGGATTTGAATTTCTCAAAACTTACATATACTTTATGCATACTATATACTACATATACACTACAAAGTACAAAATATTATAAATATATTGTAAATACACTGTATATACATATACTATAAATATACTGTTAATTTATGTTTTACACTTGCTGAGTGTTAAATAATTTTATTATAGTTTGAGTAAGTTTCATCTGTTGTCATCATCATCAGCTTCAAAAGGCCAGTATGTTTATATTCAAAAAAATATTGCCCCCCCCCCCCCAGGCAAAAATCTAAAACCGCCCCTGCATTGTATAATATTATTGTATTTTAAAATTGCTCGTGCATTAATTTTTTATTATAATATAGAAAAGTAACATTTATTTTATCTTTAATTATAAAACTTTTATTTGATACATATTTAAAAAATCTAAGATAAATATTAGGTAGATTTAGATTATCTAAAATTTACATTTTTTATTTCTTCTAGATAGACTCACTTCTAGTTCAATGATATATTTAAATGTTTCGGCATCGAGTCAATAAAGGTATAAAATAAAAAAATCACATTATGAACCGAAATTTAATGTAGGTACCCACCCCGTAGAGAACTTATATCAACCCCTTCTTTATAAATTTACAAATTCGCCTTTGCAGATTAGTATTTCATGTCACAAAAAATAATGTAGAAAACATTGATAACGTATATTATTCTTCCCTTTAGTGCTTTACAGTAACATAAAATTGTATAAATATTCTGTAAATATAATAATTAATAACTATAATAATATCATACTCGTATACATACATTACAAATTAACAAAATTAATATTATTATATGATTTATTATATATTATTTCAAAATCATACACACACACACAAATATATAAATTATATATTATATTATATATATATTATATCATTAGAAATTATATGAACCGACTAATTTCAAATCTAAATACCTACCTCTTTATTAATATAATGTATGCACATGACTCTGCTAGTGGCTGACACAATGGCGGAAAAGGGTGGTGGGCAATTGCCCCCCCCCCCTATTAACATGGGCTAAATTCACCCCTGACTGGCACTCATCGCTACGCTTTTCAGCACCGTCACTTTGCTCCACAAATCGAAAAATCCTTCGATTTATTGTGCAAAGTTATAACTAAACTTATCAGGGTTTTGTATTAGAAATTAGAAAGTCTTAAAGATATTAAAAAATATATTGTTTGAGAACGAAATTTGAATCGAGTAATTTTTACGCCAAAATAACCTCGCGCCATAACGGCTTATGCCAAAACGTCCACGCCAGAATGTCCCATTCCCACTGTTAAAGGTCAAACTCGAAACATAATATAACTTCTTTGATGTTGCGATACGTGATATATTCAATGCGGCACGCGGTGCTGTCGTGGCAAATTCGTTTCCTTTTATTACTATCCTTATTCGAGTTAAGGGATTATCCCTGCAAACGTAATCGAATACGGGATTTGGAAACAGTCGAAATTCAATTTTGGATACTTCGACCGAAAATACATAATATTATAAGAGACGTTGTTTCCGACGTGTGCCCGCCGAATAAATGTGTTTCGAACAAGTTTCTACCATCTAACCGGCCAACATACGTAACAACTATCAACGTAAACCGCACACACGCTGCACATTTCACATAATACGATTATAATTTATTAAAATATTTATACGTTTTGCTGTAGAATTCTTTTACGAATTTCATATAAATATTATTATATTATTATTTACGAGATTAGAAAAAAACTGATCGATTAATGTGGCATTGATAAATTTTAACATTGTTCATTATTTCGTCGATATTCGAAAAAGTTCATTACTTACTTACGATAAAAGTGAGCGTTCATTATTATAATGTGAAAACAAAGTGTCGTAACATTATTATGTTAATAATATTTCAGATTGAGAATAATTAGCTTATTTTTATACTATATGGATAATGGACAAATTTTAAGAATATAATTATTCTTTATTTTCTTATTTCTATTGTATTATCAGCTAATAATTTTTACGCTTTTTTTTTTTTTATTTCTCTTAATTCAAATTTTGGTTAATTATATTGGATTGATTCAAAAATATTTTAATATTACATATTGTAAATAATAATATATTATCATGTTGCAGCTAATAATTACGCAAACTGTAACATAAATAATGTTTGTTTCCTTTAAATATTGCCGCTATACAAACATCATCTATTTTCAAACAATTTCAAGTTTTGATTAACTTTTAAAACTTTTTTGATCCGTTTTTTTAATGGAAGTGTTCATTTATTATAGGATAGTGTTTAAGTAAACTTTAGGTTTTTAGCGCGGTGCTGCAATTGTTTGAAACGTAAATGTTTGTTCCCGGAAACGCGGTAGCGGTATTACGCACGCGCAGTGGCGCCGAGTACGGAGTTCAGATATGGTCATAACCAGATCATAATTTTGCGGGATGGAGTATTATAATATTTTAATTTTATTGATTTGGTAAAAAATTATTTATAAATTTGGTAAAATTATTAAAATTAACATGTAATATATAATATATGGGTGGTGGTTAAAATTTTGTATTTTATTACATTGACTTGACCAGACTATTTAAAAACAAATTTGGCGCTACTGCACACGCGTATATTCATATAATTTGTATATATATATATATATATATATAATTTTTACATATAATTTAATTAATTATTAATTAATAATTTATGAGCGTAAAATAGTTATAGATCACACAATATGTATGTAGTTCCTATGGTTTGGTTTTAATAATAATGATATTAAGTTTGAATTCACAGACTAGTTTATTTAGCATATAATAGGTCAGTGCACATTCATTTTAATTTTATCAAATTGTTTACGATAATTTTTATTTTACAATATTAAAAAGCAAACATTTTATTGTTATAATTATATAAAAAAATCCTAGACCTATGCAAAGTAAATTTGTTAATAAACTCAACCATCTTTACTTATTTAAAATATATTTATATAGAAAGTAGTGAAGTACCTATACATTTTGTGAGGTTTTTATATCTTTATAGATATTGGTAATACTACTACTAGTATATTAAATCGATTTATTAACACAATATTTAAAAGAAAAGTTTATATTATAACGTATAGATAATAATAACTATATAATATTTCTACATTCATCAGTTTTACAGCGAAATGTTATATTTTTGAAATGTAATCGACTATAAGGCATATTATTTAATTTTTTGTAATAGTATTTTCATTATTATAACATTGGTATTTAATATAAGTATAACGAACGCAATATTTATACTATTTTATACGCGTGTTATTGTATACAAACCAATAATATAATGCTTTATTAAAAATGACATTGAATTACATTGCATGACTATCTAAATATGATAGAAAATACGTGATATTATTATATTATAATAGGCTTTATGCATTTATGTAGCGAAATCAAATTTAATTCGACTTTAGCAACGCGTAGTCTTGGAAACGAACAGAAAACTCATGACACTATAACAATATACGAAATGATATAATATATTCTTTGTGGTAAGAATATAACTTTTGTTAGACTCCAAATTCAAATAATATTGTATGAAGTATGAACGATACTAAAATTGTTTCCATTGAAATTATTTTTGTATCAATAATTTCATATTCTAAAAACCTCTATAGTGTATATACAATTTGGGATTTTGACGTTTTTAGTGTCTACCTATATTCAATCACCCGGATTTAAAAAAAATATATAATTTTATCATACATTCAATATATATTGTTGAACTCGAAATATAAATAACATCATATTTTAGTCTAAAAATAAATATCGCGCCTTCAATAGAAAACCGATTAGCTTTGTTTGTCAATATGTAGAAAATTAGGTTTATTGTAATTTATACAAAAATGTATAAAAAAAAATATTGTACTTCAATATTTATCATGAAATGAAAAATACGAATAACGTTTTCCCATCTAGGTATAATAGTAGTTTGTCACGTCCGTGAGTGTAGTTTATCATAATATTTATATTGAGTAAACAACGATATATTGTTCGAGATATATTTTACCTATTCGATTCGAATTTGATCAGATCAATTCACGTCGACATATTTTCTACGTGCTATATATAATGTGTTTTTATTGAATTGTCACAAATCAAAAAATGGCACTGCCAATATTCTTTTTGTACAATGTAGTTTGTATCGAAAACAGTTCAAATAAATTGAACACAATGCTATTGTATCAACTATGAATCCTGCAATTTATTAAAAATTACAATATTCATTTTTTTCCGTATAAGAACGTGTATAATTTTTAAATGAACATATTAATATTTGAGTTATAATTATAGACATTTATATGTGTGTAAAGTGTTCTTAAAAAACTATTTTAAAAAATAATTGTAGGATTCTTGGCAATTATACGCATTGATCCTATTAGAAAATATCTATAACGTGTTCTTTACAATTATGATTTGAAAAATTTTTATAATTTTACAATAGCGATTCACTTGCCTGTTTACCATCTCTGCCTTTCCACCGGGTCCACTTGTTGAATCCAGGTCTCCAATAATCGATCATTATTTCTTCGGTGAATTCCCTGCCGGACCCGTTGCCATACCGACCTTGAATCTTGATGGCCGTCACCGCGTGCAATCCTTGTAAGTTCACCTCCAAATACTGCCGACCATCGTTCGATATCATACCCTTAGGACACCACGCGCCACCGTTGTCTTCCAATTTCAGTCTGAAAATAATCAAAAATATTACATTAATAAAATCATGAAGGTGTATTCATATAAGTATACCGCAATATAAATTGACAACTATTAGTTTTTATAACTATATTAAAAAAAAAAAAAAAAATGAAACTGTGATCAAGTACAATAATATTTAAGCAGGAATTCACGCTATTATAATATTATAAATTATTATAAATTAATTGGCAAGTTTGAATAAAATTTGATTATGAACGATTTGAACGTTGCATAGTTGTATTATAACCTGTCGAAAATATGAATAAATTAATACATTTAATTAATTTCATTTGATTCGTCATCGTATAAACAACATTGAATTATTGAATAGATTTAATTAAAAAAATTATAATTAGATAATTAGTATAACTTATATTGCTATTAATAATATTAGGTTTGGTGCAGGGCTCGAAAACGTTAAAATTATAACATTAAACTTGTCAAAAAACCAGGGAATCAAAACGGGGTTGAATCCAGTTTCAAAAACCGGATAACTTAAGAAAAATTCGACCTCGGTTTCAACCCATAAAACGAAATCCGAAGAAAAATAAAATCCAGTTGTAACCCGAAAACCAAAAAAGTTTTGTTATTTTTGTATTTAAATTTCAAACATCAATATTTATAATTGAAATATTTAATATTTATTAGAATTTTTTATTGAACTGCTTTAATTTACAGTTTATATGGATATTTCGATAATTTGGACTGTTCGGTCCCTAATTTGCAATAGAAATAGAAATTTTAATGAATTAAAATTAAAATTATAATGAAACCCAATTTAAGACCGAATCCCAAATTCCTAAAACCCAGTTTGAACCCGAAATTTGAAACCCAAAAATATTTAACCATTTTTGATTCCCTGCAAAAACGATTGAAATGTAAAACAGTAAAACAGAAATAGTAAACGCTAATATTGAAATATCACTAAACGAAACATATGACATATCAATAAACATAACTTAACTAAAAACAAATAAAATTGTAAAACAATAAATAGTAATAAAACGTTATAATATTCTAATAAAATTATTTTTGATTCTTATTATTTTTTTTTTTTATCATGTTTTTATATTTCGAACTATTCCTGATTATTGAATTTTATAACATATAATGTCATTATAATGTCATGAAACTGTTTTTGAATTTATGCCCGTTACCCATATATTTGATGATTAATGTTGTATCGGTTACTAAGAACCAATATAGTTTGAAAGTTTAAAAGTTTAATAATAACTTATTATTATTTTGAAGAACCAATTAGAGACCACGAAGTCATATAACTAATTCCACGTGGAGTTTAATTATTTTCATTTATGCATATATTATTTTATACTACCTTTTATATTTAAAATATTCAGAAAATTAATATTATTGTTAATTTTTGGGAAATTTGTAATATTATTTAGAACTTAAACACGCAGTGTGTTTTGGTTATCGCTTATTTTATCCTATCCATATTTTTAGATGGATTTTTGACAATTTGATTTATGAAAATAATCATGAAATGATTGATTTATGTGCGAGTACGATGTGTTTTGTCTCGTTGTAATTTGTACGTACCTACAGTTTACTACTCGGAAAAGATTTGATGACATTGCTATTTATAAAGTTATAAATGTTAAATATGTTCTAATTTACCTGATTGTATATTTGTATTTAATAAATATACAATTTAAAAATAAATAAATAATTTTATAATTAATTGTAATTCTACTAAAAATTAAGTTTAGATAGTTTTAATTATTCAATTATTGTATTTTAAACATAAATCATAATTAAATATTATCTAAATATGTTCTTACTTTTATATAATTGTATTAAATTAAAAATGACGAATAACGAAAAACGAAAAACACATTCAACGTTTATATTACTAATAAAATTTTTATAACGTTGAACGAAATATTTTTTTATATTTTTTTTTTATTCGAGCCCTGGTTTCTTGTTTATTGTAGGTAATTGATTAAAGTAAAAAATTATAATAAGTTCACATGTATATCAGCAGGGCCGGCGCTAGACATATAAGCGCCCTGATCCAACATTTGGCGCCCACCTAGTGGCGCCATTTGGGGGGGGGGGAGCAGGGTGAGCCACAGCTCTCCTATTATTTACCTATTTTATCTCGTCGATAAATCATATGCGAATTTCATCTTCATAATCTACAATAACATGGACTTATTGTACGTTTGTATACTTGCACCGTTTTGTCGTTTGTATTGTGTATCCTTGTGGTTTGTTTAGCAGTAAATAATGATATATTTTTAATAAAATTATAACCAAGAAAACTTTGTACATTCCTGAAAAATGCATCGCAAATGAATTTGTCAGTAACCTAACATAATTTTAATATCAAACAATATATTGGCCTGATCGGTGTAAAACTTGGCCTGCTTCAATTTTCGATCGCCCTATAAAAACACTGAAATGGCGCCTCTGCGCCCACTACTAAATAAATACTTGTGGTGGAGGTGGGGGATGGTGGGGGTAAACCTTCCCAAAACAGTAGTAAAATAGTTATATCTTAACATAAAAATTAATAAAATTATGAATGAAAATTTATTAATACAGAAAAAATTAATTTTGCCGCCCCCTTGTAAGTGGCGCCCTGGACGATCGCCCATATCGTCCATATCATCCGCCGGCCCTGTATATGTCGGTACGATAAAATTAATTTTACTTTTACCGCTAACATATTTCGATTTATACGCGATTTAGGTAGAATGTATTGTTATTACAATACGAATTAAACGTTTTAAACTTCTCGATCAAACTTCATAATATACTTTTCAATTGTGTAGGGCTATCAGAAATTCACGTCAAGATCGTACAAGAGCATTTATTATCAAAGAGGAGTTGTGTGAGATCGGTTTTGTGTCATAATCAAACCATTGATAAAAAAAAAAAAAAAAAAAAAACAACACGTGCTCAATATAATATACGTATGAGAATGAAAAATCGATTTTCCTACGATGTTTTCTATACGCTGAAATTATTTATCTTATATATATATAGCGACGACGTTATTTTTTTTTTTATTTTTTTTTTCTAGTCGTGAGTATTCTATTATGAAGGCCATCCCTTCTCGAAGACGGCGTGATTGCAACACGATGACAGAGCGCGTGTTAACGTCACCGACTGTCACCGCCGCCGGAGGGTCGTGCGGCGCACTATAATTCACTCATCGGAGACGCATCCCCTCGTACACGTTACGCCCGAAAACCGGTGCGGTGCAATTCGTCAATGTCCGAGGCCGCGTGATCGAATCAAGAAGAATGAGCACGAGTGACCGTGGGCGCGGTCGGCGCGAGAAACGGTCGAAAAATGTGAAAATCGCGTTTTTTCCGCATACGACGGTTTCGTAAAAAATTTAAGCTCTTATTACATTCGTATTGCGTAAAATTATCGTGATTAGAAATCGATCGATCGATCGATGGAAATGACAATATAACACGTATCGCTGTAATTGTCGTAATTAAATGTCGCACATCGAAATATAATATCTGCGAGTGCCGGACACTTTAAATGTACAATTATTTTGCATATAATGTTATAGGTAATTATATTTTCGTCGGTATTCGTTTAGTAGTTGCTATTAATAGTCGAGATTTTATGTATTTTTTCGTGTCATATCACACACAGTTCGCTATAATAATTATTGAATAACAAAATTATGCACGTTTTCAGTAGGGACGTTTAAGTACAAACAACTGAAATACTAGTAACAATTTACCGGTCTGGGTCAATTGATCGACACCCAATCGGTCGATAGTTGGCTGTTAATACCAGTTCCGACAATTTATAAATATTAAATAGACAATAAATATGATCATTTTTTACAATGTTGAATTCGTGTTGAATTTTTTTAAAAACTTTAGTTTATTCAGACAGTGTCTTCAATCCAAAATAAAATAAAATATTATTATTATTATATTATACGTATTACTATTATGGAAACAGTCGGTGAAAATCGCGGTAACCACATAAAAATATATATCTCTAAATTAGTGTAACTACTTACATTTTTATATATATATATATTTGGTGATTTTGTTTAAACTCAATAAAACTAATAAAACAAAAAAAAAAAAAACTAATTCACTCAACTCATGGACTCGTCCGTTATCCTTTTGTTTATTTCGAATACTATACATTTTCGTGCAAACTACGTATAACTTTATTGCTAAAAATAGCCGTTTTCAACCTTTATTTCATTATTACATCAGATAAATACCTACTATAAAGATATAATATAATATATAACCCTAACCAACGATAACAAGATTTATTTTTTACTTCTAATCAATTATATATATTTTAATGACATAAAGGTAATAAACTAATATCTAATGATAAACTTATAATGTAAACTGCAAATAACACAAAATCAATATTAATTTTACACATGCTATTTAATTTAAATATATTTCTAAATTAATAAAATTGTCTATAATATCAATATAATTAAAATATCGTTATTAATGATAATTAATTTTTTTATTTCACTATAAAATATTTATAAATTATATCCAAGTAATTTTAAAATGTATAAATCCCAAAATAATTAATAAAACCATGTTTAAACGCGAATCAGTCAATTATAAATATTACTTATTAGTGTATTTATATTATTTTTATGTATCAAATGATTAAAAATACGCAATCAATATTTTAGGCGCGTGATAATTTAAATATTTATTATTTATGTTAAACATCAAGAAAATAATTAAATTTAATATCTTTATACTAATTTATAAAATTAACATTTTGTAAACAAAATGTTAATACAAAAAGTTAATAATTCACTTTATTTTTTTTTATATTTTTAATACTATATTATTATTAGTCATTACTAGTGGTAGCTTTTTTCTTATAATGTCACTGTTGGAAAAAGTCCTATAACTTTATACGGTTTACTTTAGAAGTTAATTGAATTTATAAAGTTGTATCTCTTTGTACAACTCTAAACTTAAAGGTCAAAAGGGGATATAATTTATTCATCTTTGAAATTCACCTTAGGAAGAAACTTAGTAACCCCTATGTTCATTATACCAATCTACGGTATAATTTAATGTCAATTTCATCGTATAAATAAACAATTATGGGTAGGTATTTTATTTTTACCATGTATAGCTAATGTTCTTTTAAGGGATAGATGGATTTTCAATGTTTCTCGTTTAAGTGTTTAAGTGTTTTCAACCTTAATCACTTTACAACAAAGTCGTTTAAAATAATTAAAGGAGTCAGTTTCAAAAAGACAAGAGAATATAATAATATACTCATTGTAATTTTTAATATATTTAAAAGATATATCTATAATCAATGCGTTAAACTATATACGATTATACTATTTAATTATTATTGTATTAAAAATTATTTCAATTTCTGAAAGAATTTTTTCTATTCATTTAAGTGTTTGTTAATAATTTCCAAATATAATTTTAATTTGGTATAGGTATCATAATATTATTATTATTATATCATAGGTATTTTTTGTAATTATTTATTTAAATGTGAAAAAATAAATAGATAACAACATTTTTATACAATTTCTATATTACTAAATAATCTAATTCATATTGGTGAAATTATTTATTTTAGATTCTGAGCGAAGTGAAGACGATATTTGGTTTTACATAGATGTTATTTTAATATATCTGAAAACATTTCTTTAGTTAGAAATAATGGTCCGAATATCCCAAATACGGTATACTTTTGGTATCAAATTTTATTTTCATATTACTTTACTAATAAGCTAATTTTTTTAAATGATCAATACCTAGTTTTTTCTCGAGATAAGAAAAACTACAAAAAAAAAAAAAAAAAAAAAATGGTTGAAAAGCTGCGAATTCGTGGAAATTGTGGTTATTAAGAATTTAATTTTAAATATATATGATAACTAATGCTATTTAAAATCTAGGGACTTGAAAATTGTTTTGGGTACTATAAAAGGTATTATAAGTATGTTATACAATTTTGGAAACGATTATCAGTATAATATATTGTATGTCTAACTGAGTTTCTCTCGTATTTTCGAATTCAATATCATTACATTCAAATAATAATTATAATAAAGCACTAATTTCTCCGTGGACCAAAGGGACGATAAATTAAAATTATATATTATAATTTGCTATTTTAATTATATTTACATAGGTATTTCTTTTTAATTTTTATTTTTCAACATTGAAGTATTACCTATCAAAATCTAATGCAGGTGACAGGTGGCAGGTGTATGTGTAATTTTGTGATTTTATAAAATATTATAATGTTTGATATACTAAAAAGGACGTTTATTCTGTGTTATGAGAATGAAATATTTCATGTACATTTTTAATTTTGTAATATTTCAAAATTTAATTTTTAACACTTTATGAATTATTGAAATATATATTTAAAAATATTTGCTATTTTATCATTGATAATGGTTATTAAAATAAATTAATACGATATACATTTATAAACGTGATCACAACAAAATGCATACCTAATCTATTGTGTATAAATATTGGCAATTATTCAAGAATAATAATCGTCTCAGACACAAGTATAACAGTCCAAAATATAATATAATCTAAAGAAGAAAAATATTCTCACTATTATAGATGAAAATTAGATTTTACAAATAAGTATCACAGTAATGTTATATTTTAAATTATTTAATTTTTACCAAAATGAATTTATTAAAAAAAAAAAAAAAAAAAAATAAAATAAATGTGAAGTCTTCAGTTACCATGCTAACGAAAGATTGTGTTTGCTATACTTTCACATTAGGTTAGAAGTAAAATCAATAACAAAAATAACTATTTTATAATTAACTATATTTGATTGAATAACAAAATTTAATTTAGAATGCTATTGATTAAATATAATTAATACTATACATATATAATATTTTATGTAAAATTGTTACTAAAACGATTTGCAGAAGCGTTCGAAAAATGTATAACGTCCAAGCGGTGTCGACTAAAAAATAAAATGGTCAGTGAGCAAGCATAATAATATTATTAACCATACGCCTAATAAGTAATAATCGTGCATATTATTTAGTATGCAATTCAAATTATTTTTCGAATAATATGGGTTATTCAATGTATACCCTTTTCAATTTCAGAAAATGGAATTTAAAAATATTCACTCGTACCCAAAATGCATTAGAATTAATAATTTCTACCGTGACGGTATAACGCGAATACCTATATTCTACAAATGTCTGACCCTATAAAATATAATAAAGGTTTAACGGTCTACGATTATTTCTAACGATTTGCATTCAGTTGAACCGTTAAAACGTCGATTAAACAAAAAATTTGTTATTTCCAGCAGTAAATAGTTCACACGGGTCTGTTATTCATTCGTTTTGGATACAAAAACAAAACGCAATAATGCGTTTTATAACAATATTATTATAATTATATTTTCACGATAGGTAGTTTCCAAATGTATTTTGAAGTAGGTAGGTGTATTGTTATTATTAATCAGTCACAAGTACGATCGTACTTTAATATTATTAATATGAATATATTATGATTCAATTGTTTCTTTCCTAGAGTTTAAAATGTATACTATGTCCAAATACGTGTAGGCGATTCTTGAGTATTGCCACGAGGGAAAATAATTACAATACTTAGCACAAACTAGTTAATTTTAACTTATTTCTTTTCTAAATAATTTAATATTGAAATCAAAAAAATAATTTTTTAAAAATTGAATTAATGTATTATATAAAAAACTATCTATTTATAATTTAATATTTTATTTTCATACCAATTAACAACTATTGCAAGTGTATATTTTATGTAAAATTATAAAACAAACAAAATTAACTAAGGATAATTTTGTTTTTTCAACATACTTGCAATGTGTTTTTAAGGATTTTTTAATTCACATAAAACACACATTTTATTTATTTGTTCATGTTTATGAAATGTTAAGAAATGATAAAATATAATATATTAATATTATTTATTAATATAATTTGATATTAAATTAATTTTTAGTTTTTGAATTTCAGATCATATTTATTAAATTGTTTAAATATATAACTCTTAGCTCTTACTAATATAACTGAACTTTAAATGCATTGTATGCAAATACACAGTATTGTGCATTATCTAGATAAAATACAGTTATCTTTTTATCTTATCTGAGAATAATCACCTAGATCATTCAATTATTCAATCATTGATTTAAAAAATGTTAAACACTATTTATAGTTTTAACTACTGGAGCATCAGATAGTTTATAATTAATAATAATAATATTTACAAAATAATTACGATAATAACAACTTTGACTTATGCCGAGTACAAAATTTGGATCTACAATATTAAATATGTTTTTTTTTATCTAGATAAAATTGGTTATCTTTAATCTCTTATCTAGATAAAAAATTCAAATGTTATCTATTATTATCTAATTATGTGATAAATTTAAAATCAATTATCCGTCATTTTATCTAGATAAATTATGGGCGATCTTTGTATATCACTGCAAAAACATATAATAAAGACTTATCTTATCTTTTATCTGTTATGGTTAGATATTTCATATTTACAAAGTCACTTGTAATTTATATCATACGCGATATGAATAAGTATAACAGAAATGTTATGAATTTATTATAATATTGTATTTTAATAATGTAGAGACTGCGGTTTATTTTTTTTTTAAAACATATTTTTTTCATTTTCTGTTTATATTTGTTGATCGAATGTCATACCAATAATGACGAGAGAAAAAATAATATGATAAAATTACAAACATTTTAAACATAAAAAAAATGAACGCCACAGAAGTAATCCTACGCAAGTGACAGTCTTTCTACAGAAGTATCAACCCACGTTAATATGAAACTAACCGACATTCTACGACCACAATTTTGTGAACCAATACGGTTTACAAATCAAAATAATAAATTTGTTTTTTTTCTTCAACACCGTCAAATGATAATATTGACAATACTTCTATATTAATCATTTCCAACTAAAAATATTTTGTAAAATAAAACAATAATTACATTCCGAAAATGCTTCACGAATTCTCCTGAAATAACAGACATAAATGTGCATACAATAATAACAAATTATATTTAAAATACCATTGACGTTTTATTACATTTTTTCCCTGATATTCAGTGTAAAAATTATGTTTTATTAATTTATTAAAATTATAGTACCTAATTTATAAATAATAAAAACACAACATTAGAGTATTAAAATAATATGAGAAAATATAGGTACATAATAGAAGACCACTGTGTATAATATAATACTCATATATTGATTAATTAATTTAATTTATCAAAATATGCGTTTATTTTTTTCTAATTTAATATTTTTACGTAGAGTAAAACCAAATACCATATTACTTATACTTTAGTTATTAATTTCATAGTTACGAAAAATATATAGTTATAATTTTTATTAAATTATATATTATAATAAATATACGTAATATATATATACGAGTAAGTATATTATAATTATTTATTTTCCTCGATTTCTAAAATAAGGAACGTGATATATTTTACGTAATAAAAAATTTAAATCTCACCAAGCACGGCCATTAGAGATGGATATTAAATATGCAAAACTGGGTCAGGATTTTTTAAATAAACGAACTTATTTGAACTAAAGACTTGACAAAATAATCATAGAATAATATATCAACGAGCTATAATATTTTAAAAATACGAAGGGTGAGTTTAATTTAATCCGAACTCAGGAAGCTTATAGACTCATGCAATCGAATATACATCAATGTTTGATAAAATAATATTACTATGTAAACTCGTAAATATTTTAAAAAAAACGGTTAATAAAGGATTAAAAATTAAGCAATTATTTCATATCGGGGAATAGTCTATTTTCATTTAAATAATAATTCAAATGATATTATTTAACATGTTATATTAGGATAAAATATGATGATGTTATAAAATAAAATGATGTTTTCAGATAAAATTGAATATTCCAATTTCCAACAATTTAGTGGACACTAAAAAATTGATTAAAATTAATTGTTAATATTTAATATCGATTTTTAACTTATTCTTTTTTTTTACATTTTTATTATCTACACATACTATTATGTAAAAGTACCGAACAACTTTTTATGTTACAAAATGTCACCTAATTAAGAACAAAAATTAAAACAAAAATTATAATTTTTACCAGGAAAATAAATTACTCACCTATGATACTACAGTATTATAATGCATTAAACTTTTGTTGAACCAACGAATATTAAACACGTTTCATAAAACCTAATAATCAATTACTCCTCATAAATAAATTATAAAAATTGACATTGGTAAACTGATTTGATGAACAAATAAAGATAATTGAAAATAAATATTTACAATTTAAATTATTTTTATATATATACGTATAATAATTTATAGGAAAATGATTTTTTATAAAATGAATTATCGTCAACATCGTCAGTATACAAGTAAAACAGTTTTTTTTTTTTTAAAGAAAGTAAAGCTTAATCATTTACAATACGTATTTATCAGAGTACAATGTTATCATTTAACTGCATATTTTGCTAATCGAAAACCATCTAGTACCGAGCAAACAATTTTGGAAATCGCTTTTAATTCACCACAAACTTGGTAAAGAAACTAAGAGAGATATCATACTTTATAAGTCCTCTGGGAATTACATTATTGCCCAAAAGCTGACCACAACATCTCTCGGTAAGAGCTTCGAAAGCTATTTGTGAGCTGGCAATAGGTGTTTGCTACACCAAAGAAAATTGGGTCAAATGTTTGGAGTTTACCTATGTTCACAATTACTAAATTGAACGTCATCTTTCATCTTATTTATGTTTCTAAAAAAAATTATTAGTAAATGCCTTTAAATTAAAATAAATTTAATACATTTTATTTACATTATATTATATGAGAATATGTAAATATTAAGAAATTGGAGCCTCGTTTTTTTTTTTAATTTGAACATATAAGCAATAAAAAAAATACAAATATTATACTTCAACTATCCATACATATAAATATAAATATATGGTCAAAGGTTATTTTACATTGAACCAATGGTTATCAAGTGAAATATATTTTTTTACGAATAACAATAAATGGTATGAATTAATATTATATATTCAATTTTTCGTAATTTTTGCTCAAATAAACGTATTAAAAAAATTTGATAATTTCTTTTCAGGTTTTCGTATTTGAATTAGATGCCAAGGGCATATTAAAGGGCATATATGAAACTTTATTAAAATACTCAGTACAAAGTTACAAACATGTACAAATACAATTTGGAAACTAGACATTGGTAAAAATTAATGTGGAATTATTATCAGAGAGTAAAGAAATTTGACAATAAAAAGTACGTATTTTATAGTCGTCGTTTGTCCATCCTAAAACTAAAAATTAAAAAATTGATCAAAACATAAAAATTATATTATTATAATAGAGATAATGATTATAATTTTGTGTTACTATAATAGCTAGTGTAATAATTATATATAATTTCCATGTTATCTTCATTACCTATTTGTGTAACATAATATTCTGATCACTATCATAGAATAATTTTATTTACTAGTGATTTAAACACCTTCTATAAACATTAGCATAGAAAATAATATCAATATTTTTATAGAAATTAAATCGAATACCTAATAAGATTGAACAATAAAATAAGTGTTTATGAGAGGTGCAGATCGTCGAATTGAATACCAACTCAATTGGTTAATCGGCTATTGAATAGATTTCGATTCGAATGTGGTCTGAGGTCTGATTACCTATATTTATGTGTTGTCCTACAAATGCGAGGTCATTAGATTATTAAGAAGAAAATTAATGAGTTGAAAGGACGTATTAAAAAACGGATAGAATGTTTTTCGTAAACAACGGAAAGGTATAAATACTGATATATTATTAAAACGCTTAATGCACGAAAATTGTTGTTATAGATTGGCGAGTTAACGTTTTCCAAAGAGTGAAAAGAGCATAAAATCTTGAGAAATATATATATAAAAGAAAATTCACGACTAGTTTGTGTGAAAAATGTTGGACGTTTTTAGTACAAGTCCATTGGCACATAACCATTATATTTTTATAAGCACAGTGTTAACACATTGTTTTCTTAGAAGTTATAACTACCATTGCGAGACTACAATAGATGCGAGATTCATGTTCAATGAAATGATGTTAGACACGTCGCAAAAAACAAAAAAATAAAAATAAACCATTGGAAAAGTACACCAAAAGGATATACTATATGAACTAGATTCAGAATAAAGAATGACGTAGTAGTTGGATAGAAAAAGTTCAAACACCAAAGAATCCATGTTACAAAGAAACAAATTGTAAAATATGTAACGTATTGAATCGAATAAAATAACGAAGATTTATCGTTACGTTTTACAGCGAAATAAGAAATCTAGATTGAATAAAGCGAAAACCTTTTTTAGATTGATAGTTGATTTCAAGGTATCTAATATGTCAATTAGTAGTAAAGGCAAATATTCTCTGATCATAATATCATTTATATATAGTTACAGAATATACATTGATATAGGAGCGTATCAATAATTATTTTTCGAAATTAAAAAAATTGACTATAAGCAGTTTAAAAACTATAATTAGTAATTTTAACTAGTTAAGTATAGATATACAAAATTATTTTTAAAATAAAAAAAAAATTAAAGACCGTATTTACCTAAGGTTTAAGTACCGTTTATAGAGAAATGAAAACTAATTTAAATAAATTTCTACTAATAATAAAAATCAAAAGTAAACATACAGAACAAAAAATTATTAATAAATAAAAAACAACAGTAATATGTAACCTATAAATATATATATATAAAAATTATTTGTTTCGTCTTATAATAAATTGGACAAACTACAACAACTTCATAATACTTAATGAAGCATGTTTTTTCCGTAATAAAATTTAAAAATTACAATAATAACGATATTCAAATTAACGTTTAAATATAGAATATAATTTAAATAATATCACACTGATAATAAATCTTGTTTAATGTCAGTTTATCATTTATAATGGTTCTTTAGTTTTAAACTACCCTCGAAAAATAAATGTACTTAATCAAAATATAATATATTAACCGCATAATAAGAGTTATATGAGTATTTAATAAATGAATAATCGTAATTGATAGTACATGGATGGAAAATCAACCTTTCCTAAATTATAAGTTAAATTATATAACAGTTGCTATTAATAGTAATAAAAAACAATATATAGTATACAGTAATAAATATATAAATTATATTTCTAATGAAAATAAAATTATAAATTCGTAGTTTTTAAGAATAAAACATAAGAACAAAACGTATGAAATCAGTAGATATAGTCATAGTAGTAAGAACTCTCTTAACTATATTATTTTGAATTTAATTTCTGAGAAATTACCATTACTGTGCATTGTTCATACATGTTTATATATTAAACGAATGTTTATCACAACTACCGAATGGTGGTTATTCAATGCTCAAGAAACAATTAAAAATATCAATTATTTTTGTGTGCGGATTTTATTATCTAGTATGGAACGTAAAAAATCGTTATTGAATAAAAAAAAATTATTTTATGTAAATTCTATACATAAATTGAATTATACGATTAAATTAAGAGCTAGCTTACTCTATGATATTATTGTAAAATATAAACAAACCTTATTTTATGATAGAATTATATATCTGGGGCTGGGAGAAAGAATTGTTTATTTATTTTTGTCGTGATATAAAAGTTCTCGAAAACACCTTATGGTTACGATATCATTATTATTATAATGTCATTCTGATCCAGATATCAGAGATTAGTTTTAAGTTGTACGGTGTTTTCAAAAATATTTTTTACTATTGATAATGTATCGTACCATATTAGTTAATCTATCAATCGTTCTTTTGGGCCTATCATTTTTATTACAAAAATCAAATTAAGATATAATTTATAAATGATTTTGTTTTTAAAAATATACATGCCATTTTTTTTCTCTTAAAAAGCTTTTTATATTATTTAAGCATTTTATGTCAATTTCTAAACTATAAATATAATTTATAAACCTCATGTTAAGAATTATGATGGTATATTTATTATAATGTATAGGTACATTTTTGCGAGTGATTTAGGTTTCGAAACATACATAATTCGACAAAATATGACAAAAATGTCATGATGTTAATTTTATGTTTATACACTCATGATACTTCATATAGATATAAAATAAGATAGGGATGCAACAAATATTGATTTTATATCTTTATTTTCTTCAAACCAATTTATTTAAAAAAAGTTATTCCTTTTCGATATTTTAATGTTTTATGCGTCAGTGTTACCACAATATTAACTCTATAAATATATTAACATGTATAATATTATATTTATTAATTATAAGATAGTAAATGTATCATTAATATTAGAGAAATGGATAAACCATCAATGTTCTTGAATTGATATAAAATCAGATGCATTTTATGATCATATTTTAAATCTTGGTTCACTCTCAGTTAATGAGTTATTATGAAAATAAATGCAGAACGTAAGAGATGAAGAGGAAGTCGAAGAAGAAATTGATAGATAGATTAGAGAATGATTAGAAGTTAACTGGTATGAATGGACGTTAATATAAACGAAATAGAAAATTAAGATCCATGGTGGTATAGTACAAGGAAAGCTAACACAATCAAGTTGGGACTGTAAAGGTAAGGTAGATACAGAAAAAAAAATAAAATGCATGTAAAGCCTTTCTCGAAAACCTGCCTCACAACGCCGTTGTTTTCTTTACTGACGAATCACATTTCCATATTTTAGGATGTGTGAACAAACAAAACATGCGATATTGGAGCCACACGAATCCGAGAAAACTTCATGAGCAGCCTCTGCATAAAGAACGTATGGCTGTGTAGTGTGCAATATACAGAATCGGCATTGTTGGCCCATGAATCTTTGAAGAGAGCGAAAGAGCAGTCACGATCAATTGTGAACGTTATATCAGCATGATTGAGTATTTTTTTCTGCACAAACTCGAAGAAATGAATGCAGGGGAAGTGTAGTTTCAACAGGATGGCGCCACAACTCACACGGCAAGAAGGTCAATTAATCTCTTGCTGGAATATTTCCCTGAACGTCTCATCTCTCTTAGAGATGATTTTCAATGGCCAGCGCGATTACCAGATTTAACTCCATGGGGGCTACCTTAAGTCTTTGATGTACACAGATCGTTCAAAGACCCTTGGTCATCAAAAAAACAATATCCATGATGTTATGCCAATATAGGCACAGATATGCTGGAAAAAATGGACAGAAATTTCAAATTTCGGCTATCTCGGTTCATTGACGAGGATGGTGGTCACCTTCGAGATGTCACACAAAAAAAATTAAATCAATATTACCAGTAATTATTGTGTTATGATTCTTTAAAATAAGGAAGTAACCACACCCCATTCTGTATATGGTATCATGTGATTATTTGGCCTCCTAGTAATCACGAAAAACCTAAAATCAATTTCATCAAAATTATGATTTCCGTAAAATTTGCCGATTTTCGCTATTTTTGTTAGTTTTTCTTCTCTCAAGAAAAAAATTTTGAGAAATTAGAAAATTGAGGTAAATAAAGTACCAACTAGACGTAATTTCCTATTGAAAGCATACTCTATTTGTGGTTATCGGACTATTATTCCTATCCAAAAAAGTGTATTTAGACATGAAAAAAACAAACTTTAAATTGAAAAAAAAAATCTTTGTAAAACTAATGTATATTCGCTTCGCTCAGAATCAAAAAAACATCAGTTTTTCTCGTATTATTGTTGCCGTTTTTAAACATTTTTTTATTTTAAAACGCTATCTCACACATTATAAAAATATAAATAGTCAATTAATTTTTTTCATTATCTATGAAATTTAAAACCACTTAATACGGTTTATTGTTTATAGAATTAGTAATTTATTACTGACTTACTAATGTAAAAAATTGTAAAATAAACTTATACATTTGTGAAATGAACATATAAGAGTGCTTTAGGTAAATTTTACAATAATAATCACAGTATCATAATATAGTATATATTAATGAATATTTGCATACAAATCAAACGCTATATAATAGGATGTGAAATTGTGAAATAATAAATACAGGGTGATCGAAATATCGTGAAAAAATAATCGTAAGAGCTACTCATAGAGTAACGTAGATGAGCTGTTCCCTATGATTGCTGTATAACAAAATTGAAGCCGAAATTTCGACTCCTTTTTCAGAACTATCATTTAACACAGATTAAAGTATTGTAAAATATCAATATATGATATGTTAGTGTCACTGTATTTTATCAAAAAAAAAAATTGTAAAAAAGCATTAGCGATTCGCGTTAGTAACATATAGAAAATACCGCCAAAAACCATTACATCAATTTTTGTTAAAACATAGTGACACTAACATATCATAAATTGATATTTTAAAATATTTTAATCGGTTTAAATGGTAGTTCTTAAAAAGGAGTCTATGTCCTGGCATCAATTCGTGAAAACATGGGTTTCTCTATAGTACTCTAAGGAGCTACTATACGTTTTAAATGTTATTTTTATTATTTTTGTAGCACAATATTACATTGATCACTCTATACATCATATAATATTATTGTATGGGTACACAGAATCCATGGTAGAATCCCGTAGGCACCTATAAAGTGCGGTATTTTTTTTTCCCCGAAAGGAAGCTTATAGGTTAGGTATATATCATATTATTTGTATACCAAGAACCGCGTATATACCAAACTCATCATACCCTCCTCCGGTGGGGCTGTGTAGGATATACGTGATAGAAATTTCAAAGTTCACGTGCGCGTACATACTGAAGTGGCTTTCTAATTTTTCTCTTTCCCTTTCCGTCGCGGGCCGAGCTATTTATAATGTGTACGCAATAGGTATATATACTCCGGTATATCGTGGTCCTCTTCTCCACCGAGCACATCTATAGATACCCGCACACATGATATATTATTATATTAATATAATAATAATATGCTTCAAAGACCCCAGTATGATATTTATGTACGACGCGCCGTGGAGCTTATATACACGTAATATAATACGATCTCTCCCGGTCACGTCACTTACACACGACAAAACACCACGACGGCGGCCTACGATGATAAAATATATTCCAATCCGTGTTTTCCTACTGCACATAATATATTATTATTATTATTATCATCATCATCATAATATACAGGTGTGCAGCCGGTGTTAAAATATTATAATGATAATAATAATTTCTATGTTGACTCGTGGAATTACGAACCGATTGTTTGTCTACGAGCGCGTCATTATATATATATATTATATTATATACGTATATTTTAATAATAGTTATAATTAATTTCACATTTAAACGTTTTCACCGGCAATAAACAACCGCCCGACGGATAGACGGCTCGCGGCCGGGCGACGACCGGGGGTATAACCATTGTGTACCACGGTATCGCGATAGTGCGCTGCTGCAGCTGTGGCGAGCGAGTAGGAAATGGCGGAGTGTATACGACCGCAGTTAATTACACCCCGGAGATTGTATATACCCCAAAGACTCTTCCGGGGTTGTCGGTAAAGACGAGTGTGGGGTGAAGTGTTTCGGTATGGGTATATATATATGCTGCGTAACCATGTTAATTATTATACTCGGTAAGTATATATATATATACATATATAGGCAGGTTAGTTGGTAGGTATCTTAAACATCAGACGAATATCTCTTTGGATTTCACTATTTCCATGACTTCACCCTTTGTGTCTAGTTTGAAATTTCCACAACTACCACAAGGTATGAACGCCCGCCTATCTATCCTCAACTAATCTTATACACTGCTACGAACTTGTTCTGAATGAGGGATTTATCGGAAAGGTCTATTTTTGAATAACTTGTTTAATCACATGTTAAATACAGATTTGGATTATGATCGTATTCTGTTAAATAATTAATATGTATTATATAGATCTAAACAACCCTGGGCGCCCCATTGGAGGGAAAAGACGGGGTACTTGCTTCTCTTGAAAAATAATACAAATTTAACGTTTATAATTTTAATAAATTCAAATTTATATTGCACGCCTCACGGGCATAGATATAATAATGATAACCCGATTTATATAGGAACCTGACGTATATTAAGAGATTTTTTTTTTTTTTTTGTCCCACCTGAAATTTCTTGCCTTTAACTATGCACAAAAATATATTCAAATCAAATAAAAAATACATATTTTATATAATTTGTACAAAATCAAAGAATTTTTATCCTATGAGCCTTTACGAAAATTATATATTATTTAGTCAAGTAAACCGACAGTATCAGAAGTGATGTACAAATTGTGCGTCGCTGCAGCTATAAACGAATTTAAAATGAAATGTATGATATTAAAATATAATTAATATTTAATTTACATGTAATGCAAACGTTTGTACATAGTTTATCCGTACCCTGTACAACCGATTAAATGAGAATAATGATTATTCATCTTATAATTTTGTTAAAATATTCTTACAAATAATTTTTATATATAAATATAAATTTATTTATATAAATTATTGTTTATTTTAACAAATAATTGCTCTGGTCGTAGTATAGAATGAAAGAATGATAGAATTTAAATTTCTTATCATTATCAAAAGTGGATGGCCTTATTATTATTATTATTTAAAAATTCAAATTATAAAAAAATATGTTAATAATATAAATTTGATTTATTATATATTTTAATTATAATTTAATGCCATAAAAAATATTCTTATAATATTTTAAGTTTTTTATTTTGGTATTATAGTTGATTTTGTTATCTTGGTACTTTGACACTTTAATATCTATGTATTCTTTATCTAAATCGTCGGTATTATAAAATGCCACCTTTAATGTAAAAGTAGAAAAAAATGTATGATTGCCTTTGTACTTGTACATAATAAAAACAGCATGACGTAGGAAAATAAATATTTTTTTTTACTTTCTTTTTTTTTTTGGTGGTGGGGGATAATTTAAACCAAATGTTTATCTAACTTTATCATTTTTTTTTTTTTAATACATAAGAAATGAAAAAATCTTTTAAATAAAAAAAAATGATATATAAAATCAAAATAAAAGTTTCAAATGAAATGATTTTTGTGATCGAGGAAAAATGTTTTAGGGCATTCAGAAAAGTAGGTATTTTACATTAATAAAATCCACCTACAATAATAACACTAAATATTAAATATTATTTTTCGGTGACATTTTAGGACACAAACAATTTTCACTACGCGATGATGACGACGAACATAAATAATAATTATTATAAATATAATAATACTTATCATTATACGTTGGTACCTATATTAACTTCTATTACGAAACGCATTATATTTACATTTTTTTCGACTCGATGTGAAGTTTGCAATAAAATATAATGTAATAATATTGTTCGTTATACGCACATGCGTATATGATATAAAATATATAGTTAACGATACTTTTCTCGGGTCAGAGTATTTTCTAAGGTTAGATTTTTCTAAGAAATGTTTAAATAACTAAAGGGAAACAACACTAAACTTTAATATATTTCACAGCGGTTGGCGATGGCTGAGCGGGGTGGTACAGGTCTCAGTGCGAAAAACTGATATTTATCGTGTATACTGATTTCGTCGTAAATATTTTATTATTTGAATTGCCATAAATAGAGATTGTATCTTTTCCATTAACATTAAATCGAACAAGTCGCTATCGATATTACTAATCAATTATTATTATTGAACTGGCGGCTGTACGCTATAATATAATATATAATTTTATTGGAATTCTTACTCGTAAACTACATTCACCATACGGGAAACAATTTTTATCCAAAATTAGTTGTAATCAGGTATTTAAAATATTAATTTTATTATCGTCGAGTTATTGGCATAAAGTTAATATTCCAAATATGTTTAAAATACGCGATGGTTTGACATATTCAAATGTTTATTAATGTATTTGATCAAATTGTTTATTATAGAAATTAATAATCCATATATTTTCGCAAACATGATAAATTATTTAATATCACATATGGTATGACTTGCACGTAGTTATATTTTACAATAAATAATTAAAATTTTGTATTATTTAAATTAAAAAAATGTCAGTGATTATGATATTAAAAACAAATATTGATTTTAGAGTTTACGATATTGTTACTAATATATATATATATATATATATATATATCTACTATAAATGTATGGTCAGGTAGAAATTTGTACAAGTGTGTTACCTAAGCTTACATTTCATTGAAGTAAAGAGTCAAGAGAAGAGATTTGAGAGCTATACAAAACGGACGGTTATTACTTATGTGGATTGCGGTTGTGACATATATTTAATTTATACATTATATTAATTGTAACGAAACGAATAAAGGTAAACAGTAAATATTAAACCATAATCTCGTATTACGACAGTGACAATTCATAAATATCAAATGTAATAACAATTTTTTAAAATTACATAAGGAAATTATAAAATAGAGATATATTAAAAATATATTCTTAAACAAGAAATTATTTATCAAGAAATATAAATCATAAGTGTTGTAATTATTTGCATTATTGTATTAAATATAGTTCTAATTCTCCTGATTTAATATCGACACACGTCTCCAAATAAGATAAAGGTTAAATTAGTTTTAATATAATTTGAATGGGCTTGATTTAAAAGTATTTAAACCAAAATCGTTTTAAGGATAACATAATTTATCATAAAATATGATATACATTTTATATTGTAAAAATAAAATAAATTGGTAGGTCAAGCTATAAGTCAGTTACTCAGTTCACATTTCATAGGTGAAATATTATTAAACACAAATGTCATACTGGTGAACTTGTCATTATTAATAAAAATAAGGTTCCAAAATGTATTTATCAAAACAAATAATTAGGTAAAAACGTAAGAATATTAGTAACTCTTGAAATTCTAATTTATTGTATTTAATTACTGTACATATTAACTAAATTCTAGGGCCTATATAATAATAGATAAACAAATAAATATTTAGGTCAAAACTGTAGATAATTATCATAGCACTTTTACTTCAAAGTTCTAACAATAAAATATTAGTATATTGATTGGCCACAAGATGGTTTATAAAATTAATTATTATAAAAGTGGAGAACATTGCCGTTTGGTATGTAAATAATATGTTTTAAGCAAAATACTTTAGTTATAATGGTGCTTATTTATATTGAACTAAAAAAATGTTTATTATCATTGATATATTTATGAGCTGGGGTATGTTGAAAATTTGTGTCACATTTTTTATGCAACGTGATGACGTCAAAATAATATCGAACAATTCCGAGTAATTTTATATTGGTAATAAAATAGATTTTATAATTGGAAAATAACATATATGAGTATATTATATTATATTGGAATATTGTAAATTGGAATGTAGATATACGAACTCGTTGCACAAAAATATAATGTTTTTTTTAAAATATTATTCATAATTCAATATTTTACAGCAAGCGTAGAAAATGTAAATGCAATATTATTTTCATCTTTAATTTATCAACTAAAAATGGAATGAAAATCATATAATATAATAATTTACACTGAAGTTTAAGTTCTTCACAATATTATAAATGCGGATAGATGAAAACGATAGATAGATCGATAACGATAACGATAGATCAACGACACAATGATAAAACGGCATATGAATCAATTTTGTCTTTGAAATAATCAAGAATGAAATAATAATAAAAAAAATGACATACAGTTCTGATATTAGTTGTATAATACTATATTGTCAAAGAAAATATAAAATAATTTATGATTAAAGGATAAAACATAAAAACAGCAATTTTTAAATGATTAAGTGTTTAAAACTTCCGTTATTAAGTATAATATTAATATTATCGCATCATGTTTATAGTAGTGGTTATTAATATGGACAGAATAAATAACAGAAAAGAATAAAATATTTGGAGCTACAGAGAACTTTCCACGTGGTTTTCAGTAGTACGTATAATGAAATCATATTTTGTGATATTTAAAAAGTTATATTTCCCATTTTTCGTATCTTGCTAAAAAATGTCTGATGATCTTGTCATTGTCCATAAAATTGCATTCAATTCTATTGTTAATGGCGTTTTTACAACACGTTAATGATCCAAAAATGAAAATTATAGAATCGTTTGATGCTATATAACATGATTTATAATTCTATTTCCTGCAATAACCGCTGTTGGTATTATTGATGAAATTTAACTGGAATCGGTATATCTAGTAAAAAAAGACAAAGGAAGAACACGATATGTCGTGTATATTGTGATATGTCGATATATGTATATTACACATGGTGTAAAAATTTAGGTTCTCAAATGTACAAGCAATATTAGTGTTCCTAAAATATTTAATAATGAGATATTATATTTTTAAATATTTTGTTAAAAAAGCCGGAGCCAATCCACTATTATAGGACATAAACTACATTTGCAAAAATTATATTCACGAAATGACAAATATAATATGGTTTTAAGCCCCTATAATGTCATTGCTTATCACATTTTATAATTTTTATAAGAAATTTAGTGTTAATACTAATAAAACTATTAGCTAAATGCTGTACAGTTTTCAAGATTTATTAATATTAGTTCAAACTATTTTTAATAATGTATTATTATTTTAATAATATTAGTATACATGTATAAAATAACAAATAATAAGTTATTCTATGTTATAGGCATCAAGCCATAAAACATTATAATTTGGAATGGAAATATATTATAACAGCTTTATTAACAATCGGAGTGACATCACTAAAAACTAATGTCAAGAATATAAGAAAATTTCTAAGGAAAGTTGTAAAACTGTCGCTTAGTCCCTTTTGCTTTTTTTGCTTTTTACCAGTCGATTATTATTTCCTAATGCTGTCACATCGTTCAACTGTTTGGCGGTTACTGGCGATTCCACTACTATAATCGCGAATTTTCAGAGCACTTTTATCCCGTGATAATAATGGTCCCTTGGTTGGTGTTTCTGTTTCACTCGACGGTATAAGTGTAGGGACGTCAATCTGAGGTTCAGTGACAGTTTTCTTTCCATTCGTAAACCATATTCGACAATGTAATTTAATGGCCCGCAATTCTGTCTACGTTTTCAGTGCTTTTCGGTGTTCACCCATTGTCACAATGTCCATCGTATCGGTTCGTCTGAAATCGGTGGCATTGAATTTTTCGTAATTTATAATATAATATAATCTATATTAATGATCAGGTAAATGAGATGAAGATATCTATATATCTATAAAACTAGTAAGTCTGAAATGTAAAATTATATCGATATAATTTTACTTTTCTTTTGTATTCGATAGTAAAATAAATGTGTGAAATCGCACGTACATTTTATTTGTTTACGTTCTATTATATTACTACTTCATGAAATTGAAACTTTCCTAAAAATATACTAAAAAGATTTTGCAAGTGTACGTACGTCTTATGTGGCTTTGTCGGGTTATAGAAAACTTCTTTTTATGAAAAATATAGTTACCGGCGTTTTTCCTCGTTTCCAAAGAAGTGGGCCGTCAAATTTAATAAAATTTCTCCATTTCACTGTGAGAGATAATTTTGTAATAATTTTTTTTTATTACACTTTAGAATGCAAATATATATCTAGTAAGTACATATGTATGAATGTATTTTAATAACGATTATAAATGACTATGTAAAAATACGATGTACAATTGTAAAGAAAATAATATAAATCCATCATTATTTTGATTGAAAATGTTACATTATTTTGTTTACGCGTGTTTGAATTTTTATGAACTCTATAATGTGCATCCAACCAGAAAAATGATTTTATCCGTCATTGTTATAAGTGTTTTGGTAATCTTTGACAATGAAGACAATGTGCGTATATAAGTAGGTATACATAATGTTAACTGTGACAGATTAAGTACAATGTTGATATAAAATACTGTAGTTTAATATACTATAATATAATATTGTACTATTTAATCTCGTAGAGTTATCTTGTATTGGGAATTTAATTACATACGAAATAATATGAACATTATACACGATTTCATTACTAAATCTATGAAGTACACTGTAAATATTAGGTCTAACAATTCATGTTTCGATCGCTTTATTTTGTGTTCTTAATTAATTCCAAATATCTGAACATATTTTATTTATCTATGCGAAATGTTTTTTTTCTACCCTTCATAAACTAATTAATTTGTATTAAATACAATCACAATACAGGTAGTTGTTTTATACTGTAATATAAATATATTTTACGTAACACTTTAAGTTGAAATGTTATGTAAAAACTTCTAATAGACTATCCAATGAATTGTTTATATTTTATTAAAATAATTTGATGCTTTTTTATGTAAGACGTATATCAAGTTGTTTTTCTCATTAAAACATTTATCGCGTACATATAATTATAATAATGAGTTTTTCTAATATTATAATGTTTTGTAATTTATTCAAATGTATTTTTAGAAATATTTCATGTTCTAACAACTAAAAATAATATTTTGACATAATGTTTAATTAGATTCACTCAACGGCAACGCAAGTACACCTAACCTATCATTATGATCCATTCCTGGAAAGTTACGAGGGTAGAAAATTATTAGGATTATTTAATTTGGCATTTAACACTTCACTTGAGATATGGCAGACAGTAAATATAATTTCTAGCTAAAAGAACAACTTTAAATTCTCCGAAAACTAATTCTTAAAAAATATATACATATAAATATATAATATATATTATTCCATCTAGTTTATATTACTTTATAGTGTTCGTCACTATTCAATTTAAAATTTATAAGTGTTTTCATTTCTTAAATAATCATTTTTATTATTATAAACCTCGGTGATAATTATAATATTATTCCTTTTCACGTAACCAATGAATTGATGTGATGGTATTGTCTATTTAGACCTTTTTGATTTTTAGGAAATCCATTGATGAAGGAATTATTCCTATCGTATTGAAAATCTGATCTATCATACCCATACACTATTCTTAAGACCATTCTGACGTTATAGACCAATTTCGATAATTCCTCATCAAGATAAATTTTTTGAATTACTAGTTTATATTTCTATTAAAAAAAGTTTCAATTACATCATTTCTAATGACGTGTATGGCTTTAGTTCGGTTTTATTATTTTTTCAATATTTTAAAATGTTTAACCTATTATTTATTTTGTTTAAAATAATATATTACAATTTCATTTGTATATTATTATTATATTATGATGAGAAATAAAATAATGTTGTATTTAAAATAAATTTTAAAAAAAAGCAATAAGTAAAAATAATATTAAATTTCTATTTTCTATGTAATCTTTAAGTAGGTATAACATATATTTATATTGACGTTGACTATTGACACTTTAAAATATTATTTACATAACCTTAAACTTGTTTTCTTAAGTATTAATATATTATGTTGCATTTCATATATATAACGACGTGGACGTTAGCAATCACAATAGTAAATATTTACTATTGGTATTTCCCTCGAGAATTGTGTTTTTAAAATTAGTTTTGTTTCTCTATAGTAATCTTTCGTTGCCTATTCCATTAATATAATAATAATATAGATTGTGCAGGTATCTTTAAATTAAACACACTGTTTTAATAATATTATACGAGTATTTATATAAAAGAAACACATCAAAATAAATATAAATATACATATTCAATGAAATTACATGGCAAACATATTTACTAAAATATTTAGGTTAATAAAATTAATCGATTAAATTACCAATGGATTTGCAAAAAATAATTAACACTCCAAGTTATTATTGTTATAAATAAAAAAAAATAGTTAACGAGTTTTAATTAATTTTAGCGATATTTATATCTTATAAATTATAAAATATACAAAATAACCCTACATAACACGTATTAATTAATAGTAACATTTAAAATTTAGTTGATTTAACTATAATATTGTGTTTAATATCACTATAAATTCAACTATATTATCTAATATAGCTGCAACCAAATATATTATAGCTATCACATAACTGGATGTGCAACTAGAATTCAGCGTTGAAATAAGTGAAATTATTATCTTAACGAAATACTTTTTTTTTTTGTGAATTTCTCTAGTATTTATTTGAGATAAGTAACAATATTTTGAATTATATATTATATTATACATGTATAATTATATAGAAGATAATAATAAATGGTAAAGTTAAGTTTAATTAGTTTTGTCGCGAGTCACAATAAGTTTTTATACTGAGGATGTATTGTATAACGTCTATATTACATAGTATATTATATTATATATTACAATACATAGGGAAAATATATTTTTTTTTAAATCATAATATTGCTTTATTGATTAATTAAAATATTAAATAATAAATTGTGGTCATGATGTTATCAAATAATATACCACACGTAATTGAAAGTTCGACACTTAACTAATTTTATTATAATAATGGATGCCAACAACAACGATAAGGTTTGATAAGGTTTACGGAACCAATGTCCCTACCTCTGTCATGACGATAAATTATTGTTTAGATATATTTTAGTCTATCGATTTTTCCAGTTTCGAAATAAAAAAATGGTCACTGCAGTTAATGTCACAAGGCGTATAAAGTTGAAAGTGAATAGTAGGAAATTTGTCGGTCATAGTTTTTTAGAGATATTACGTATAATATATTACGTATATAATTGCAGTCACGGTGACGACAATATTAATCTTAACAATAAAATCTCTAAATTTAGTTCGAGGTATGAATTGACCATACCATTCAGTGATAGTTGAGTTAATAACCGAACGAGAAGTGGTGCTGTAAGTATACCATACCAACGATGAACAAGAATAATCTATTTTTATAAATTAAAATCCAAACACTGTCATACAGGATATTATATGAGTAGATATAGTACCTATGTATTTATTTACCAGAAACACGATTCTGATTTCAAACTAATTTTATACATTTTAAAGTGTATTTTCTTATTATACGATATTTACTGATTTAGATGTTTTTATTCTGATGTTCATATGTTAAATCATAATCGATTATATCCAATAGGCATCACATGATATTTTAAAATTTTTAAATAATATTGATAAAAATTAAATTCTTCAAAATTTTATGAGAATTTATTTCGATGAATGCTAAGAAAAATATAAATTATTGAACGGGGGAAGTAACATTTAAGTTAAATTGTATTTTATTTTAAAATAACAAAAACTCGTACAAATGTTTTATATCAATCAGTTATAGGTTAGGTACATAGTTATCCAATTTGTATCCCATCTGTCATCTGTGTTACATAAAATGATATAACAGCATGCAGTTTATGACGATAGTATTCGACACAACTAAATTTTTTTATTAAAATTTTAAAACCATAAAACAATTGTCATGAAAATGTGCCAGCGGCCATCTGTTGTATAATATTAATTATTATATAGTAGTTGAGACTTCAGCGGATAAGAGTAAACGCACGTGCATTATAAAGATTTTTTTTATATTTTGAAGAATTTACAATCTATTTATTAAATAATATAGAATATTTTTAGGATAATAAATATTATATTTGTATATTTATCTATATCTATATCTATTATTACTATTTTTATATGAAAAGATTTAAATGATAAATATTTTTTTTTATATAAATCATTTGTAAATTTAAGATGCTCGCTCATATTTAATTATATTTATGTCATTACAAAAGGTTAGATTATTAACAAACTGTGTTAATGTTATAATGGATATTGATTGGAAAACCTGTATAATTATAATACTATTTTGATGTTCTTGATGCTTTTTCGCAAAAGTGAATATTTGCTTTTGCTATGGTAGTTAGGGTTTCAATAAGGAGCGATAAGGATCTATGAAGATTATAATTTGGCAACTTTCTTTTTGTTTTAAAGTAAGTTACCTATGTAAATCCCAAGATATTTTATAGAGTATATATATTTAGATGTATGTGCCTGTTATTGATGTAAAATGGTGGGCAGATGTGTATTGATGTCGATTCATTAATTTGTATTCCCCCTTTTAGATGATATTTGAGTGTATAGATGCTATTTTAGAATCTAGATAAGTGTAAATTATACCAGTATTACCTATCAACAAAAATAATGAGTAGTGGCGTCATTATGATGGATTTCTGAAGTGTATATTTCGTTATAAATAGTAAGAGTATGGATACTTTCTTCAGGAACTCTATCGTTAAAATAATAGAATCCAGAACACACATCACTACAAGAAACTTGAAAAGATCGATTGCCAAGGAATGATTGAATATAGTTAGATAATAAGAAGATTATTACACAGATAACGTTGTCTTATATCAAATGTGAGCTTTGTCCGTGTCAAAACCACGAACAACGGCAATCAAATATAAATTAAATTGTCTAGATTTTTAAGAAAACCTCGTTGTGAGATTTGTGGTTTCTGTTTTTCTAATTACAGAATAGATAAAATATTCTGTGGTCTAATGAACATATACCAATACAGCAAAACAACTCTAGGGGTTTCTAAAATTGTGTAGTTTACGTTTATTTGATCTATGTTTTATAAAATATCATCTATCAATAATGGTACATCATCTTAATCGTTTAATTTTTTTTTTTTTAGCTGTATTTTATTTGTATTAAACTGGATGTATATACTGTATCGTCTATCACCTATGTAAACAATACGCATCAACAATGTTATAATATTGCTTTTATAATATAATCATATTAATAATAATATTATTTAATACGATAGGACATGGTCTCATAAACGCATTTACATTATAATATTCATTGTTGTGTAGAAATTATATCGGTGAAACGTTTGGAAATTCGAAGGGACAAAATGATAATATTATAATACAACAAGAGTGTAAACATTCGTGCGAGAAACTCGTGTGCGCGTATTATATTATAATGGAATTTTTTTTTTATCGTAATACTACGCTGCTCTGGGGATTTCGTTTGTCGGGATAAAACTCGCATACAGAGAAAGGATAGGGAGTAAAGGATCGAACGAGAGTAGAAGACTCACGCGCGTGTACAGCTAATATACAGAAACCGGAATTTGAACAAATACAAATACATACAGGGTGATCATAATATTATGTTATAAAAATAATGAGCATAACATTGAAAACATGCGTATTTCCCCCATGTTTGTGACACCATAATCTGATCACCCTGTACTATGTATGAATGAGATAATAACGACCCTTTCCGCACGTTTTCTCGGCGTATACATAATTAGTTGAGGGGCGAGTTTTCAAGAGGAGGGTGACAAATCCTTTGGTCGTGTGTGTTTGTGCGCGTGTAAATATACGGTAAACCTATATACGAGGACGGTCGACCGCGGTTTTACCGCTAGTGAATCGGGCGAGTGCGCAATCAGCGAATTCGTAAATAATTCGTTGTGCCGCCCAAGTCGAAACTTACAATGCATCGACCCGTGGGCTTCTTTCAGCCGGGTTAATAGAGCGAAAATTTCTCGATGGACGATGAGCCGCCAGACCCGGAAAAACGTATCACTCGAATTGTATTTACTATACAGAAAGTTTAGAAAATAGTGTTTTAAAAATAATATGAAGATAATATTGAAAACCAACGTGGGGAGATTTCTGTAACACAAAATACTGATTACTCTGTATATACACTTCACTTTTAAAAATACCATTCCAGCGACATCAGAATTCGACATCATAATTTATATGGTTGTATATTAGCTAGGTATATACCTACTGTTCCTATACCGACGATGGCTCGTTAGTAATTATACGTTTTTCAAAACTTATACTCATTTCCGTTTTGCAAAAGTAATAGATTATCGATATAGGTAATATTATGTCACAAATCAATATACTTGTCTGAATAAAAGAAAGTTACTGACCGATGACGATTTTCGTTTAAATATAATATAATCGTTCTAAGAATAACTTTTTTTTTTTTAATCAATCAACTTAATTAAATCTCACAGATTGAACTAAGAACGTAAATAGTTATCTATTCAATAAATCAAAATATTTATATCACATCTAATTACGATTCTAACCATGTGATTCATATGAAACTTATGATTTATTACATATACATATATATATGATATACACAAATTAATAGATTGCCAATAAATGTTGTTGTAATAAAAATATATTTCTTACAAATTCAAATCGTCAGATTCATTGTTTCTAAATGTATTTCATAATAATTTATATTATAAAATAAGTTATTACTGCCGACTTACATTATGTCCACAAATCATACATTTGTTTTCGCAATTTTAAGTTTTCTCATAAATAATTATGTCAAAAGTCGTTACTCATTATATAGTATGATAAATAATTTATACTGCAGGTTTCAGAATACTATAATAACGCAATCGTCAAACTTTGTCAGCATTTGTACAACTTTCAACACTAACTTTATAATGTAAATAATTTATTTAAATGAAGTGTCATGAAATTAATTCAATTTTCTCCAGGAATTTTTATTTTATAAAAATATGTCCATAAAGTAACGGATAATATTGTTGATAATAGTAATTAACGTCGAGTGCAAGATATTCGGCAATAGTATATTATAATAATTAATATTGTTTAAAATGAATCACTACTATTCGATTAAGCTTCTATAAAGCATTATCTTTGACAATGTTCAACACAGTTCAAAACAGCATTAATATGACTTACAAATTTAGTTTATGATATCAGTAACTTAAACGTGTTATATGCGCTTAATATTATTATGTCGATCTCATTATTTGAGATTTACATTTGAGCCATTTCCTAATGGTTTGACACATAAATTTACAATCTCTCGTTTATATAATAATATTTTCAAGGTAGTTAGCGAGTAAATTATTATAATCTGATCGGAAACATTTCAGATGATTGGTGAACGTACTCATATCAACGAAGGGAAAACCGTAAAATATAATATATGCATAATATAAATTAAATTTTCTGACGAAGTCCTATACATATATTGTTTATTATACTCAGTAAACAAACAAAAGGGAAGCAAAACCAAAAGGCATATATATATATATATATTATATAGGTCCACCTTTTTATTTCAGTTTCTAAAACGATATTTTATCCTGGTCAATAATTATTTAAATATATTTAATATATATAATATACTATAATGCACACAAACATATTACACTGAATCATAATTCGCTTTAAATACGAATATATAATTTTATAATAATAATAGGTACCTATGCATAATAATTGATCGCAATAAAAACAAAATAAATTATGTGAATAATTCACATTGTTTTATTTAGCTAGGTAAAAGATTATACGGTTTGTGTTATTGTATACGACTCTAATGATTAGATCCCGAAATTGATTGCAATAAAATAATAAATACAAATAACAGAAATCGATATTAGAGTATAAATGGTTAACTAATTAGATATACATTTTAATAAAGGAAAATTAAAAATACAATTTAATAGAAACAAAATATTAGTTTATTAAATAATTATAGTTCAAACTTAAATAAAAATAAGAAATTCGAGACCAGTCCATTATGTGACTAAATGTGGAATTTTTGTATTAATCGATGACCTATCGTGTGTTATACTTTTAGTTCTAACACGAAACAATTAAACAGTAAATATTTAATAATATTTGATTGATCAAAACACTAAGGTTATCGAATCATCGTAGAAAATTACTTAATTGCATTCGTAACATAAAAAAATATTGGAGGTAGAGTCTTAATTATAGCAAAGAAACATTGTTGTATAACTAACACTTAGCGATCAATTTATTAAAATAAATCAAAATTATCCATGAATTATTCCAAATCAAAATGAAGAAGGTATATTTATTTATTTATTTCATTTTTTCTGGTATGTCACATAATACAATATATATAAGTTCTACATTAGTACACCGAAATATTTTGATAGTAGGTCATATTTAGCGGTCAGTCACATATTGGACCAGATCCAAAATTTCAAAAATATCCTATTTGAACATGTCCTTTAAACCCATCCAGTAAAAAAAAAAAAAAAAAAAAATAAAAAAATATTATTCACTTTTTTATAGCTACCAAATTTAATTAATGTTATGTCACTGTCGATAACAGATAGCTATATTTTAATTCCATTTGTTATATACTGTAGATCTGTAGCATAATGCATATAGCTCGACATGCTATTAGTTTGCCACCATTCCATTGGTCATAAAAATTGTTGTAAGATACATGTAAATTTCATGAAACGAATTTAAATCTCATACTGTGCAATTATACATTTAATTAAATAAAAAATGTTGGAAAATCAATATAAATTTCGAGTCCGAATAATGACTAATTTATAACGATTAAACGAATTTTAACACTATCAATTTAAATTCAGTAAAGTAAAATTAACAATAAAATAGATTGGACAAAAAATCAATTATAACGGAAATGAAATAACATGATATTATGTTTAATATTTATAGGCACTGAATGATGCGTTCGTACACACCTAGGTGTTGCAGTGGAAAACGGTAAATGAATAAACAAACGCTTTATTTAATTTAATGCAATTAAATCGACTAAATAATCGTCTTGGGAAAATATTTACTTTTCAAAATAGGTTGGTTAGGTAATCGATTGTGCGATAAATATTATTTTGTCGAAACGAAACAAAACGAAACGGTCTCATCCGCGGTTTGTTTAATATAAATTATACCGCAGTATTCAAATCCAACAACGATGACATTATTATTATTATTATTATGCATCTATTATGCGCGTCTGTCATGCATAGGTTCCAAAAATGTTTGTTTTTAACGAGTCATTTAATCGTGATATTTTAATTTTCATATAATAATAATAATAATAATAATGAGATTATACGAAATATATATATATAATGCTTACGGCGTATTCGTCGCGTGCTTGTCAACAACTATTTGTATTTTTTTCCTGTTTAAAAATATTACATTAAGTATAGTTAAAAGTTTGAAATTTTCAAGTATGATCGCGTGAGCTGAGGAATACCGTTTAACGATACGATTGCGATACAATAATAAGAATTATTTGCCATACCTCACACTGCCACGTTAAGTGTTCTCAAGAACCTAACCCAACACAACAACACGTCAATAACAAAATACCCACGGAATTTTGATTCTGACAGATTGGCTGACGTGAGTGTTAAAGCTTGTCGCACACTCTGACTAATCGAAACGGATCGGAATAATTTGAAACAATTCCTAACATTAATTTGAATGGCATTAGATTTAAAGTGTATCAAAACGTAACGGAAATGATACACTTCTTTACATGAATATTTTTCCTGAAGCTTTCCGTTGCGTTTGGTCAACTTATTTAAGTTACTGCCGATCGATCTTCTGGAGGTATACATTTACGGAAACGTGTCTTCTGTTGTTTTGTATAAATCTAGTATGATTATAGATCTATAGGTACTTGTTTCATTGTTCATTTGAAAATATTAAAAAATTGTTTATTATGATCTTTCTAATTTTCAAATAGTGTATTAAATCTGCCTTTTTTTTTATATTTTTCTAATAATGTTATAAGTCAACGATATTTTGTTATAAATACGTTTCCTCCCTTCTTATTCAACAGTAAGTGCTAATGAATTGTCTATTCTTCAATTCTTCATTGCTACTGTCAGAAGTATCACTACTAATTTATAATTGAAAAAAGGTATTACGAAGATACTAAACAAATAAATAAACAAAACTACAATGGAATCTTATGTGTGGACTATTTTCCGTTCGTTTCCGATCTTTTTATGTAATTTGATTCATTCTGATCCCTTGCGATCCTAATATCCAGATATCCTATGTAGTATATGACAACTTTAAAACACTGTATGTACTCGAACACACTTTCTGATAAAATGTGAGACATTTTTTTATTTCAACAATATAACAATGTTAAATCTATCTCATAAAAAACATATTATTTCACAAAAAAAAAAATAAAATATTTTTCCCTATAAAAATTCCAAATTATAATATTATTTTAGGTATCCATATCTATATACAAACGACGACGAACGGGTAACTTAGACACACCAAATAGGTATTTTAGATGATACTGAGAATTTATAATTTACTCGTTGTCGATCAATTAATTTGCAACAAACGTAAACATACATTTCGGTACTTAGTTAATAGTTATATTGTTTTCGTATAATTATAGCTCATAAAAATAATTTAGACACGGAATATGCAGACGGTGTGTATAATAACTTATTTTTGATAATAGTAACTAAATAAAATATATTTATTTATGATTTTTTGCGATTTTTATAAAATATAATAATATACGGTAAATATTTAAACTATAATACTAATATTTACTAAAGTATTAAATTATTTATCATTTTTTATTTTAATAGTATACATAGATACAAAATGATTAAGAAATAAAATATACTTTTAATTTGTTTTCTCTTATTGAATATTATATTGAACATTAAAGGAAACATGTTTTAAAATGAGTGGAAAAAAAAAACATAAAATGATATGTTATTTTAAATTATTAGATTTCGGATATTAAATCAGGCTAACTTTGGGCATTTAGCTAAGTTAGGTTAGGCACCTAGGTCATAAGTCATAATTATTACGTTTCATAATAGAACACAATATAAAAATATTATGTTCGTAGAGAAATATTTAATTGTTATGAATTTTGTCTCGGGGCGAAAATCCGCGAGTAAAAACCTGCAACTGACCGTTTAGTCAAATTATCCCGTCAGACACCCCTTCATAATTATATATTATAAATTACGATATTATTATGTTACGATGGACCTCGCATCACTTGTCATTTGCAGTTTCGCCGGTCGCGACGTGCTAAATCGAAAAGCTGTAACTACCTATAGCTATATTACGCTGCTCAAACTATACGATAATAATATTTTAAACCATTATGTATTGTTATCCTTGCGACTGGTACGGTTTATTTTTTTTTTATCATTTTAATAATTATCTCGTGTATAAACACACGTCCATCATGGCTGACCCTTTTTTTTATTTTTATAATATACGCTACGCTGTTGTTCGCCACCTTTATAAATAAATAAATACCTCTATATAATGCGAATTAAAAAAAAAAAAAAGTTTATAATTTTTTCTCAACAAGAATCATACCTAATATCTTATCGAGTTACGCGTTGGTCAACAAAGCGATTAACAAAATTGACTAAGCAGACCGTTCGCGGTTCGTTAACTTCATATTTTAATATGGTCTGCAGTAAAACTATAATACTATATTTATGGAACTGTTATATTAATAGATGAGTGTTTCGATATTATTTTATATCGATGGTCTAAGATTAGGTTAGTTGGATGTTCATATATTGAAAATTTCAGTAGTGATACGAACAATTTTCATATTTTATTTGATTTAATTATTATTTTTCAGTAAATACTTGACTTAATGATTGACAATTTTTTATTCGATAGTGTTAGTAATATTTCCATCTAGTAGAAATTTTCTCATTCGTCAGATTTGTTTTTCTAAATATAAAAGTTATTTTGTTACTTTTAATACTCTTAGTTTTAAAATCACGAAAAGTCATTATATTTTTATTAAGGTAGTACCTAAATGTTATATGAAATCACAAAACAACGAAAAAAAGTAGTAATATAACTAGATCGTAGTATAGAATATATTATGTTTTCAAAACATACAAAATAATGAAAGAGTAAGGACTTACGCAGTTACATAGAACCGATAGGAGTTAAAATATATACAATTAAATGGAAAATAACTAAAAAAAAATACGACAAAAATGTAATACCTTTCAATAATTAATATGAAAAAAAAACTTGAGTTGTAAATTCATTTTATAAGAGAAATCTGATTAAAAATATGTCATATTTAAAAAAGTATAATATTATCAATAGAAATTTATTTTTTTTACATTATTATAAACATAATCAATAGAAATATCAGGTTTTATTGAAATTTATACTAAATGTATATAATATAATAATACTGATTTTCTTTCAAGTGAGGTACATTTGAAATTATTAGTGATTGTAGATTAAATTATAAAATTAAAATTATTTTTATATTTATTTAATATAATGTAAATTCTTTTAAATATTATTTTTCTATTATAATCATTGGTTATTACCAAAACGTCATAATACCATAAATTTTATATTATGTAAAATAATTGATAAAATAAATAAGTTAAATATTTTAAAATCTAAATACGTCTATAAAATATCACTTTTATTTATAACTAAAATAAAGAAAAGTATGGATTATATTTCTTTTCAATTTATAATAAAAACTAATACCTACTGAATTTGTTTCTTTGATAATAAGTATTAAACATTACAGGCTAATACATACTAATTTTGATAGGCAAAAAATTAAATTTAGTTTTATAAACATATTTATCATATAATTAAATGTCTGTTAAATTTATAGTTTATAAGCATTAAAAATCATAAAAAACTTGTACTTTTTGACATTAACTAGACACAAATTACAAATTTATAAAGTTTCCAATGATTTATATTTATATTTAAAATATTCATAAATGTAGTCAAATTACAATACCAGTACATAAATAACCAAGAGAAATTTGAGCTTTTTACACTCATTATTATTATATTAATAATTATAAAATAATGAAATCTATTTCGTTTTCAGTCGTTGCGTATTTTTGTAGTTTTTCCTATCATTTAAAAAAAAAAACTACCTATTAATTTTAAATTAGTTAGATACATTTTAAACTCAAAGATTTTTTTCCGAAATTATATGACATGAAATAATCGAACACCAAAAATAAAACGTTGAAATAAAACGAAGTTTTATGTAAACTAAACAAGTAGTCTACATAAATTAACAAAAAACGATAAACCTAAAAAAGATCACATGAAAGTATAAAAACAATATACTTCAAGTTTAGATCAGAATATATGAATTTAACTATATAATTAGTTCTATTATTACATACACATTATGTCAATAAGTTTTTTAAAAAAAAAACTTAATATATTTTATTATTCATAATAAAACTAAAATTCTATTTTTCAAAATAAAGTTTGTTATTAACGAATAATTAATTTAGTTGAGAATATTTTAATAGGATACATATTATGATAATTATCTGGCATTACTTGAGAAATTCTAATGTACCTATAATAATTGTATAATTTTTTATTTTATTTGTTTTTATAATACTTAGTTATTTGTTTAAAATACACACACACACACACACACACACACACACACACACATATATATATATATATATATATACATATATATAAACAAAATTATTATAAATTCACTTTACCTAATTTCAATATTATACCTATACAATTAATGATAAAAAAAGTGGGAATGTCGATTATGGCGTTTCTCCTTCGTCCCTTCGGTCCTCAGAGAAATTAGTGGTTTATTATAATTAAGATTTGAAAGCAATAATATTGCATTAGAAAATAAGATTCTGAGCGAAACTCAATATATTACAATACACTATATTAATAATTCATCCCAAAATTTTACCTCACTTGTATACAACTTATGTTAATACTCAAAAAAGTTTTCAAGTCCCTATGACCTAAACCTATTTAGTTATCACGAAATTTAAAAAATTAAAATAATGAAACCGTTATTTTGCCGATTTTCGACTTTAAAAACCTATAAAAAAAAATTGTCAGTCACGATTTTTAAAATACTTTGTAAAAAGATTACGTAGTATATGATTAGACTTCGATACAATTTTCAAAATGTTAAACCAAAAATTGCCTGAAATATTAATCATTTTTAGAAAAAAGTTCAAAGTTCTATACTTGGCCAAATAATCAACCAATCCATTCCGAAATCGTACCACACTTGTATATTATCTATGTTAATACTCAAAAATTTTTCAAGTTCCTACGATCAAAACTCAATTAGTTATCACAAAATTAAAAAATTTAAAATAACAGAAACCGTAATTTTTCCGATTTCCCGCCATTTTTTGGTAGTTTTTCCCCTCCTAACGAATAACTTTTGAGAAATTCGAAAAATGAGCTAAATAAAGTACCAACTAGACACGATTTGCTATCGAAAGCATACCCTTCTTGTAGTAATCGAAATATTATTTCTACCCGTAAAAGTGTCTTCATATATAAAAAAAAAAAAGTTCTTTTTAAAACCAATACATTCTTCGCTTCGCTCAGAATTTAAAAATTAATAAATTCTACATTGTTATAATATTATATAACCTTTTTTCTACTTTTTTAATAATTTGAAATAAAATAATAAATCATGCGGCAACTTATTTAATGCCCAAATAGTTTAAAACTAGGTGTACTGACTATTTAAAATTGTTAACATAATTATTAATTGATAATATAGAAATCAATTTAATAGATCATGTTAGGTACCTATCATCATGGGTGTTACCAGGGAGGGAGCAAGACGGTGCACTTGCCCCCCCCCCCTGGAATAATGTTATTTCGACAGTAATTGGTAAAATTCCCAATAAGAAATTAGCTTCTAATAATAATACCCAATTGTAATAATGACGAAACATAATAATGCACTATAAATAAAATGTATAAAAAAATTTTCATTTATTTTTTATATTAATTTTGCCCCCCCCCCCTAGAAAAATGTCTGTGAACACCCGTGCCTATCATATTGAGAGATACATTTTTATTGCAGGTTTCGAAAAGAATAGTCGTTGCATACACAATGGCGACTGTATACACGCGAGTAGTAAGTACCTACGTCGGTTTAGAGTTTAGCTATGCAGTTGAATAATAAAATCGTACAGAACCATCTGAATAACGATGATGTGTAGTTATTTATTCGTAAGTTTTAGTAACGTGACCAGATTTTTGTCGTTTGGTATGACTTTGTGATTCTAGAAATGTTTTTATCGTGGTTAATAAGAGACAATGTATTAGCTAACCAATAAATTTAACAAAAACGAAACGAAAAATATGAGTTTAACGGGTATTGTTATTAGTGGTCGCAGTGGGGTTAGGCGGTATAAAATGTAATTTAATAATAATGCTAAAATTACATGATTTGATTTTCTCTCGTGGAAATATAAGCGATGACGACAGTAATAATAATAATAATAATGATGACGATAATAATAATTTGTCGCGGTAAACGGCGTGAAGCACCAACCTCGCGGGACCAACCGCGGTTAATCACATTATTTTTTCTAATTTCTTGTGATTGCTCGTTGCACGAATCCAGCAATCCCTCTCGCAGTCGTCCGGTAGATGCTTGATTCCGTATAAAATATGCAGTTCATTATTTTTTTTATATAATTTCTCATAATTAATAATAATGTACAATACGGACGTATTCGAACTTAACGCGCGAATGAATAGGCGTAAAAAAAAAATTGCTATCGATCGATCATCGGCTCGCACTCGTCTGTATATTTTATTGTAATTTTTTGTACGTATTAACATATATTCATTATTTACGTCGGGGTTTCCCACCAATAAAAAGAAAATAATAATAATAAATTAATGAAAAATAACAATAAAAAACGTGTTTAAAATATAATAAACGAGAAAAAATACACGCGTCTTTTTTTACAACCAACGTTGCAAACGCTGGTGAGCCGAGTTGAACTTTATGAGCTTAATTTGTCGAGCAGTTTGTTTGTTTGTTTTTTACGACGTTTTTGCTGATTAAAAAATCATAATGACGGTCAACACGAGTATATTATTTGTGCGCATAAAAATATGCCCTCAACCCACGCCAACTTGCTGAAAGCCTCGTGTTGAGATTATAATATTATATTATATTAAAAAATGGTATAAAGGTAATAATTTTATGTGACAACCACATACGCGGTCTTCTGTCGAATCAACGTCGACAGGTGTGTATATTATTATTATTATTATTCTATATATATAAGGCTTTACATAAATACATAAATTTGATTATATATTTGAGGAATGTTTTTACAAAGATGTTTCTTTTTTTAAATTTTAAATTTTAAATTTTTTGATGTATGAAAACATTTTTTCGGGTAGAAATAATGGTTCGATTACCACGAATAGGGTATGCTTTCGATAAGAAATTATATCTAGTTGGTACTTTAAACAGCTCATTTTTCGAATTTCTCAAAAGTTTTTCTTAGGAAGGAGAAAAACTGGCAGAAAATCAGCAAAATTGCGATTTTCGTAATTTTTATTTTTTTTATTTCGTGATAATTAATTGAATTATGGGGACTTGAAGTTTATTTTAAATATTTACATTGATAATTTACACGTGGTAAAATTTTGGAATAAATTATCAGTATAGTATATTAAAATATATTGAGTATCGCACAGAAACGTATTTTCTAATGCGTTAAATTTCATTGCATTCAAATGTTAGGTATAATAAACCACTAATTTCTCCGAGGACCAAAGGGACGAAGGAGGAACATCAAAAATCGACCTTCCCTCTTTTTTTTGGATTGCTAACAACAAGATGTCTAAAATAAAATATTATATATACTTTTACTCAGAAACATATATTTATATATATATATATATTCCTATCTTATTTTATTATAAAACAAACTACAATAATTCCTGAAATATATGTCATGCCTGAAAAAAGCGAGACTATTATAATTATTATAAATGTTGATATCCATTTATGATATTTTTATGATTATTAGCGAGGCAACAAAACGGAGAAATTAATTTATATTTATATTTTAGCCTTTTTATTTATTTTTTATTCATATCATTTTTAATTTTTGATGTTTTTAGGAGGTGTAAAATAAACAAGTTTGGGATTTGAGATCTTCTGGTGTTGATATAACCTAACCGCCGTTGGCCAGGGGACTACAATAATAATATAATTTTATAATATATTATTATCTCTAGTTAAAACTGTATTTTGTTTGGTCAGTAGTTATAATTACTTTTAATTTTTACCCGAATTTCTTCTATAAAAAGTTTGTGAGTAATAATAAAACATTTTTATTTGATTAATAACAAATAGTAATTGAAAACAAAAATTGTTTTTATAAATTTCCTGTGGTGCCCACGTCTGAAAAGTTTAATATTTATGATACCTACGCATATTTGGATAGCACCAATTTAAATTTATGAATTATAGATTATAGTTCATATAAACATATCGTTTAGAAAATAATTATTATATGTTCTATTTTAAAAAAATAAATGCTAATCTCTCATATTTGATGATAAAGCAAAATAATGTTTGTGAGAATGAAGAATTCAGATTGGAAACAATAAATTATAGACAACAGTATAGGACAATTTTTTTCCGAAGAAAAAAAAATTGAAATTATCTTGTTAATTTTAATATCTCGATTTAAATAATCAGAACGTGTTATGTATATGATATTTTACATAAAAAGTAATAACCAACAATTCATTATTCGACCATGATTAAAATATTTACAAAAATATCGCACCATATAAATTTTAAATATTATAATTATATAAAATGACAATGAAATATGTTTTCAGAACAGACAAATGTTTGCGAAAGTCGTTGATGGAAAGGGAGCAGAGAACTCGTTTAGTGGGATAATGTTTGAACAATTTATTATTTGGCGTTGGGAGCAATTGCTGGACATTATACAATTAATAATATTATGATAATACGTACAAATTTAAATCGACGATTTCTATTTCGGGTTTCTGAAAATACAATTTAATGTGTCTATTTAAACTGCTGAAATCGTTTCAAATACGTCAAAATATGATAGAAAATGGACGTTAACGTTATAAATTGATTTTTAAGATAAAATATAATTGATACCTACATTAATATATATATATATTGTATGATTTCAGCAAAAGTGTAATTCTACCTGGTTTATATTACGCAACCATTGAAACGTATGTATTTGTATAAATATTATTGACTACCTATTTTATTTCTTTTTCGTATCATTACGTAACATACTTAATTGTTTTATTATTATTATCATTATTATTAAAAAGTGTTAATATTGATTTTTACATGCAATGAGCATTACAATATAATACATTTTGATTTATTTAAATTTGATTCTGACTTCGGAGTATTTAAAATATTATGATAAATAATCGGATTGTATAACTTCAAAATACTCAATTATTATTGTTGTGGATTACTGAATAATTAATCAAAGTTGATTTAAATAATAATATGATATTTTCCAGAATATTAAAATTCAAAATTTTAAAAATTAAAAAAAAAAAAAAACGTTTAAAAGTTTAATAATATATATTATTACATAAATCAATTATTACTGGTTTTACGACAGTTAATTACATGGTGATAATATACGCTATATCTAATATACATATATTATCATAATACTATGTAATTTTGGTACTGAACTTTTTCAGTTTTGTTATTTTGGTAAGAACTGCATTACAATTAAAATTGTTTTTTTTTATTTTGTAAGGTTTTTTAAATTTATTTAGATATTATTATTATAAAACAAATTTTGTAATGTAATTAATTGGATCGAAAAAAAAAAATACAACATATTAATAAATAATATGCATTGAAATATTCAGTATTTAATTCAGAGGGGTTAAACAAGATAAGCCTAATAACTATTATTGTATAGTGGTCATGGTCAACGTGTTGAGTGCACACGAAAGGACGAGAGAAAATGTTATAATTTGACCGCGATTACCGCGGGAAGGATTTCGTGCGTCACAACAGGGATTCCGTGTCGTATAATTTGTAACAGACGCGAACACCGATCCTTTCGACGGTGATGACATGTATTGAAAGTATAATAATGTATCTTAGTTCTTAAAATAGGATTTCTCTGAAACCGTACCTACACGTTATCTATTGCTAAATGAAATATATTTTATTGATATAATAATTATAGTTACTAATGCCGTGAAAGTGAAAAAATGAATAATATTACGTAACATCAAATTAATATGAATATGTTCATTCTGGTTAATTTTTATAATTGGATTTTAATTTTAAATTACCATTCACTTAAACAGTATTAAATTATTGAAATCGGATAATAGCCGATCGTATAAATTACATTAAATGAATATATAGAAGCGTCTGCATTGCAATCGCATCGCATAGTATAATAAAAATAATTTATACCTACATTGAGTATCGAACGACAGACATCGTTGGCGATAATCGCGATTAAAATCGGTGTAAATAATTATAAACACGACGATTATGTATATACAAAACACATCACAAGTATATCTTAATATATTTTACACATTTGATTTTTGATATTATTGCTTATTATTATATTACGTGCACACGGACGCTCCGCGTACAATAAGGTACCTATAAGGTTCGTCGACGTCGTTTTTCCGGTCTGCCGACTTCATTAAAATCTACGATATATTTCGGTCACGTAGTTAAATTTGTTCGGCGGACTGAAAAGCAAAAATAAAACCATCTCGTGTGCGTCGTGACACGCGGAGGGTATAAAAAAAAAAGAAAAAAGTTTGAATAAATAACGCGCGGCGGCGGCAGCGATTGAGATTTCAATGGTCGCGTGTACATGTTATTATTATTATTATAATAATATAAAATATATTATACGGAACGTGTATAATATGGAGTCAGCGTATCGGTAAATGCCGGCAGAAACTTGGTCGTCTCGTGCGGGCAAAACTTTTGACATGTTCGATAATTCGATCGATTTGCATGTATATACAGGGTGATCGAAATTCCGTATAACGATAGCGATCCAATCGATGGTGGTGGGAATTACATACGTTTAAAATGTTATCACCATTATTTTTGTCACACGAAATTCCGAACACCCTGTATACCTACCCATATATATATATATGTGTGTGTATTTTATACGCGCGGGCGAAATATTTTATACGTATTACGTTTTTGTCCCAGTTTTATACCGCTGAGGAAACTTTTACTGCGTTTATCAAACTAAAAAATTGTTTAAGAAAAAAAAGAAAGAAAAAACTATCTGCACACTAATATTATTATACGAAGCATACCAATATCTGGTTGAGAAAACATTATTTTTTAGTATGGTTTTTTAGTTTTTTATCATAATTTCCAACGACAACACGTGTTATTAAATATTTTTTCTTCCAAAATATTTACGATAATTTATACATGACTAACATCTTACTACATATATATATTTAGTTTTAGTTTTAATTGTAAGAATTTATGATATTATAAGTAATATTATGTTAAATAATATTTATTTTAATGAAGACAAATATAATGAATATAATGTACTTTATGTATCTATTAAATTATTTATATTTTAGCTGTGTAAAATATTATAGGTAACGTAATAAATTAATAATAAAATACCAGATGTTTTTATAATTTTTACTACAAGCTCAGAATTAAATAATGCATTATTGTAATTTTTATGAAAGTTTATTTATAAATTAAAAGTCCTAAAGTTAATAAAATAAAAAAAAATTTAAATACTTTTGAAATAAACTTATTTTTAAGTATAAATATTTAATGTCAAAAACAAAGTAATGTTTATGAAGTATCAGAGCATGTTCCAATTTCTTTTTTAGTTTTTAAATTTAATAAAAGTCTCTTTATTTGTGTGTTTTTTTTTACACAATACTATAGAAAAACAATAAGTTAAATATTTGATTGGGTCATAATAAATTATATATTTAGCAAATAATGTAATAAATAAGGTAATAAATTTACAAAAAAAAAAACTATTTTATTTTTAGTTATTTAACAGAACATGTTACAAAAATGATATATTAATAGCATATTGTAAGATTATTACAAAATAAATTTTTGTATTTACATATTTATATTATTTATTATAGAATCAATCTTTTTTACCTTTAATATTTTTTAATTAAACGATAAATATGAAAGCATTTTTTAATGCAATTTATATAATATGAAATACGATAAATTAATAAGTATAAATTATAGAAACTGCCAATAGGTATTCATTATGTTTTCTTAGAGAATCAAAATGACAAATCAATCTCATATAATAAATAATATTTAATTTAAACCATAGGTAATGAGAATATGCTAATAATATTAATAAAAAAATATGCTATTAGTTATTGAAATTTAAATTATTAATATAGTATAATGTTAAAATAATAATAAATGATCAAATTATAGTATTTAATATTGAAATAATAGTTATCCTACATTCATAACTATTTAATTATTTGTCTTTAATTCCAAAATAAGTACAGTTCATACAAATAATATTATGTTATTATGTTTTAATTACCTATATAATTAATTATATTATTATTGATAATAGTGTTGATTATAGGTTTTTAATTATTTTTAAAGAACTATATAAAATCAAATTAATTTTAAAATAATATATATTTATATCAATAAAATCTATATATATATATATAAAAAAAAAACCCATGCGAAGAATATAAGAAATGATTTCATTGGTTCATTGGTCATAATTTAATTTGTTGATTAAAATTTAATAAATGTATTCAAAAGATTTTAAAAATTAATGTTGATAATTGGATGAAAATAATACTAACAAAAGAAGATTTTTACAAAAATAACTTTTCTTATATTTGAATAAGTTTATATATGCATCTAAATTATATTATATTAATATATATATTTAATTTTTTTTATGGTTACGATTAAAAAAACAGAATTACAACTCATTATTTCAAAGTTTAAATTATTTATCTGCTTATTTAAAACTGTAATTATTATTATATAATTCTCACTATTTGTTCCATTGCGAGTTAAATTTGCACCTACATCACCAATGTTTATAATAATAAAAAATATGTGCGCTGTAGTAGTATCATATAAAATCAATATAAGAATATATATATATATTCTAATTATTATAATTTAATTTATATAAAATAATATACCTAACTTTAATCAGTAGATTATAAATATAATTAATAAAACAGTATGTTTGATTATTTATATAGGTACACTTGGGATTAAACAAAAATCAATAATTAAAAAAAAATATATTGTTCAGGTATTGAATGAATTATAAATATATACTTTAATTTGCTTTTAATACCTACAGATATCGATTTTATACTAGACTACGTATTTTATAATTCAATACAACCATGTATATAATATATTATCTCGTACTTTGACTATATAATATATAAACAATGCACTAGGGTTGCCATTTCGATATTTTTATAAGAGAAGCGAAAATTGAATCAGGCCAATTTTAGATATTAAAACTACCATATGTTAGTAACTGAAAATTTCATTTACAATGCATTTTTTAGGAATGTAAAAAGTTTTTTAGTTATAATTTCATTAAACATACCTATATTATTATTCACTACTAAACAAACCACAATGATACAAAATATAAATGACAAAATGGTACAAATATATACAAAATGTATAATAAGTCTATCGGCCATGTTATTGTAGATTATGAAGGTGGCGTTTGCATATTATTTATCAGCGCGATAAAATATGTAAAAAAAATAGGGGTGTCGTGGCCAACCTTGCTCCCCCCCCAAATAGCTCCTCTTCAATGCACCTACACATTATTATTACTTATTTTCAAATATAATAGTATAATATAATATAGTATTTATCGATTTTGTATACAATTTTTATTACATTTGTATTATACATATACTGTAATCAGTGCCGACGCAACGTTTTCTGGGGATCGGTGCGAGTTTCTTTTTTGTAGATACATTATATGGGACCTAATAATATTAGTACCCATCTATCGGTCAACTTAAATTATTAAGAATATAAAAAAATTCCTGGGAAGCCGGAAATTTAAATTCAAAACACACTAACAACCATGTAATATTATTATATCAGATTGCAAAGATAAAGTAATGTTTATATAAAAATATGTGCTTGAAATGTAGACATTTTACTTATATTTTTATGATAATAGATAATTGATTGCGCGAGGACAAGTGCGACCGCACCCTTCGTATCGCTTTTCCGTTAGCACTGACTGTTATAATTAAAGGATAGAAATAATTTGAATTAAAAACCAATAGAAATATTTTATATTATTGGATAGCAATTAAATATCTATATTTATATTAATATCATAATAAATTATTTAAATTAATTTATTATTAACACCTGCATTGTCTTGTGGAAAATGACGTTGACATTTAGTTGATTTCGAAAATGTCTATGTTTTATTAATTTTGCTTCTATTTAGGGATCATTTTTCGATCTTTTTCGGTAATATTAATATTATGTTACATTTAATTTATTTTTGCATAGTTATATAAAATGTATAAGAAGTTACAATATTATTAAAACATAAATTATCACTTTCAGCTAAAACTTTCTACATTATATTGGCCAGATAAAAATAATATTAATTATTGATTGCCACTATCTAATGATATAAGTATTATAATATTATTTCATATTTGGACATAGGTCATAAAAATATATTTTCATATTTTAATAGAGAATAAGTACGTATTCTCATAATGACATATTAAATAATAATACTATACGAATATAATATATTATATTATAATTTGTAAGGATTTTTCATAGCATTTTATGTTAAAAATAATTAAATATTATTTTCACTTACCTTCCCTTATGAGGTCCTGTTCCATAATCGAACGATGAACTTGATGTTATATCAATATCTGGTATTTTCCCTGACTCCATACCTAAAGAATTATTGCATTCGTCTGAAACAACACAAATATATTATATTACATTATTGTATATTACTATTTATATTAAAGTAACGTTATAATATTTGTGAATAACAACCTTATTACCTTAAATAAACTAATTAAATAATTTTACATAAAAATATTTGGAAAGTATAATAAAATTACCCAATTATTTTGATTAAATCAAAACGATTAAAATGTAGTTAAAGTTTCTGTTATGAAATAAAATAAATACGATATATCAATAACAAATAAAATAACAGTACAATCTATTATTAGTGTTAGTTTATAATAAGGGTTAATGTATATAATATACAGAGTGTTCAAAAAGTATAAAACCTATAGGATTTTCTAAGTCAAAATTAAAAATAAAATTACAATTTTACTTTTCAGTTTAAAATTATATGGAAAAATCACAACTTATAAGCTGTTGTACATAAAGTAGAAGAAAACTATAAGGTTGTATACTTTTTCAATTGCACTTTTTTTACATATAAATAAATAATAATTACTGCAATAACAATGCAAAATATATTCTATATTGCTGTTATATAATATTAATTTAAAATTCTTATTTATATAAAATAATTTCTGTTTTTTCATATACACAAATTACTGTACCAATAAGGCAATAAGTACTTATTGTTATTATAAATTCACATGAATATCTATGCTTATTTTCTATTGTACTGGTAGAAGATCCAACACATGAATCTATTTTTAACCTCATTATAGTGTCATATTATATAATATTATTTTATTAAACGTTTTATAATACAAATTATTTATGTTTAAAATTTTAGATACATACAACACAAATATAATATTAAAATATACAATAATTAAATTATTTTAAGTGACGGAAAAAAGTCAAAATTGAGAAACTTCCTTTATGGAGTATGTTGAGTATATCATACGAACTTTACCTCTTATTTATATCCAAATTTGGATACAAAAAAATATATATATATATAAAAGGACAACACACGACCGAAAATAATTTCTACATAATTTAACGTGACTTATGTTTAGTTAAATACATTTTTTGTTTGTTTTATGTGACCACTGACCACATAAATGCACCCAAAACCGTTATATTCCGCCGAAACTTGTGGTAGGTACTTATTTAATAGATTTATAATGTTCATCGTTAACGATAACTCGTATTTTATTTCTTCTGTTTAATATATTACATTTGTGTAAATATATCATATACATATTTAGTAAACGGCATAATTATGTATGTCGTTTAATATGATTATGGTCATTTCGTTCGCCGCTTATTGTAATCACTTGTTGACCCTTATAATACGCACGTATATTATATAGTCTTAACTGCGTATACAATATACATATATATATATATATATATATATATATGTATAAATTTCCATAATGATAATATTATATTACTATAATATCCTTTCCGGACAATTCTTCAAAAACAACCTCGGCGTCGGTGTGGGTGGTAGTGGGAGGATGGGCACGGTCGTATATTGTGTAATTTGACTCGGGTGCAGAATGCTCCGCGGTAGGTTTCGCAGGGGTAGAAAATTAATAAATTAGCCGGACACCGATTAGAAGCGCAAAGACCTTATGTATAGCGATTTGCTGGCGGATCGTCGGCGAAACGGGTTGGTAGGGACACAGGCGGTAGGTATGATACGGAAGTAGCTGTATAATGCACAGACATACAGGGTGTTCCGAATCGCGTTTGACAAGAATAACGGAGATAACATTGAAACCGTATAATGTTAGTTCCATCGTTTTGTTAACACGGAACTCTGTATCACCCTGTATGTTTTGTATGCGCACAAAGTGGTGTGATCGGCGGACTGGTCTTTCGAACGCGGGGTAGAGGAGTACGTCGGCGGCGAGCCAGCGGCAGCAGCAGGCGTCCCGTGACGCGTCTGTGCGAGCGTTTTCCTTTTGTATCGGCCCGTTGATTTATAGCCGTTCATCCATCATGTTGCCCGATGGTGCAATAGCGGTAGAGCGGCTTTTGAACATTTTTTGAATTTAAAAAAAAAACGTCTCGTTCTCATTGTGGATTAGTCCTTCTCAGCCATCTAACCGACCGACCAATCCAAATAACACACGATCCGGAGAGGTGAGAGGGGGTAGAAAAAATAGCATAAATTTCCTACAGGACAAGAGACGACGTTAAATAGTAGTTGTTTTCTGTTACTTTTTAAACCGTTAATATCTGTTGACAATAAAATATAAATTATCCTTATCCCAATACGTGAAAATTATTACCTCGTGCTCAATACGAGTAAATATAACGTATTCGTCTATTATTTTGAGAATACAATTTAAAAATGGTTAAATTTAGACTTTTGTTTTGCTCATTGAATAATAAAAAAAAATAATTCTGTTTCGACTCACCCGAGAAAAGGTTTTAAAATTATCTATTAAACTATAATTATTTATTTGAGTATTGATATAAAAAATGGAAAAAAGGGACTCGAGCCATTAGTCCAACCAAGATTGCTTTCTACTTGACAATATTTGTCTTCGTAAAAACTTTACTTAACGCGACTTAATTGAGTTAAAAACAATCATATAACGTTTGTTCGATCCTTTTGTTTATTCTTTTGAAGTGGAAACACGTGAATGTAACGATTTATATTATAATTTTATAATATATTATAAAAGAATTTAGGGTGGTTAGGGTCATTCGCCATAAGTTACAAACCGCACAATATATAAATATAATTTATTACTACATAATACGTACTCATGTATTTATTTATTTTTATTTTTATTTGATTTAATATGTTTAGTTTTCTTTAGTTTATACAATATATATATATGTTTCTTATACAGAATTTTTAGTTTACAACACTGTAACTTTTTTGGTTGATCAATAATATTATATGACTTACAAAAATTTATAATAATGTTCAATAATATTAACAAAACTGTAAGAATGTCTGTATTATTTCAATTTTAATGGTGTAAAAAATAATATATAATATTATTTACAAAGAAGTTAATGTGGTGAGTAAAATTTATATAAAGAGCAATCAGATCATAATATAGATAGGTTTACAAAAATTGTAGAGGTGATTCCTATAATCACATATCTACCGTTTTTAAATGTTACCTCTATTATTTTTGTAACATAATATTCTGATCATCATTTATGTGGCATGAAAAGTATATATTACAATTTAAACAATAAAGTACAACGAGAATTAGAGTTTATCGCATTGACTCGTTATTTACTAAATGTCAACATTTCATCGTAAATACAATTTTTTAATTTAAAATCATAAATGTGATATACGTCACAAATATATACGAGTATCATTTTGTTTACCACTTGATAGCAGTTAATCATTCTCATATTGTTCAACGTATAATCAAATCATTGAAAATAATTTTGAAATATATGTAAGTATACTTAATATCTATTGTTAATATTATTATAGCCGATTTTCTAAAAAATAATTTTAAAATAATTACAAAAAAACTATTTTTAATTAAATACTGAGATATTGCAATGATTAATAGATAAAAATAGATCAGGGACACCTTATATTAAATATTCTAGAAAACACTATTTTATATTCTCATTTGAGTAAATATGATACAATACTTTGTGTACTGGAAAGTTATTATTTCATAAATTATTATAAGCGTCTTAAAAAGAAAAACTACACTCGAACAGTGTTAGACGAATAACAATTTTAAAATAAAACTATAAAATGTATACTTTCATATTATAATAAAAACAATATTCAAATAGTTATGCTCTCATAACACTTCTACTATGTAAATTTTATACATTTCTACCTATGTGTATAAGTATGCACTATAAGTCTATGCATGATATAATTTTATTTTAAAACTAATGAGAAAATAAATTATTTTTCAAAAATAACATAGTTTTATTTCTAATTATATTTTAGCATATAAATCATAAAATTCAAAATATTTGGCATAACCATTTTTACTTCTTTACATATTATAATCATGACACTAGTTAATAATAATAATTATTTTTACGAAATTGAGCTATAAAATGGCAGATTTAATTATTACTTATAACTATAGTTATTAGTATCCTCTTTGGATTCAGAAACATTTTAATAATAATATTCTATAAAACTCGAATAGTCAACATGTTCATTTTAACGAGTACGACGTACAATATTAATATGTATGTGTATGTAGGATTTTATACTTTCATTTAAAACGTAAATGCTATTTTTATGTCCAACTATTGGTACCTACCTTAAAAGTTTAGCACTTTTCTGCGCGAAATATAACATTATTTGAACAGCTATAGAATTTTATTACATGTTTTATGCGACGAACATTTTGTGAATTTATGGATTATAAAAAAATAAATAAAAACAATAACAAAAAAAAAAAAAAAACGACAAACGAACGTAGGTTTTTACTGTCCGCGTTCTGCACGGTCATATAATATTCTCTCGAGAAATAACAAACACGCACGCTAAAAAACCGAACAAATATGAGCCCGATAACGTAAATATAATATGCATAATATATGTGAATTTCACTAGCGAATATATAACGTTATACGTTTAACTTTTGCAGGAACGCCAATAACCACTACATAAATCCAACGTGTTGATATTCATAGATAACAATAAGAAACGGTCGATACAATTCTTATTACATACATTTCTGACATTTCTGTATTGGGTTGCATAAGGTTTGTGACATTGTAATATATTTTTTTAGGTTATGTCGTCATTTTTTAAAATACACTTTACGCTTTCATATTTAAGATTCTAAGTGAAGCGAGGAATGTATTGGTTTTACAAAATGGTTTTTTTTTTTTGTGTATGAAAACACTTTTTCGGGTAGAAATAATGGTCCAATTACCACGAATATGGTATGCTTTTGGTAGCAACTTGTATCTCGTTGCTCATTGCTCATTTTTCAAATTTCTCAAAAGTTTTTTTCTTGATAAGATAAACGACAAAATTCACATAAATCGTAATTTAGACCAAATTGATTTTAGATTTTCATGATAACTAATGCATTTTTGAACGTAGGTATTTTAAATTTTTTTGAATATTCTCAGAGGTAGTTTACACACATGGTAAACTTTTGGAACAACTTACCAGTATAATATATTGTATTATATTGAGTTTCAAATAATATTTAAACTTAAAAGTTTTAAAATTAAACGATTTGAAAATTTCAACGATAGAAAATAGTTTATTTTTTTATCTACAAATTTGATAATTATAAATACTCTAATATTTATTATATATAACTCTAGCAATAATGTAGCACTGAGATTTGTAATATTACGCGTGTTTAAGACAGAGACAAAAATGTTCCCTTAAAAGACGTAATTATGAATAATTGTATATTTCGGTGTAAAAAACTCGGGTGAAATATTTAACACTTTGGTACATTGAATACAATAATGAAAATAGACGTTCGAATAGAAAAAACGTTATTGTTTGGGTGGTCGTATGTAGAGTAACATAACATTTGTCCACTCTCTTATTGTTCCAATTAACCGAATAAAATGCATTTTTATTTTATATCAGATAGGTCTCGATGATAAAGATAACAATATTATTATACCAAATATATCATATAAATATATGGGTACCATATTATTAAATAGTCAAAACGACCCGTTTCAAATATATCACGTGCGCGCGCCACTTTCGAGTGTTTCTTATAGAGTACCTATCTATTTTTTTTTTTTATATATACATTATTATTATTTTTTTTATCCTTTACTGACACGCACTTTAACTCGTGCACAATATATCTGGAGCGCTATAATATAATATGCCATCGTTCACCATTTCGCCGTAAACACATACGTGTTAAAAAGTATACAAACAACAACAATAATAATATACGATTCCCGTGGGGTTTTCAAGATGACATATCACAAAATTGCACATCAGACACAGATATACATAATGTGTCACCGCACTCTTTCAAATTTACATTATTATAGTCGTGCCTTGTGTATAACATGTAACAAAATCAAATCAAATCATTTCTTATATGTGCACAAACCGGCACGATCGGCTATAATATATACAGAGTGAGTCTCGTGGATTTTACAAATGAAATAACTCTGGTTCTACGCTATATTTGTTAAATTTTTTTTATAATTATTATTATACCCCGGCGCTACAGTAATTAGATTAAATAAATTTTAACTTTGGTTTTTTAAAGAAAAAAAATTATACAATATTTTTTTCATTATTTAAATTATAGGTGCTTACCGATTAGTGTATCGTATCTAGAATATTATATTTTCATTAACTTCAAAAAAACCATTAAAAATAAATGAAAATACTTTAGGAAGAAATTTTTATGTCAATTTTTTTTAAATACAAATCTACAAAATGGCTATTTTGAATTAGAAAGTAGATTAAAAATTACTTTTTAAATTTTTTTATTTAAAAACAAAAATGAAAATTAATATTTCTTATTTGTAGCGCATGTGTAAAATAATAATTAAAAAAAAATTCAATAATTATGGCGTAGAACCAGAGTTATTTTATTTGTAAAATCCTAGAGACTTGCCCTGTATATATTTGAATTCTCAATAACGTATTTTCATTCATACATAATTATTTTCATACTAAAACATATTAAATATTATTTTCATAAAGTGCCTAGTAGAATTTGATTTCGTTTGACTGAAATGTATATTAGCCACAACAATGGCAGATTATCATTTTAAAAAATTGATACAAAGAACTGACTGGACACAATTGGTGGATGTTCACTTTTCATCCTTTCAATCCTTTCAATCCAATAATGTTTATCCCAACCAGGTAATGTAAGTTAGATGAATATAAAGTGTTATATTGTTATTATAATTTTGTTGCATTCAAAAAAACAATTCTTAACGAGAATAAATTGTTTAAAATTTTATACTTAGATTAAAAATTATAATTGACATTCCAAGATTTAAACATATATTTGAATACTAAAAAACTAAATTGAATATCATTTCACTATTTTTTATGCAATTGTGAAACAATAAAATCTAATTTTATCAAAAAGAGTTAACATTTGGTTAATTTACAATTGCACCTATTGGGAAATCTTTTAGGAAAAAAAATACTAAAATAAAGTACCAATTAGTTAAAATTCTCTACCAGAAATCTATCAAACATGAAAATACTGGTCTATTATTTCTATATCCGAAGTGTGCTGAAAGTGTCACTATGTCTTTTATACATAATAAAAGGAAAACATTTTAATGTAATAATAATAAAATTCTTGTCTAGAATCTAAAACAATTGGTCTTTTTGATAAATGCATTAATAGTATATAAATAAAATCTTATTGTCCTTAAAAATATATTTCGGATAAACAATCGATTAGGTACTTATTATATAAACATATATACAATAATATATTAAAAAACTAGATTGAAAACTGTCAGGAACAGGATATACTTCTTATATTTGATTCTAAGAAGTTACATACTGTACGTATTTTCATCATCACATGAAATCCACCCCTGTTTTAATGGAAAATAGTTCCAACGAATTTTATTACCTTAAAAGTAAGTGATAAAAAGTTATTAGTTATTCATCGTAAGTTAGCTGCAATGTAAAATATTATGGTTTTATTATAAAATTAAAAAAATATATCGAGATAAATAACCCAATATAATTAAGTAATATTATAAAGATTTATATAAAATTATTTATATAAATGTGTTTTATTTAATATGTTTCCAAATTCCAGCAGATAACAAAATATTTACAGGTGAACAAAACATATAGTTTTTACAAAAAAAATTTGAAATATAAAATAAGCTATTGTTAATGGCATGGTGTTTTGTTTTGTTTTTATTTTAATGGTGATTTGCCCGAACAACAAAGTTAGGTTAAGTTAGATTATTATTGTTATAGTTATATAGTTAGTGTGTATTAAAATTAATTTCGAAACAAATAAATTGGAATATTATAATAATATAATGACGATGTAAAACGGAAGCGCACTGAAGTACGCTCGCGTATACAATATGAAATAATAAACGCGTCCGTATGGTATAAATTTATTTACCGTATATAATAATATAGTATACTATTTTTTTTTTTTTTTTTTTTTTTTTTTATTATTATTTCTAGGATGCTGCGTATATATAAATATAATATAAAGCCTGAATGTTATTATTACATTGGCAGACGCGGGAAAACAACCAATACCCAATCCCTACAGGGAATATAACGAGACAACATATTTATACGTCGTATATAAATGGCCCAATAAACCCTAATATGAAAAAAGATACTAGACCGCCGCCGATATCCCTTGACGTTTTTAATGCCGAAAGCCACCATAAAACTTGATGATCGCGTTGCGATTCGCTTCTCTTCTTTTATATAATATTGTTATATATGCATGCTATTTCGTATGATATTATAATGCATTATTATTAGTACAACACGTGTATGCCAGTGATGTTTTGCCAAATTATTTTTGCGGTATAAGCTATAATTTTGGCAACTAGGATAGGGGGGGGGGGGGGCGCAGAGCGTAGAGGTAAACACCTCTAAAATCATTCATCACCTCACTGGCAAAATTAGGGAGGGCTTAGCTAATACATTTTTCCAGAAAACTTTATGTAACATGATAAAAAAGATACAGATACAAATGGGAAAAAGTATTTAATCACTTCGTAAACAGATTGATACGTACCTATTATAGTATTACCTTCGGAAATTACAAATATTAAAAATAACAGTTTATTATTCTGTTTATAGAATTAACACTACACTCTCGCGGTTGTATATTCCGGTTCAATACCAGTGCGGCGCAGTGTCATTTCAATTTATTTTCTTTACTATGATTTTCGCATTTATAAAATTTCAATGACCTTTCGCATAGACATATTAAAATAGATAATAAGTAATATTAGTATTTATATATATGTATATATATATATATATATTATATTTTTATTATTTTTATTTCGACATACGGTGGTAAGTGGTATACTCGGGTTATACGGTAGATACCCTCCAAGACACCACTGCGTGTATGGATCTATAACATATCATAATAATTTGATAATCTATGCGAAACGTTAGCGTACACCTAAAAAAAGTATATAAATATATGTGAATAATATTTTTCTCGAAAAATCATTGTACATGTGTAGGTGAATGCGAATGAAAAGCGAAATAAAGCGAAAACAGTGATAATGTATTCTTTACAATACTCAAAGACGGTCTTGCGATTTAATACACGTAGTTTTTCTGTTTAATCTGTAATTTTGTACCTATCACGATGGAATTCGCACAAATATTATATTTAAATTATATTCATTTTTTAAAATGTCAAATCAATGAACGGAGAGTCTCCGAGATTTATTTATTAATTCCTATAATTATAATAGGTTTTCTTAGAAATAAAATATTAATTCATTAATAAAGATATAGAATGTTGTTTATGTAAACAATAGTTAGGATAATATTTTAAGATAAAGTTCAAATAATTTCTAAGAGACAATATGTGTACACCTATATGATATTCGTATGCGGTTCACATTTTGTGAGTGATTCAAAATGATTTATAATGCGAATGCACCAACATTAAATTTCCAATAGTAGCACAACCGGAAACTTTTCAGGCTATGTACTGAAATAAAAAAAGAGTGACTTTTGAAATATTTTCTTAAAGTTTGAACTGAAGGCAATGGTAAAAATGAAGTGTGTACTATAGTAAAGTTTATCAAAATGCATAATATAATTTCTAATAACATAGGCGGCTTTTAGAAACGTTAGCAATATGTTATACACGGAAAACTAACGATTATTATTTTTGTATAAAAATTTACATTTTTTTTTTTATCCCAATATTATAGTGGGAATAAAATTTAAATTTTTTATAACAATTTTATTGCTATTATATTTTAAGTGTCATATTTTTATTTGGAACACAATTTTAATTTAATTAGCACACATTTTAAATTATAAGCAAAAATATTTAATGCAATTAAATTATAAAATACATAAAATTAACTAAATAAGTAGGTATTTATTTGATTTATTTAATTATTTATAATAATAATAAATTCAATAGGAATAATTTGTGTATAATATGTAGGTGTATACCTTCAAAGTATTTCACTGTTTTTCAAATATTAATTATAATATTCTATGAATTTAAATTCATTACCTTTAAATTAATTACTTAATTTATTAAAATTATTTAAAATATTTAGGAAAATATAAGTCCTTCAAAGATATTGAAAATATCGTAAGTTGCATGCTTACTTACAGTATAATTACTGACAACACTAAGCCAGAAATTCTTACTGACTTTATTACCAATAGTAATAATATAATATTATTATATTAACTATAAATATAGATTTGTGCACATATAAATTGGATAATATTTCATACTCATAAAATAGTATATTAATAATTTAATATAACCGCAGATAATATAATTAACTGAAGTTTCAATTGTGGTGATAGCAATAAATGTACATAGTATAAAACAAAGATCGGAAACCAATAGCTATTTACTATATGTTTTATTTGTATTTAGCTAATGTGTTATGTTTACATCAGTGATATACAAATCGAATGATCGCTATTACTCTGACATTTTAATTGAAATTTTAAGTAAATAAAACAAGTGTACCTATAGTAAATATTTAATTAAATGTTATCAGAAAATACTGTAAAAGGATTTATACCTAACTATAATAATATTAATTTGAAAAAAGAGGTATAAAAAATATTAGTATTGATGCGAATGGGATGTTGCTATTTATTATAAATTCTTGTATAATCTGGATGATGAGATACGAATTCATTTATAATAATTTAAAAAACTAAAACAATTATATATTGGCATCTGTAGTATTTTTTTTTTATTTAACGTAAATCGTTTTAGGTAATAAATTTCAATGAAAATCCATATAATATTATATTGTATCTTAATTTTAATCGATATTTGAAGCACATGATACTGGGCATATAATATTTTATAATTTATAAACATAATGAGCAATTATAACTTTTTTTTTTATTCAGAAGTTCAATTTCGAGTGATGTTAGTTGTATAAGCTTATTTTAAATAAATAATTTACAAGAGAAAAAATAATTATCTTCATCGCGATGTAAACTAATAAGTAACAGCAATCTATCAAGATTAAAAAATTATAAAACAAAATAAAAGTACGATAATATTTTATTTTAATACAAATAATTAAAGTTAATATTGAAAGAAAAAGTAAATTAGCTACAAAATCTTATAATTATTTTTAATTAAAATAATTTACAATCAAAATAAAAAATAATTATAATAATAATATTCCTAAATATTATATTACACTATAATACTAGTAACCTGATCAATATTTTATTAACTATAAAAATGTATTAGTTTCGGTTTAAAATTATCTTAATAAATTATCATACCTTTATGTTATTTCCAGATATATTTTAGTTTCATTTATGAGTTAAAAGAGACCTATGGTAACCGAAACATTATACCAAATTTCTTATCGAATTTTCGTCAATGTGTCAATATTCGGATTATCAATCAACAAGAAAAACCACTCACAAAGAATAGCCACCTCCCATCCTTTAAATTGACAACGAGCTATAAATCAGAGCCAACAGCTATACTTAGGGGGAAGAATAAAAAAGAGATAGTGTAACGAGTCAATCATCTTTATGACTTTTTTCACTCATCACTTTGATAACAATATCACACCTCCGACTGCATTAGTGTATAAATGACTAGTTATAGAAATGCCAAGTCAAGTTAATAAAACACAATGTTTATCATTTCTTTTTTGAAACTCAACAAAAGTTGAATAAAGCATTGTTTATATTTGTATAATTATATAATATATCTAAAATTATTTTCTAATTTTTATCTAAAGAATTAAAATACATATAAACTATTTTATAATGAATTATAGTATTAAAAATCTATCTGTTTATTGTATAATATAAATAATGTTGAAAAATAATTATCACTTAATTTAATGCAAAATAAATGTTTTGCATGATTCATATTTATTAATTTAAAATACATTCTTAATTTTTTTTTTAATAAATGTTTATTTTTGTTTGTTTATAGCAAAAAAGAAGTACATTTAAAAGTTACAGCTTCATTACAGTTCTTTAAAATTATTTTGAAACCTTATTTAATTGATTGTACTTTAATAAAGTTTTTTTAATAGATGTTTAATTTTTTATAATCAATAGTAGATGGTTTGATACATTTAAAATATAAAAACAATATTTCCTCAAGAAAATAGACCGGTAAAGATATTTTTTCCATTGAGTTTCATGTTAAAATAATTATTTATACAATTTTCTTTAGAAAAGTATTTAATATTTAAAATAAAAATTATCTTTATGAACATCTTTATAAATGCAAAATGAATTAATAAATAAAGTATTTAATTGCAATATATAACTGATTTCGATTTAAAACATCTACGCATATAATTTTAATCGCTTTTAAGCATAATAATAATAAAATATTCTCAAGAAAAAACTGTATGGATAACGGTACTTTGTTTTTAATAATTTAGAAAATATTTATAAATTCTATTATGGATAAATAAAATATTTAACAGGTGACAAAATAATATAATATTTTAATGTCGCGAGAGACACGTGTAAGAAAATAACAATAACGAAAAACATGTTAACCGCGAATGTCAAAGGTTTCTTTGTCCCGGTCTCTTCTTTTGATGCTCTCGAAAAATTAAATTTTTTGCCGTATTATTTAACCGGCATCTTATGACAGCTCTCCCCAACACACTTTCGTCTATATGTCCTAAACATAAACTATAGAAAATATATTTTCTATTTAAATTATTCACCGGAAAATTTAATGCCGGCATGTTGTGGAGGTGTTTGGGTACAAATATATTGTTAAACCGCTTTTATCATACCCTACCGCGCGCAGTCGGTAGTGTTATCAAATTCCGCTATGCATAAAAAAAGATACATATACATAAACATGTGAATGTAAAAATACTTCACGAAACACACAATATGTAAAAAGCAAATATTCAATATACTAACGAATAATGTTCGTTTACGGAAAGCAGCACGTATTATTATTATTATTATAGTTGAATTTCACGATCTTCGAGACTTTACGTTTTATCATTATTTTTGAATTTTCTTCTCGTCTTATTTATTTATTTATTTTTTCTATACAATATTATATGATGCTGTTTTTTATATCATTGCATCAAATAATATTATAATTGAACCATAACCGCTTATGGCACGATTCGTACACATGGAATAATTTGGTATATTAGGTATAACATATTTTGATAAAACTATCTGATGACTATGTGGGAGTAGCGAAACAACAACGGCAACTCGATGGCTAGAAATTCGATTAAAGTGGAACCGCAAATGCGTAAGACCATTTTGCCACCGACACAGTTGTTTTAAACTTTGAAAATACCTGAACGCCGTTGGCTCTGTATATTGCGTTATTGATTCTGGTCACCAAACAGTGGTACCCAAAGGGGGAAAAAGATTAAATAAATATAATAATATAAAATTACAAGAGAGAGAAAATATTTAATATGAGTCCGTAGACAAACACGTCTAGAAACGCCTTTGGTTTTATAGTTTCCGGCTTTGTGTTAAAGATCTTGGAAAAAATAATTTAATTGACTTTAGCTGTTCACAATGTTCAACGTATACCCGTTCTGGTTTATTGTTTGTTAAACTTTCAACAAAGATCATCGTGGTAAAACTATTTTCATATTTCCTAAAAGTTTTCTTTATTATTATCTAATATTATCATTCCATTCAATTATGATAATTAAATGCTAAATACACTTCGATAATTAAAACCGTCCTAATTTACGCACATACGTTAACGTTATGAATTGTTTGATATTTTGTATTGATATATAACAATTAACATGATTGCTTCGTGAAAAATTAATATACCTTAAAATATAAAATATATTAGAAGTTGATCATACAATATTCATTGAAAATAATTAATTTAATAGCCATGTTAAAATTATAATTGAAGTTTAAATAGGTACTTAAAAGGTATTAGAAATATAATATAATGATTATTTTTATTATTATAAAATATTAAAATTGTATATTTAATTATTAAGTATGTTTTATCGCGTCATTAATTTTTTACCTCAGTGTGAATAAATAATCAATGTTATAACTTTTCATAAAATGAATGATAATTACATAAATTAGGTATCAAAATACCATTAGTAAATCAATTTTAATTATATAACATATAGGTAATAACTTTCTAATCAGAATATAAAACGATTAAAATCCAAAATTTTAAAAAATATATATATTATAGAGAAATACGAAATTATTAGTTTACAATAATTTAATATAATGTATTATATACCTTGAAATATGCACTTAATAATATAAATATTCTAATTTTTATCTACTGTAGTATTTGTAACTAAAATTTCAAAAATGTATTATTCAATATGAACAAATAATGTTTTTTAGAAATATGATTTTTTATTAAATGATATTTCTATTTTAAATATGTTCTAATATTAAACAATAATACATTTGAATTATTAAATTTTTAATTTTAATTTGACATAATATATAATGTATTCATTAAGTGTAAATAATATCCTTTGTAAATTTATCGTTAATAAGTTGTGTATTAAGTTAATCAAATCTTACTCAAGACGAAATTAGATATATATTATCAATATTACTGTATTCTTTAATCTCCAAATTAGATATAAAATTTCTATGAATAGATAATATCCATAAATTACCATACATGCTTGGTCAATTTTTAATTTCTGGTTTTTAAATAGGCACTTCGAATAAAACTTTTAAAACAATTTAATATACATTTTTGATATTGTTCGTTTTCTTTATTTTTTATTCTCTAAAATAACATTGATAACTAACTAACTATTTAATATATATATATTATATGATAACAATTAAAAATTGTTTTAAACATATTGTTATACAAAAAACACAAATTACAATAATTTATTCTGTAAGTTCTTAAACAGTGAAATGTTATAAATTATAATAATCCATCAACAAATTGTACCACTGTCGTGCGAACGTGTCGTGGAGTGTAAAAACCTGGAACGCGATTTGCCTTAAAATAGCGACTCGCTATCTTATGCTACAAACACTACTGTCTATTCTTAGCCACCGTCTGCTAAGCCCTGCAATTTTTAATACCGATTAAAATAACGGTCACGTAAAAGACCTTAAGACGGTTATTTTTTTTTCGCCCGCTTGCCGTTCTAGTTTATCCCTGAGTTCGGATTAAGTCAATTGCGTCGGCGTACGTGTCCGGCCGATAGGAACGTCATCGCGGAGATACGTTGGCAGATAACCACCAACACGGTTACATATTAAATCACACTATCACTACGAATGTCAAACCTTTAGCGATAATATTATCATTTTGTTAATAATAAAATTGTTATGTATAAGTTTATGTCGCATAGATTATTTAAGTTATGTTTAATAGACATTCTAGACATCGTCTGCGAGTAAAAAGTTCGTAAACTCTGATCCGAGTGTATAAACATTGTTGAGAGACGTCTGTTGTCGGGAAGGATGTGTAGGTCGGTCAAAGGGTGACAGGGATGACAAAACACGACCGCGTGGCACATATTATTAAAACACGGCCGGCGGTATAGCCGCAGCATAGTACGTGTCGCGAGGAGATGACGGAGATCCTATACAGAGTGATCGGAAATCGTGTAACAAAAATAATGGAAATGCCTAATATTGAAAACGTATGTAATATCTTCCAGTTTTACAACACGAAATTTCATTCACCCTGTACATAGAATAATATTGTATTATAAAGATGGGTGGTCGGTGTCGGAGTTGTGCGCTCAGACTTCGTGATCGGATTATTGCCGTCGACAGCCGAAATATGTATCAAACGGATAAGGTAAAAAAGAAGGTAGGGAGAGTAAACGCTTACCCAGGCAGCAAAACCATAGGCCACCCCTCATTTTCCCCTATTGTTATCGTTGTAAACTATATTACCCTTCACTCTCTCTCAGAAAGGATCCAGAATGGTAAACCGAGAGCACACGTAGGATTTTATTATATTGCCGGATATATATAGTGTATAGATTATTATTATACGAACACACAAGCGTGCGTGACACCACCTCCGTTTCGTTACGACTAAAATGGTTTTCATAATAATAATAATGCTTATTATTATTAGTTGTCAACAGAATCTGCTGCTGGTGTTGTTTACATCGAACAATGCCCCACTAAAATAACTCTGTACTATATAGTCATAACATTACACAAGAAACCGTTTCATTCATTATATTCTACTTTAATTCATGTTTTACGATATATACAAATACAGGTATAATCACCATTGACCATGACAGTAAATTTTATTTTAATTAAAAATTTATTATTCTATTCTACCTAAAAATTTTGTTATGATTCTTCGTTAATACTTATTATAGACACAAGGTATTGATGATAGTAAGTTATTAACAATATTTAATTCTGAGTTAAGAGCGTATACTAGGTACTAAGGTTATGAAACATTACGATTATTTATAAAAAGTAGTCGCGTACAGTTAATAATATTATATAACAAATTATATTATTCTTTATGTTTAAAGTCTATTTAGTATTTTTTTTTTTTAATATACTTATTTATATTAAATTTACAATGTCCATTCTAGAAATTATTCAATTTCAGACAAAAATTGATTAAACAATTTTCTTTAGGTTTTTAACATACTTAGTATAGTTAATATACTGAATATTTTATTCGATAATGTAACATTTATAATGTCTGTATTTATCCACAGTTAATTTAAAAAAATTAAATTATTGTTTATATAAAACTCACAAATACACAGTCTTGTGCTCTGTTCAGTGTATAATAATTTTTTTATTGAATATAATTTTATGTTAATAAAGATAATTCAATAGCATTTAAATTATAAAAATGTACTAGTTAAGTCATCTAAATATGCATGTACATTTATAAAATAATAAATTATTTGTGTAAGTACTTTTATTTATAAGTTCCTATTTCCTATATGTATATAGGTATTATATTCAACAATATGTTTACCTCATTTAATTTATTTCTAATAATTAATATTTTAAATTAATTTATTAATTATAGTTGATTTGTATTGACTACACATTTTTTTTATTATATTCTAATCAAATATTAACAATGTAAAAAATTACTATTTATTATTATTATTAAAATCGTTCGTTTAAATAAATATTGAATTAATAACTTTAATAAATAATTGTTATAAAATAAATTTGTATAATACTAACATATAGTGTAAAAATTTAAAATATAAAGTATTAAAATTTTGAAACATTCTTTAAGCTTTAATAATAAAACCGAATATTTGAGAATGAAAATATTCTGAACAATATATAATGATAAATAATAGTGTTATTAAAAAAAAAAAAAGAACTATATATGAATTATATTATATTTCTACCATTATACTGAATTCATTAAAACTACCTATTATATTATATGAAGTTTTTATGAGTATAGAACATATTATATTTTTTACATGTACAAGTATTTCTGTTAATAGTATTCTTCTTTGTATTGCGTAGTGCATGTATACAAATAAAAAAAATATAATGTAGGATACTATAATAATCAAAATTATATAAAAGGTATATATTTTTACACTATAATTTATTAAAAGCGCAAACTGTAATCTTATTTGGAATATATGCATTTAATAATTACATTATTTACGTCAAAATATTATGGCATTGGAAATTTTACATTAATAATTATTCATTTTGTTTTTGTTTTATGAGTTTAAAATACATATTTGATAAAACCACTTACTGTAGTTTTATTTTATTTTATATATTTCAATATTTAATGGTAAGAATAATTTTTAGTTTTCAATAATTTATTTATAAATAAAGTAGAGTTTTGAGATTTGTCTGCCTTATATTAATGTACAAAATTTTAAATCTTCGTGATAAGTTTTCCATATATGTATTATATTATTCTGAAGTATATAACTGAGTTCATTTATTCAATTTTAATATTACTATTTATTGTTATTTTAACTATATTATATTACATTTAGAAATATTTTATTTTTATATTGTAATATTATATTTATTGTTGTAGGTATTATAAATTTATAAGCAATAATATAAATAATAGTATAGGCAATATAATGAAAAAAGTCACTGAAGGTGTGAAATTGCCTATATATCACGCCGCGCTGCCCTAATAAATTTGATGAAAAACATACAATATACATGATACAATATAACGTTCTTTTAACATGTTTTTTTAAAAAATCATTTGAATTAATTTTTATTTTCATACTTTCTATAATCTAATATATACGTTAAATTAAATATTATTTACTATATGAAACTATAAATAAAAATTTAAAAATTCAGTCAATATATTTTGTTCCTCTTATTATCATTTCACGAATACTTTTTCTAAATTGCATTTAATGACACATATTAATTTAGTCTAAGAAATAAGTTTAAAATTATATTAAAATAATTAGAGTTATAGAATTTGTTTTAATTATAACATAGTATAGAAAGAAAATGAGATATCAAAACGTATCTAAAAAAAATATGCATTTTTAATTTTAATATAGAAAACTGATTGAACCATCTTTATATTTTTGTTCTTTGATGTAAGAAAATAATTAAAAACAGAATTCGTATTATTCAATGATGGGGAAAAAGCAATCAATGATTAAGAATAAAAAATAATTTATGTCTTATAATTAAAAATATAAAAGTAAAAATTATTTAACAGAAGATAAATGATTCTTAATTTATTATGAATCTAAATAATATTATATATTTACAGTTGAATTATAATATAATAATTGCATTACTATTCAATTAATTTAATAAAATATTTATCGACAATTTTTGATTGAAGAACGAGTGATCAAAAATCAAAATTTACGATCAAATGATCCTAGGTGTTTAAAGAATATTAAATTATTAATTATTTTGGTGAACATTTTTTAATATTCATGAAAATATAAAACTACATAATCACGTGCATTTCACAATTTAATTTAATTCTACGTCGATAAATATATTACGAAAAGTAATATTTTTGTTTAAATTGATTCAAATTAATTGATAAAAATTATATAATATTATTGTATTATTTTGTGTTGGAATAACAATCTCTTTGCATCTTTTTTGTGATATTCATATTATATTACGTAAGAAAATAAGCAATAATAAAATATATCTACGTATAAATACAAATTATGTTATGCTTGACGATAATTTTTTTTTCATATTTATATTTGTATTATTTAAAAAAAAAATGTTAGTATTTAAATTATATTTTGAATATAGTATTTGTATGCATAAATGTTAAAATTTAATTGATTATTGGTTTTAATTTTACTGATTATAATAATAATTGTGAGTTAGGTTTTAAATAAAAATATATATTTGAGTTCATTTGCTTCAAATGTTTATGATTAATATTGTCCTGCGAATCGTATATTTCATTATAATGCAATATTTTTATTAAAATATATTATTAATTTTTATAAATACAAACCAACACCACTAGGTTTATTTTTTAAATCTATGATAGTCTTTATTATTATACATTTATATTTTATTATTACCAGTTATATATAACAATTTAATTATTTAGCGTATACCCCTAAAAAAAGAAAAATACTCGGGTTAACGCACATATACCCCCGTCTGTCAATTAAAACTATAATATATATCAATGTTAATAACACTTATTATTTATAATAATATATCTATGCGAAAGTTTAAAATTTTATAAATGCGTTAAATAATAGTATACAAAATAAATTTAACTGACATTGCCACACTGGTATTGAACCCGGATCTACAACCGCGAGAGTGTAGCGTTAATTCTATAAATAGTATAATAAACTGCTATTTTATATTTGTAACTTCGAAGGTAATATTATAAAAGATATGTATTAATCTGTTTACGAAATGATTTCCCACCAGTATATTTTTTATTGTGTTACATAAGATGTTCTAAAGAAATGTATGGGCTAAGCTAATTATGCCAGTGAGGTTTTAGATCATTTCATACCCCAGAAATAATTTGATAAACAATAAAAAAACTAATAACGAATAACTTAAATAACTAATATTATATAAAGATGAAAAAACAATAATATTCAGTAGTCTCGACGAAGACTCCATGTTTTTAATCGCATTTAGCACAAGACGGAATTAAATTAGACGCTGAAAAACGCTGAGAAGTTAATTCATAAACCTCGAACACGTGGTTTTATTGTACGCGCATTAATAGAGACTGGTGGAAACGAGGGAAAACTATATATATATATAGCATTCTATGTGTAATACCTATATATGAAAATACAGAGGAATGAGATTAACATTTTCTCTCGGGCCAGCCGGTGAAATTAATTTTGAAATGTATTCTATACTATAATAAAATCGTAGTAGTATTAAATGATATTAAATGATATTCTATTTGTATTTACGTATATAATAGTAACCAGTGTGTTTTGCGGTTAGTCTGTGGGATTACAGGACCATGGTGTAGTGTTGAGGCAGCGGACAAACAAGAACGCGACGGCGACGGCCGTAAAATCCGACAAAAACGATTGTACAATTATAAACGGGCAAACTCGCTTTTCTAATTACGAACAAAACGGAGAGCTAATCGGGCGCCTAATACTTCACCGGCGGTGGCGGTGGCGGCGGCCCACGGAAATCCGTCGTAATGAAAATTAATAGCGGTACATTCTTCTTCTCTCCCGGAGACGTTTAGAATGTAACGCAACAAGAATGAAGGAAACGCGACGAGGTTATAATTATTACAGTCCCTTCGAGGGTCTCTTAGCGTTTTCCAAACGTCTGATTTATAAAAGTAAAGGACCGACGAGGGAAAATGCGATAAAACATTTTTTTATCGTCTTTATTCTTGTTTCTGGATAAATTATTTACTGAGATTATTTTCATATTTCGTCATTGTTATTTTCACTACCACAAACATTTTTGCCTATAATTCCTTACATGTCGATTGGAACTATAAATAACTATTTGTCGTAAAAAAAATGAATTAAAAAAACATTTATTATTCTAGATAACCCTTGTATTTTTAATTCATTAACTCTGTCGCCATTAATTATTAAGGACTGAAAAATAATATTAATTGGGTAAGATGTAAATATATAATTATAAATTTAAAATATAAGTGTAGCAAAACCAGTAAAAATTCATAAAATATTTGTTACATTTTAACAATTTTAATTATTTACAAAATATTTTAAATCTATATAATATAATATGAATAGTTATTTTGAAGAATTAAAAATAATTTTAGGTTCTTATGTATGCTGTAAATTATTTTTGTTTAAATGAATAATATATGTTATTGTATAATTATAATTTAATAAATACATTATATAAAAAAGTATTTAATAGCACATTGTAGTATTAGGTAGAATAATTATAAACTTTAATCTAGACCATAAATTTCCAAAAATTTTACTTTATAGTATAAGTGATCGTTTAATACATGTTATAAATTTTGATGGCACGTCTAAAATTAAAAACTAATATAAATATAAAAAGAACTTATTGCTTTTAAGGGACGAGATTAAAATTATACACGCACAGTCGGCAAATTTCGTGACAGACTTATATGATGTGTAATATTGTTTGGCAATGATTGATCCAGATGAATATTATGTTATTGTAATTTATAAATATAATCATATTTATATTGTGTTAATAATATATTTTAATAAAAAAAAACCTTCTCTTCCTTGGCACACTTACTAATGATTATTATTGTTTTTTATCAATTAAATATCGAATATTAATATTTACGAAGAAAATATAATATAAATTCAGAATGAATAAATAATATAATTAACTAAACTGAATGAAATATCTATATGATATAATTAAATAAAATAACATTAAATGGTTTTGATGATTTTCTCTTATAATAATTCAAATTTAATAAGATTATCGAGAGGGAGAGAACTAAAAAATGTGTCGTCGTAAATATACCACAATTACAACGTATCAGACATCCAGACGACCAGACATGTATACGACTATATATATATATATATATACTGTCATAATTGATAGACATAGAAATATCTAGAAATAAACAAAAGTTTTAAAACATTATTTTTATTTATTTTAATAAAAATAATATTTTAAAATTGAATTTCATTAGTGATTTTTTTTCTACACAACGTACAATATATTTAGGGTTAATTTTATATGAGTTTTCGACTTATGCATCCTGATGCAATATAAGACACAAATATAAACAAAGTTCTTGTGTTACTTATTAAAATTAATATTGTAGATTCACAGTTAATAATTATTATTTTTTACATCAGTGTAAATTTAGTTTTGAATCAATTTCATAAATTATATTTATTGGTCTTTTTTTAAAAGATTAAAATAGGTACCAATACTTATAATATTTACCAATTATAAAATTGTAATTATAAAATTATATTATGATTTTTAAATTTAATTCAAATGTATAATTATATACTGAAATAAATTAAAATAATAATTATAATATTGGAACAATATAAATAAAATAGTTGATATTTAACGAAATTTTAAAAATATTAATAAGAGATATACTAAATTAATTTATTTGAATAACAAATTAAGGGGGTTAATGTATAATATGTGTATCCATGTACAATTATTAAATTTACTTGGTTGTATTAAGAAATGTATTGAAAATAATAAAAATACTTTTACTGAAAATTTAAGACTTTCTGGGTTATTAAACAATTAAATAAATATAATATATTTTTGTATAAAAAATTTATTAATAAAATGAATAGTTTTTTTTGTTGTCATAATTGTATTCTGTTATTAATTTTTAAGCCATAGATTACAATCATTAATTTGTGAAGGTTATTAATAATAAAATAATTTCTGAGTTATTTTATTTTAATACGAAAAACCTTTCATTTTTGAGTGAAACGATAATAAATACATAGTTAAATAAATGTGTTTTGTAAATTTTATTCATTTTAATATTAGTTTCATTTTTGATTTGTATGAACTTTTATAAATATTAATTAAATTTAGAAAATAAATTAATTTTTTATAAATTATACAACAAATTTGTAAATCATTTAATAATTTCTTTAGTTTGGAAAATATTAGATTTTTACAATATACTGAAAATTTATTTAATATTGTTATAATTTAACTTATTATTAATATTTCTACATTTTTTTCAATAAAATATAAATTTCGTTAACAATTACTAAACATTTAAATGGTATTGTTTATGAATATGAAAAAAAAAACTGAGCATTAAGAGGGCAATTTATTATTTATAACTTTCGTCTTATACTGAATAACAAAAGTAGATTTCCATTGGAAATAAAGTGCCAAGAAGAAATGTAGGTAATGAAAAAATAGCGATAAATTATTCTTTGACAGTCTGCTAAATCTTAAACCTGTCTGCTTGGTGTTTTGCCTAAAGGTTTTTAAGGATAATAATATTAAAAAAATAAAATATTTTTATGAAAAAATAAGAAACTTTAAATGTTTAAATAAATACCACTCATTGACTCTGTTTTTATTTCTGTTAAAATTTACCCGAAGTTTACATTTGAACAGGAGTACAATGTGAATTTATAATCCTATTATTGTGTAGAAACTTGAAATCACCCTCTAAAAACAGTAAAAGATGTTTAAATTAACAAACTCTTTATAAGGTATCTCAAGTATAAATATGTTCAATTCCCATGTTGATAATAATAAAATATTCTATTTTTGGAACAAAACGAGTAAAACATAAATACATATGTGACCATTCATTTTATTATATTTTATTGTTTAAAATAACTATAAAAGATATAACATTAATTTAAGAAAATACAGTCAGTGATATACTATTTATACTATTTTATAAAAAAATGTAGTATATAATTCACATTTTTTGAATTTATTTTAAGATTCATTATCAAAGTCTAATAATAATTATTAAATAACAGAAAATAATATATATATATTATTACTATAAATTTTCATATTTATTATTTTTTTTTTTATAAAATAATTAATTATATCTTTTTATATCTTTACATGAATTATAATACATTTTATTACAATTCACAAATAAATCAACATTTCATAAGTTTGAATTAAAAACTACCTATAAGTTGTTCATAGTTGAGGAAAATACAAATATATATATAATAAATATGTTCAGAATATTGTGTTTTATTTTTAAAAATAATAAAAGTAATATTGAAAATGTATATAATTTCTATAATAATTTTCGTTGCATAAAAATTCTGATGATTCCTATATAAATTGTACTTATAAAATACTTTTAAGATAATGATCACAACCTTTCTTTCTACTTCTTTATAGTAATATTAATAATTTTATGTATATTAACATAAAAAACAATGTAAATTTTAAAATAAATATTTTTAAATATAATTTTTTTACCAGTGATATTGTGTTACAAAAAAAAAAAGTACTACACATTCTTATGACGTATTATTCAGATGAACTTGCAATCTAATAAAATATGCAATTTTACTTTAACATAACAAATTATTAATATTTTTTATTAAATACAATATACAACATAATAATATAACATTATAAAAAGAAAAAAATTGTGTAGAATCATTTTCAAGCATGATTTTAAATGTATACAGTTTTCAATGAAGTTCTAAATTTGTATATTCATTATGGTTTGAAAATTATAGATGCTGTAATGTTCTATCTCATCAGCAAGAATGGAAATTACTTACTTCTGAATTCTTAACATTATTTTGTATAGGCTACGAATTTGTAGTAATTTATTTAAGACGTTTAACACAAAACTTTAGTTTAAGTAAATGTATTTATAATATATATTAGTATTTGCACATGTTTACATTCCCTTTACGATACATTACAACAAAATAAATGCATGACTAGGGATGTTAGATTAAAATTCTCTTTAATTTAAAAATAATAACGATAATTTAATATTATATTCCGTTATTTATTATTTTATTAATTTAAATGTTAAATGTAAAATAATTTTTTATTGTTTTTTTTTTTTTTTTAACTACACTGCTTTGATATTAAAAATATGTTTCAATACTTATATTTGTTAGCCGTATTTTCTGTCTGATATAACTTTATCTGTCAGTTTCAATAGTGTTTGTCATCTTTTTCCGGCCCCCTATTTCAAGTTTCAACAGAAATACTCAATAAGTTAATATTGTATACACTCATAAATTATGGTTCCGAAAATGCATTAATCTTTTCCCCCACTTTCTGTAAGTCAGTATATTTTATCAGATGAATTGCTGTCGATCGACTTCAAACAACCCATCGTGCATATGACGTAGTACAAATAATGTGAATAATACAATAAACACGATGAATAAATGACATATAAAATAAGTATTATATTAATATTAAATTATTATTCACCGTTAATTTTATCGAAAATTTCTTTCGATTTTAAATCATGTCCATTTTATATATTATTATGTTCATGGTATCCTGAATAAAACAAATTCTAAGACTATAGTAAAAAACCAATGTACTAATTTAATTATATCACATAAGTACTTATATGATATTATCTTAAGTAAATAATTCTTTATTACAATATTATTAACCAAATAAGTTATCACATTAAATAAATATTAAAACCGTATTTTAAAAATATCAGTTGTAGATTTGATAATATTTCCATATACTTAATCAACATTTATTATTATTCTAACTATGAGAAGAATAATTTAAAAAAAAAGAAAGTCTGTTTATTATTTTTATATTTAAAAATAATGAAACATGGTATAATTTAAACTATAAATAAATGTAATTAGCATAGAAAAATAAAAAATATGTTTAAACGTAAAAATAAATTATGAAAAAATATAATTTTCTATTAAATTTTATATAAAATAAAAAAACTCACTTTAATTATCATTTAACTAAATATATACGTTTTTAATTTGTTTGCGTAGTTAAAATATAGAAATTACTATCTGTAATTTATTATGGTTACAAATAATATTAGTTAGATAATTTGAAAATAAATTATAAAATATAGGTACTTCTCACATTTAAAATGATTCTATCTCATTTACCTTCTAACCAAAATCGATAAAAAATAAAAATTTCACATAATATTACGTTTAGAGGAAACAATTATTAATAATTATTAACATACTATTAAATTAATTTATAAGGTTATAGTTTTATTCGTGTTATTTATAGTTTCATTAACACGTTTCTGAAATAAATGTAAATGTTTTCAATTTCATTATTTTATGATGATCAATAACAAAACAATATTAATTCTGTAGAAATAATATATGCATATTGTATTACGGAAAAAATGAAACATTTTAAATTAAAAAATTGTTGCTATAAAACATGTTACGGGACGATTTTATTTTATGTTTATACATGTATAAAATTCACATGACCGAAAACTTTACTTGCGTCGTTTTGGTTTTACGACCTTAATTAGTTTCAGTTCGTTATCGGACAAGCACAGTTCCCGAAACCCTCAATTCTTAAGGCTAATACGACTTGACACACATCAGGGGTTACGTGAACACCGTAATATTGTACCATCCACCGTTATTATCTACTAACAACTGTTTCTACTATTTCCTACTGTTTACTGAAACTATACAACTAAACATCAAAAATTATTATCCCGCTCGACTGCTCTTATCAGTATGGCCCAGAACCGTTGTTTCGTTAATAGTATACAAGTCAGTGTTCGTAAACCTCAAATGACCTGCAGATGGCTTTTATTTTTATTTTTTATTCACTCTATTGAACAGCACCAGCGACACGCTGATTGTCCAATTGACCAAGTAAAGTCGGAGTCAGTTATAAATGTTTGTTCATAAAATAAGTTCCAAAATTGTTTAAAATTAAAAACCGTGACCACATTATTGGACTTAAATAATACGTAAAATTAAATTAAAAAATCTACGTAATTTGTATGAATGAAAAAAATAATATAATTTGTACAAACGTTTTTAGAACCATATAATAATTCTTGTTATTCGTATTAAATTTATATATTATATTTCGTTGAGTTATTATCGTTGATGATAGCGATACCACAATTATACAATATTCGTTCATTTTCTTGCAAATATTAAGATGATATGATATTCAATCCTACAATATATATTTAATTTCGTCTAGACGTGTTTAATAGTCTCAAAAATTGTAAAAATGCATATCCTCGGATTCGCCGAATAACATAATCATAATATTCATCATAAATATTACAATAGTCTTTTTTTATTGGACATATTATTATATTCACTGGACAATGGTCAGATTATAATAACGTATAAAATATATAAATATGGTTATATTTATCTCAAATACTTGACGTTTTTATGTGCATTTATCATCGCTGATCTGAGCTAAACGTTTTACAGCGTATACCACTATCCTATCTCCTACGAATGGGCGAGTGGAGAACTTTATCACGTTAATATCGAAAATACAATGATTGAAAAAAATTGCATTACTCATAATATAAAACACCCGATATATAAAAAAATTATTATGTCGCTATAAAAGCATAAAATATTATCTAAATATGAATTGAAAAGTATGTATTTTACATTTGTATTTTATGAATATTTTAATGACTCTTTATTAAATTACATTTATTTTTCAGTAGGTATATTGTTTTGCACAACATATGTATTATACGAATAAAAATCAAAAAATGTATATATTGTTGCGATATTACTACAACATTAAATTTATAATATTATATTTAACGTGTTACTATATATGTGATAATATTATTGTTGAGAAAATAATAATAAAACAGATATATTTATAAATATTATTATTATTATTATTGCATTTTCGAAATTTATTCACTATATTGTTTGAACATCTTAAAATAACATAGCTTTCCAATTTACCAATAATTATGTAATTGTTGTGTTTTATCGGCGTTTTGTACAATAAATACATATCATATTAATCAATAGTTATTGAAATATAATTACATCATACAGAGAATGCATTATAATATTATATAACATTTACGTAATAGTTTTAAACTTTAATTAATTCAACAGATACGTAGCAGCTGCTTATTGAGGGACGCTGTACAATTTAATACATTCCAATTCAATGTATTTTTGATTGATAATTGAATTGTTTCATGATCGATTATATGCGAGTTTGATTTTTCAAACCCTCGGCCTACGACATGGTGTGTGCTATAAATAATATTTTATGATTGCACAGAGTCAAAGAATGTCAAACATTATTAATTAAATTTATAATATTATGCTTTTATCTATCACGTTATTAAATAATATAAGTTTAAAAGTATTTTATTCCGTAAAAATTGATTAAATGTATAATATGATATGCGTTAAGGTACATACTGTGGCATAAATAATACATATTAAATGAGTATGTGTGAATAATAAAATGAGTATAAAATTATACGACAGGTTTAACAACGGAAGCCCACCCGTCCCGAATAACTTAACCTAACCGTAATTATTTATTAAAAATAATGTGCTCACTAAAATAAAAGTAATATTATTTTATTTGTCACTTCGTGTCAATGAAAAAAAACACTGCTGACTACCACGATGAACTTTCTCTCTCTCTCTCTTTTTCTCACTCTCTGTCTATCTGTCTTTTCGATTCTGTCATCTCTAAATCTATTAAACATCATTAACGAAATCAATCATTTAGTTTAATATTTATATTACCTTTTATATACAAAATTGCATGTGGTTGTAAAACTCTAAAAGAAAGAATAAAGAAAACAATTACAAACTTTTATAAACAAATTTCTTGGAGTATGTCTGAAATTAAAGCACAGCAGTTAATGAGAAATAAACCAAAACCGTCACTGCGATACTGTTCTACTATTATACTATAACTACTTTCCAATTGAATTAAAATCCAATTAAAACATTTTCCACGCGATGCTACAACATTCTTGGTTTCTGAATAGAAGCCAAACAACAGATATTTTGTTAGATAACAAAAACCAAAAAAATAATTAAATGGTGACTCCTGTTTCTCATCTCAAATACACCAACGATCATTGGCAGTTATTGCTTGGTTAAAATTAAAAATATTACACGACATAATCAACGAAAATAAGATTTATGTGTTTAAAAATGTATATATGCTTATAATTTGACACTACATGTAAATCACCTTCTCCAAGTTAGTGAATTGGGGGATTTAGCTATTCAAACAAAATTGTATATTCTCGTGTTTTTTTTATCTATTTTTTTACTATTTATTATTACGAATAGTATATAATAATAATATATATCATTTTAATTTTAGAAATCTATTTACGTACTTAATTAGTTATACTTTATAATAAATAGACTTCATCTTTTGATATTTGCCTCTGGAACGCAACCGCAAAATAAATAAATTTTTTTGGTCATACGAAATAATAAATAAAATCGTAATGAGTTCAAATTAATATATATTTATAGTTTTTTTTTCTAGATCAATTATATTTAATAATTGATCAGTATACGCGTAATCTGAATAGTTCTCCAGAAATGATTAATTATCGTGTTTTTTCTTAGCTATATATAACCAAGCAATGTAAATTAAACATCCCAAGATATTGCTACATAAATTATTCACAATTAGTATTTTTTGCTTTCCATAATATAATGCGATTATAAGCAAAAGAGCGGATATGATTTTCTTCATATGTCATCTTTTATATTTCTTATATTTTTCTTATATTTATTAATATTTTTTATTAATATAATACGGTCACTTACGTATAAAACTTTAATGTGACAAAACCGAATAACATGTAATATTAGAGAATATATAATTTATTCGAATGAATATTGTTTTTTGTGGACGGCATTCATCTAATTACACTTTCGCATCATTACAAATGATTTTCGGTGAAAATATGGTTTTAGGTTTATACCATAATTAGGTTAGTTATGATATTAAGTTACGCATGTAAACACTCACTTAACATGGTTCCGCGGCAACGGGCTTAGGGCTTATTCCGTAGTTTAGCTTCGACTAGTTATTATAATAATATTCTGTTAATCGTATTACTCTACACTCTACAGAATACCATGTGTTACAAAAATTGAAAACGTAGATATATTAATTCCATCGTTTTGCATCCAAGAATTATGATTACTCTGAATATAGAACATATCACAAGGATTGGACAATTTTGAATTATTATTACATGAAAATTAATCAACAATGTAAGTATTAACGTTCACAGTTGTGTATAAATATTGTCTATACAACATAATTTTAAACATTTAATTCAATAATTAAATTATATGACCTATATTTTTCTAATTATTAAAATATATATTAAATTCAACTAAAATTATATTTGAAGTATTTGAAATTGTTCATTAATTTGTGTCTGATTCACTAATACCTGTATGATTAATTTATGCACTTTTCGACTAATTTACAATAGTTGTATCGTCATATAATTCAATATAAATTATTTAATATTTTAATTAATCAAATTATATTTTCTAAAAATATAATACAGGAAACTGATTTTGGATAGATATACTTTGAATAGGTAAAAAATATTACTAATAAATGTTTCATACTAAAAATACTTTGATTTGTAAAAACAAAAAATGAAAAATCCAAAAGAGTAATAGAGTTTTTTTTTAGAAAAGTGTTTAATTTCTTAAGTAGAATTTTCAAATATGTTTTTTATTTGATAAAATTGAAAAATTGGAGATTATTATCCTTACATATAAATTTAGAAAAAAGGGCAAGGAATTGGTACTATTGCACAGGTTGAGATTTTAAAGACTCAAGTTTTGTCTTAAATAATATTATTCATTGTCATTTTCATATACAACTATTTGTATTTGTTAGATGGTTAGATAAGTATTATATATTGAAAAATGTAAATTTGATATAATGAGAAATACAGGAAATTGTGGCTTTGGTTTATTGTGATAATTGGATATTAAACAATTAAGAGGAATTCCTTAATTAAATGTATTTTAAAATATTCACGTTTTATAATGCCAATAACTATTTATAATAACTTCAATATAAAATAAATTTTATGAAAAGTCCAAGATTTAATAACAGAAACGTTTCTCTTATTTAATATCATACAAGTGTATGAAAAATATTATAATATAAAAAATTGGAACTTATTATCTTAATATTTAAACTAAACGCCACAAAGTTCTATGTGATTGTGCCATTTAATAATGCCCTTTACTATTAGAATTATTAGATAAATGATAACAACAATCTCATTTATGATTTTTTAGATTGAAAATAAAAATAAAGATACATAATATAAAGATATTGTATAGAATTATATAGCATTATATGGAAGTAGATAGTAATTGTTCAATATGTTTTTCTATCATTTCGTAATTATTTCTTGCCACGTATAATAAAATGTGATAACGACCTCGAAAACAATAATATTATGATCATATTTGTATATATTAATGATATTATTATATTCTGTTAAGTTGTAAGAATATTATGTTATTATGATATTAAATCGACTCTCGTGGTCGTCGTCGCAGGTCTGTCGTTTGTGTACTTGCGTCCCGGTGCGCTTCCACGGCGCTACCAAACAAATTGTCGGCAAGACAAACACGGAAAACCATTTAGAAAAATATATACGACCTAATGATGTCAAATAATCTCTGTGCGATGCTCTCACGTAAAGCGCTGAGCAATTCAACAAGATTTATGGAGTGCGTGTACAGCGTATATTATAACTATATACCTATAAAGAAAATAAACTGCACTCAGAGTTAGAGGAAGATAGAAAACGTCAGTCACAAAGAGACACAACTACGAGTTGGAAAGATTGATTGGGTTTGATTGGCCTGTATTCCCAACTTGTATTTTTTCTTTCTTTCGCAGTCTAAGCATGTCTCTCTAATGTAGAATTAATAACATTGAGACTAGGGTTAGTAGACGCAATGTCCAGTTTATCCCTTTAAAGGGTTATAATTATAACCCAATATTATTTGTTATTTATATTTAACCACAAATGCACAAATGCAGTTTATCAAAACTAATAAAAAATATATTATAATAACGGCCAAGGTCGAAATTATTTTTTCAAAATAAGAACAATTTTTTTAAAAATACTATTAGACGCGTATGACGCACACAATATTATTTGATTGAAAATTAAAAAAAATATATGATTTACTTTTCTTACCACTAATAATGTTTTGATTTTCAATATAAATAAAATATAGTTTTAGATTGTACTGAAATCAAACCAACAAAATTTAGTAGATCGTTAATACTATATGCAATGTTATTGAACTTTATTTCATATTCAATTATTTATAAATTATATTATAAGTATGTTTCAAATGAATTTAGAAGAAAATCTGAAAATTGTTTCAAGTTCAAATAAATAACCCCGTAAGGCGTAAGATTATATTTACGTACAATGTCGTATATAAAATTATATTATTCTTATTTAAGATTAATGCATTCCCTATATATACTTCAAAACTATAAATATTAAATAAAATTCAAAGTTTAATTTTTAGAACAAATTTATATTTATATCCCACTAAAAATAATGTATTGTTATTGGCAAAAGTAGAAGTCTCATTAAAAACTATTTCATGATAATATATAAAGGTAATAATTAAGTAGTACAGATAAAAATAAATAAACAAATTTATTATTTTATATTAATAAATTACTAACTAATATAATATAAAAAATATTATATTGATTTAATTTTAATTAATATAAAATAAAATAGCATGCATATAACTGTTTGATAATGTTATAAATAATTAACATAAACATTATACATGTTTTTAAACATATATTTAAAGGATACCTTTGTAGATATTAACTTTTAGTTTATAAAACTAATTGTACATATTATTACGATTTATATAATATAAATGTATTTCATATTTATATTTATATGCATAAAATGTACAATGTTTGACCTAGTTTCATCCAAGTGTATATATTTTGTATACGATTTTCTACTTAAAATATTTGAATTTCAAGTGTTAAAAACAACATATTCATAGAAATACAAATATACCTATATTTTGTATAATATCAATAGAAAAATTCTCATTTTTCGGGTGATCAAAGTTATACAGTGATAACCTTATCATATGTCTCTTTCTAATGTTAAATAAAAGCAATAAAATCAAGATTTTGTTTGATGTAATAACGTACATATATACGTATAAATAACAAAAAACGTCATATAAAATAACCCACAGAAGTCATATAAAAAAAATTCTTTTGATGTATTCAAGTGCAAGAGTATCTGTTATTTCAATAAATATATAAAAAAAATAATAACATTTTAGTAATACACATAATATATGTTTTGTTGACTATGCATTTTATTATGCGTATGAAATGTGGTCATAGTATGTTATTTTATATTCGTTATGTTGGAAATTCATTCAATTGGAAAACCCATCACGGGTTTAGTAAGTATTGAAAATTATTATTTTATTTAGACTACAATCTTAGAGTAATATATATTGAATATTACAATCATATTGTAAAGTTTTAGTGTTGCAAAAGTAACAGAAGATACATTAAAATGTATGTATGTAATACTTACTACGTTTTTAATATGTAAGTTTTGTCATTTTGTATATTATCTAGTACAAGTACGAGTATAAGATAATTTTATTTTTTAATAAAACAGTAAACAGATTAAAAAATATAATTTTTATTTTTATTTTTATACATTTTTGTATGTGTATACTAAATTTAAAAAAAATAATAATAATTCAATTTAAAATAATTATAAATGTATAATATTTTAAAATAAATGAAAATATAATTTATGTTTACATAAAATATGTTTATTTTAAATTTACCTCTTCTAGAATAATCTACATAATATTGATGTTGTTTTTTTCTTTTTATTTTGGTTATTTTTATGATAATTTAAAATATTAATATTAGTCGTAGTTCAGGTGTTGCAAAAAAGAAGCCTAATTTAAATTAATTATAATACTTAGATTTATAAGATTGATGATGAATTATTATTATTCATAATTAACTCACACTTTAATAATTAATAAAATAATAAATTACATTTTTTTTATATATATATAAAGTTATTTGTATTATGTAAACGTAATTTAATTAGAAAACTATTTTATTAACTGTTTTATAATATAAAAAAAATTAACGATTGATATAATTATTATTATAATATACTAATTTACCTATTTAGATTTCAAAATAAACTATACTAGTAAGTGAAATTGTATTGATTTTTTTTATTTAGTAGACATTAAAAAGAGTAAAACAAATAAATATTAAAAATTAATATTATTTTTGTAATAATAATATTAAATTTAAATTTGTCTTCAAATCAATGTTATCAAGTTAATTTATAATACATATTTAGTTATCTTACGAACAAAATGTAATTTTTCACATAGATAATTCAAACTAATTTATATAAAACTCTTAGTAGCGAGTTCTTATTATGTGTTATTATTCTTATACACAAGTTGTAAAAAATTATTTTAAAAAATAACTGACATACCTATGAAAGTTTCATTTTATTTCAGTAAAAGCATGCAGTAAATCACTTAAAGTAATATATAATTTAAGTTATGTATTAAAGCTCTTTGGAATTGCACAGGTCGTTACGGATAATGAATATGTAAAAAGACGACAAGAGTTTTTGAGGTGGTAATAAAAGTAGTACGGGTTTTACATAAATGGTGGTAAAAAAAGGCAAAAAGAAATTGGTTGAAATAAAAAGGTCAAGAATATCTAAATAGTTGAGAACGTATATAAAATATAGAATATAAATCACTAGAAATTAATAATAATTCGTTCAAATTATATTCCATATATTTAACTGATTGTAATAAATGATAGATACCATTATATATTTATACGAATATTCGATGTGTATCCTAAAAATTTGTTAAAAATAAATTACTTCACATGACAATGAATAAACTAGTATTGGCCATTGAATGCTTAGCCTGAAACATTATATATAAATTTACCCAAAATAGTTATAGGTATTGAATGCCAATATAATTTGTTAAATTTTAAAGTATTAAACTCTATTAGATTATTAAATCAAGATAATTATTTTATTTGGGTTTGATTGTTTAGTCAATCATTAAAATCATCTTAGTATTTTTAATCTAAAAATTAACAAGAGGAATATAGTTAGTATTTGTCTTAACTCTACTAACATGATTAATATTAAAACATTTGTAATTTTTTAAATTACTTTACACTTTACAGAGTATAATTATAATTATAATTATAGATTTTATATGTATTAATAATGTGATTCTTAAGAGTATTTTATGTACAAAATTACGATCAATTATCTCAAATACTAGAGAAAAAAGTATAATATGGAGAAAAAATACGATGTGCTTATATGAGTATAGTTTAGTAAAAATGTAAAATATAGTAATACCTAATCAACAAAAATAAAACTAAGAGGATTTATGTCAAGCGTATATTATTTATGTCATTGTTTGTCATGTATTTTAATGGCGTTCAGAACGGAATCTCCAAACCGAGTTAATTTATGTTTGTTTGGTCCATTTTTTTCTTCCCAATTGTTACTAGTAAAGTAATATTTTCAAGCTGTCGCGAATTAGTGGTATAAACATCATCATTTTTGTGTCTTTATTGTTATACAAAATACCTTGTAAATGCTTTTATGACGCAAAAAGAAATATAATTATATACAACGGTGTCATTTCATAATAATTTATGCGATGAACGGCTACTCATATACGGCTTAAAATATTGATTGAAAAATACGGGAAAAAGGTCAAAACAATATTATATTATATCCTTTTTCGTAAATGAAAATTAAATAAATAAATCAGTTAGTTTTATTATGATTAAAGTTTATTTATAAACTTAAACAGTTAATCGTCGTTACTTAAAATGGGCAAATTTATCGGAACCGTTGCGTGAATGGGTTGGAGGTCAAAGGTCTGCGCACAGTCTCGATTAATAGTGTACGAAAGTTACATGACTCGTATAATGAACGTTTTTTTTTTTCTTCTCCTCCTTTCAACATTTTTACATACTATGATATATTTACCTGTATATTTTTAAAATATAAAAAATTATACATTTTAGTAGACTCCCCGGCGGATAGGATTAACTGAATGCCTTGTCAGCGAATGAAAACGTTCTTTTCCACGTTACCCTGCAGGGCGTGTTTAATGCCACACGGCAACGCTGCAGTGTATATAATTTAATTCCCACTGCTCCGGAAACTGTTTGCGCTCTTATATATACACGTCGTTAAAAACTCTAGACTTCTGATGGGGAAGACTCTTCGAAAAGTTCACCGAGTGGAATTCTTTTATTTTTAATGTCCTCCGGAAATAGTCGAACAATTATGATTAGCGACACAAAAGGATTGGAAAGTAAAGGGTCTGTGGAAATATATATTATCGAGCAACATAGAAATATAATAGGAAAAAAGCGAAAAAAATATAAATTAAAAGCCTTTCAGACAATTTTTTTAAAAGGTTTTTTTAAGTGATTTTTTTGTCTTCTAACTACTACTATTACTATTACTACATCTCGTATTTCTACTAATGAAAAACCAGTGTGTTGAAATCTAAAGATACCTCCCCGACTAACTTTAGAAACAGTAATTACATTTGACCGTCGGGATGCAATTATATCGGAAGTGCAGGACTACTATACTATTTACTAACACTATTACAACAACTGCAACGAGCGAGGGGATTGATAAAGTAGAATGAAAGGGATTATTTTCGAAGGGTTAACTCGCGCGTGGACAAATATTTAATTACCGAAAGACTTTGCTGTGGACAAACGGTGGTGCAATCGGGCCGGAATCTTCTGAACACAATCATTATTATTTTATATCCATCGTCCGGGACCGTCTTCATTTCTCTCTACCATCGATCGTTGCATCTGATATCTACCAAGTAATAGCAATGGTATTTTAGAAAGTCTATTTTGATGATATCTCTCCAAGATATTTATTGTATATTAATAGATAGGACTATAATGTTTGAAACTAAAACATTTGGCAGCTGATAGTTAATATTGTTGTTGGCGATAACAGTTTAGTAGTAGTTGTATGAGGGAAAACAAAAAGGGTGAACAGGTGTGTTACTTTTTTCATGGCTGTCACGCACGTATCAAAATCGATTCGATATTATTAATACAATATAATATGATTAGCAAATATGTCAAATGATTTGTTTTCAATATTAAATATATATTTTTTGAATATTCAAAGTACATATTATATAATATTGCAATATCATTTAGTAAATATGTTTTTAACATTTATTATGTAAATGGTATTATGTATGGTAGGTACATACCTAACTACTTCAATCGAGAATCACCTAAAAATACTACATAATAGTATACGATTTGGATAAAATATTGTAATTTACGTTTTTAATACCTTATATTATTAACTAAAATTAAATAAACAAACTCAATCAGTGATGTAAACGTAGGCTATAACTCAGGTAAAATATTGAGAACCTGAGTATGTAATTACAAATAATGAAATTCATAGATCAATATTGATTATTTATAAAATTTGAAGGATAGATAATATATTTAAAAAAAATATATATATATATATATATATATATATTTACGATGTCTAGAATAAAATATTTTTATATTTTAATAAATCACAAATAGTAAAACAAATTACTAATTACAAAATTAATATAATACATATAATATTATGTAAATTTAGATATGACATAAAATACAAATCATGTTTAATAAATTCAAAACAATGATTTCAATTAATTGAAATAAAAGTTCTTTTCTATTGTAATAAGGAAAATAATTTGGAATTCATATTTATGTATTGGCAAATAAATTAAAAATAATATATAAAAGTTTGTTATTATTATTAATTTAATAACTAAATTATCTTTCTATATAATCATATGTCAATCATAATAACTAGGTACCAATCCCATTATAATATGAGATATTCCGACTGCAATATTCATAATTTAAGCTTCTTATCAGAATCCTACTAGTCAACAATAAGCTCCAAGAATGTAATATGTACCTACTATTTATAATGTTCCTTTATCAGTAATTTTCTGATGATACCGATTAATAGTAGATGTATCTCATACATAGAAGTGTGGATGTTCCAAAATTTACTATTAAAATACATAAAATAATCAAAAAATTAATTGAATTTTAAAATGAATATATATCTTGGACATTTATATTATAATTTCTTCTAAAATATAAAATAATAAGGGTGATATTTCTATGAAAATGGTTAGGTCTAATGTATACTTGAAGTATACTATTATAATAATTAATTTAAACGATATATTTTACTATAAATGTGCATAATATAGTACATATTACTAAACGGTATTTAACGTTTTCGTTTTACCTATTAAATTTCTCATTTGCAATGTTCGGCTGTTCGGAATATTGGTTGATTTTCGTTGTTAAAAAAAAAAAAAAAAAAAAAAACATTTATTAATTTGTATATAAGGAAGGCGAAAGAATGACATACCAATGGTGTTCACAGAGAAGATAGGCGTGCGAGCACACACGGAGATTTGGAAAAAAAAATAGAAAGAAAAATAAATAAAATAAATAAATGGAATAAAGAACACGACCAATTCGACACGTCTGGAACGAGAGAATTCTCTTGCTGTGAGCAATTTTTCAAAACGCCCTTCGCCCGTCCGCCGGGTGAGAAGTATGTGTGCTTTTGTGTGCATGTGAGAAAGTGTAAGGAAACAACAAAATGTTACCGTGGAAGGATAGGTTAGGCGATGTGGCACAAAGAGAGCTGAATGTTAACGTGGAGAGAGAGTGGAAACTGTTGGGTTCGACAAGAGCTGTAAATATATGAACAGGCGGCAGTCTCGCTGTCAAACTCAGAGAAGTGTTTAAGGCGGTAAAATAGGCAATCGATAAGGGCTGGGGCGGGGTTCTTACAATAATATTTTCTTTCTCCTCTTTTCGCTCGGTTTGAAATCCATTTGTCCTACATCCCCAACTCTAACGTTTCACTCGAACGTCACTAGTCCGAATGTCATATTATGCAACACATTTATAGAATGCAGTTGGAAATGTCTGGGAAAGAATATTATAATATTATCCATAAAATGTTATATTTCCTTATTTTAAATATTAATTTTACGTCTATAACTTACAATATATCGTTTATTATTCCATTCGATAGATAGAAATCGCATTATTATAGTACAATATTATATTATATATTTTCAGTAATTCGTTATTATTATTATTATTATTATTATTAAGCAAATAATAATTGATTTCCTAAGAATTTTACTAGTGAGGTGAACATAATTTGAGGATTTGGATAGATAAAATAAATATTTAATACATTAAATATATTTAATTTTACATTAAAGTTTAATATTGAATAATAATTAAACAATTTAATTTCAAAATAAAATATTCCTATATGCATTATAATTTATAAATCATTATTTTTTTAAATTTTGTGATAATCGTTAACAATTTTATAATTTAATTAAATATTTATTTTTCCATACGAAATAAATCTATACTTTTTGAAAGAACATACTTGAACATTTACACTTTTTTATGTTTTACTTCTTAGGTACCTACTTTTATACAAATAATTTATAGTGAATGTATCAAGATAATGAATAAAATTAATCAATTTATTGATTAGGAAAAATTGAATATACAAGTAGAAGTCATATTTTAATGTTTAGTTTATAAAAGCATCAATATTTGTATTATTGTGTTAAGTTACGAATTTTAATTAAAACCATTTAATATAATAAACATTAACACATACAAATATGCAGAGTTTAATTTTTATTCATACTAAAAAAAAAGTATGATCCCTCATGCAATTTTTATTTAATAATTTAAAAATTCTATGCAATTTAACATATTTTTGTACTAATTAAAATACTAAGTTTTACATCTGTCTACAGTAACCAAATTATATATTTAAATAATTTAAAATATTTTAAATTATAAATTATAGTATTATTTGTTTATTTTATAATTATATTTAAATTAAAAAATTAATAAATAAATGTATCAAAAAAAACTCTAAAAATTTTAAATACCATGGTGATATAATATCAATATCATAATTATATAATCATACATCCAAAAAATGATAAACTTGAAACAATTGAGAGTAAATAATTATCATATTAAAAGAATGAAGAGAGGAAAATATATAAAGATAACAAAATAAATATTGTTATTATTACGAAAATGGTTCTTGTAAAATTTTAGTAGTTATAGTTAATTACTTTCCTTGGAAGCACGTTTTTCTTTAATAAAATTATTTAATTAATATATTGTTCTTACGCAAAATAACTTATATAGTCATATATACCTTAACTATATTTTAATGAAACAATAATAAGTTCATTGTGTATCTACATCATTATAATAAATCAATCAAATTATGATCTTAAATATAAGATAAATTATAATAGCAACGTAATAATACGACGTATTAATGTAATATCATATTTCATAATTATTAAACTTTTAAAGAAAATAAGTAGAGATTGAATTACTCAAAATTTTTACGAAAAACCGTTTAATATAAAATAACTGAAGATGGCTGAAGGTTTGTAATTTTAATCAGTTTTAAATATCATTTCTATAAAAAAGTATTAAATTTTACTAAAATATTATATTGACGATAAACATTTTGTATGAATTGTATAAAATTATACAAATGCTATTTTAACATCACATAAAAGAAAAAAATAATGCATTACTATTAGAATACAATATATTTTTTAATTAAATATTTAGAGTACAAATATCAGTCAGTATTTGAAAAAGGAAAACTTTACGTAATATCTTCTCGTTCATTCACCAAAAAACTAAAAGAGTTTCTTGTAGACAAGAAAACATTTTGTGTGACAACTCGAATACACGCATAGGAAATGAACGTAACTGACACTTCTTATATAAACTAAACTAATAAATTTAATGTAACAAAATGTGTATTTATTTAGTTATTTACATTTAAGTGTATTATTAAGATATTCTCGTTTTAACAAAGGCAGACTAATAGGTACGACGTCAGATCAAATTCCTTATGCTAATTTGTTTTTATTGTTCCATTGCGTGTTTAAGTAGTTATTTCTTTTTTAATTTAAGAAATATCATTCACATATTTTCCATATATACAAAGACGTACCTGAGCTGAAATCACGCAAACCCAATCATTCAGAATATTATTATAATGTTTATATTTTATTATCGTTTGAGTTTTTATGTATAATTATGAATTTATGTTACACTATTATTATATACAAAAATAGTTAGATCAAATTGTATTAATTGTAAAAATTGTATATGTATAATATTATTTCATATATATGACTTAAAGTACTAGTATGCAATTATATAATATGAGAGCTGATTTTTAAAAACTAAGTTTTATGTATCATATAGGAGAATTTAAAAATTGATTTTGATGGTAACCTAATTCAAATTAAATATTAAAATATTATGCACTTTAGAAAAATCCAATTTAAAAAACCATTATTTTAATTTTGTTGAAACCAATATAATTTTAGTTATAAAGTTGCATTTCTTTTATTAAGTTATTTTGTTTTTTTTTTTTATTTCAATTATGATAAAATTTAAAAACAATTTTTAATTAAAGTTTAATAAATAGTTTTAAAATAAACTAAATTTAATCTATTCTTCATCTTTATCTATATATGAGAAATTGAAAATATTAAAAAAAATATGATTTCTACAATAAATATATTATACCAATATACATATAGAATACACTTACGATATATATATTTAAATATATTCGATATGTAAATTTAAGAGAGAGTTAAAAATTATATACAACTAAAATGATGAGATTACATAAAAAAAATTATGGTTTCATATAAGTATACCACTGAATAAAATGAGTAATATTTAAATTAAGTTTGACTACAGCAATTGGACTGAATAACTATATCGTATGTTTATGTTAGCTAATTTATTTAAAATTTTAACACGTGTTGGGTTAAATTAAAAATAAATATTACTTTTACATAAATGCTATGATTGGATAGTTAAAGATTATTTTTCTAGAGATTTGGTTTCTCGAATAGTATAATTATATTACCAATATGTTATAATGACAATACCAATGTAACTTAAAATTAATTGTATTTATAATATTAAAATAAATAAAATACGTACGGTAACTGAACGAGTCGGTAGATCCCAGCCGGTATGCAAGGAGCAACCCAAGAACCACAGTCCACTGCATTTTACGCCGCAAACCTGTAGTCCGGCCGATCATTTTCGCAACAAATAATAATGCGTTTTATCGCATCGATAAGAATCGGTATTTGAAAACTCATCCGTCATGTATAGGCTGGACAATGCACAACGGAGAAAATCCTCTGATCGGAAACCCATTTGAACATTTTGGGGTTTATTTTTTTGTATCTAAAAAAAATATATATAACCCACAACAATTATTACAAATTGCCTCCATTGTGCGGTGTATATTTTGTCACTCTATATACACTTTATATGATGGGACGACAACCAAAAGAAAATCCCAAGTATCCTTTTCATTAGCCCAAATAAATTCCAGCTATCATTTATGATATTATAACAATTATAGGGCATATTATTTTTTAAATTTTCTTCTACGTTTCCCATTTATTTCTCTGTATATTTTTTATTTCGTTACATGAAAACGCGAGTAAAAATATAAGCAAATTTAATGTGTCATTTTACAATTTTTTTATATCTATTTAACAATTACTATTATAGCATTATTTTTGTAAAGAAAATATTAAATGTTATAATCACATATGAGATACTGTAAAAGTGATATTCGTAATAAATAAAATATATTATATTATTGTAATATAATAACTAATATTTTATTTTAAATAGGCTCCAATAAAATTGTTTGAAGTCGAATGAAATTTTTCCAGGTACAAAAGCTTATTAGCTTCAATTGAAGTACCATTTATTTTCCAAATTTAAAGAAAACGCGTATTATAAGCAACTAAAATCGTTCATAATATAGATGTTTAAATTGGTTTCATTATACCTAATAAGAATTTATTTTTATTATTAGTATAGATATAACTATACTTATTATATTTTATAATTTAAATATTATAATTAACTTTTTACAATCTGTTTTGTAATTATATAACAATAAATAAATTTTATAATTGATATAATAAGATAGGTATAAAATTACATAAAATGACCTGATATTATATACATTTATTTTTTTACAACGTTTTTGACGGCGTTGGATACTTCCAGGAAGATAAAAGGAAGACAAAATATTATTGTTGAGTGGATTAGAATGGTTTTTACATTATTTTTTTTTTTTCAAATGGATAAATATTATTTAAAAATAATAAGGATAAAAACAATTAATGCCAAATGGTTATTAAATATTTTATTCAATATATCTTGTTCTGTAATATAAATATATAATAATATTTATAACGATACTTTTTTTTTGGATGCTATTTTTAAAATGTCTTATTGCAATAATGGTATAACAGTCATAGACTAATGAAGAGTACGTTTATTAATGAGAAATCAATGAAAAAACAGATTGTTTAAAATGCGATCTTATTCTTAAAGATAAAAATAATATATTATTCTAAATGCGGCGCATTCCAAAGTGAATCAATATCACCATGACTACTGTTCGAAGATCACGATGGTCAAAAGTTATAACAAAAAACGCAGGTAAATCAGATCATATTTTCCACGGTGTATACACGTATATGTCATCTATTGTCTGTATGGCATATTTTCACTATATGGCGTAATAACCGTTACAGACTGCGTTCTCGTCTTCGAGACAGCTCTCAAAAAGGTCGTCGAGCGAAATTTTAACAATACAGAGGATTTTGTTTACCACGTTATGTAAGAAAACATTTTATACCCGACTATATTTTGTAACTGCATCAAATACATACACATATTGCGTACAATAAATTAATGTCACAATAAAACCTAACATTAAATATTTAGATATAGATATTTTAACATTTATAACTTGTCAAAAATATATAAATGGATATGATACAGTTAACGAAATTCTTAGTCTCATAGGTAATAGTATAATATAGTATAATACTCAAAAATATAAGAAAATATAAGAATTATACATATAAAACATTTAGTTAAACATCAATTAACGCTACTGTAACGTGATTTTTGTTCAAATAATTTATAATTTAATTATCTGCATATTATAAAACATAAATATGCTATTTAACTATTAAGTATTATAATATTATTATTTTAATACTAAGATTAATATAGTTTATGGAACTTTCTGCGTTATCATAACAACATAGAAAGTACTTTGTGAATCTCCTTTAGCACATTTTTTTTTTCATGTCACAATTACTAAAAATAACGTATTTCACAAATGTTCAGAGTACCTAACATAAACTTTTTTTCCATCCATCATTCAATTGTTTAATAATACTTATATAATGTTATTTATGGAATAAAATTAACATTTAAAGTAAAATGTTCACTTGAAAAAACAATTATCTTTAAACGTCTAATCATACAAACTACAAGTTAAAACTGAAATCGTGCAAGAAATATCAAAATGTGTTTTTTTAAAAAAACATGATTAGGTACATTAAAAAATATTATTGTTGTCGTTGTTCCAATAACAAACAGGTATAGTTATAAATTTAAGGTTTCGTTATCAAAATATGTTTTCTACAGGCTAAACATATAAATATATAATATACATAAATAATAAAAATAAATTTAAAAAAAGATACGCACGCGGTTTATTCCCTGAAGATGTTTTCTTCGTATTTTAATCAAAATCCGAGCAAAACACGTTGTTATATTATAAAGCTTTTCCCTCATCACCCCACGTGATACTCATATATTCTTAACAATTCCATTTCTAGCACCACATCAACGAGTTTTTTTTTTTTTTTTTTTTGTAACTTGGAATCGAGAAAATTTTACGGTAAACCTTGACATTATGGTTAGATCTTACAAGAAGCCCTGCATTATAAACGTAAAAAAACCCAGTAAAGGAAATAAAGAAATGCATTTTTCAATTTTGCAAAATGTTGATTATTTTGCAAAACGATTTATACGAATACCAGTTAACGAAATGAATATAAAGTAGTTTTATTAAGGGGAACCAAAACTAAAAATTAAATTACTCCAAAAATATTATATTGTATTGTGCTTAAAAATGTATAATGATATAATTAATAATTTGTTAATTGAACATTATTTTCGATAACATGATGTATTCTTTTAATTGGCGTATTAAAACAATTAAATAAGTGTAATATAATTAATCGATTTCAATTGTTCATAATATTGCATACTTATATAAATAAATAAAATATTATATAGTATAATTCATTAAAAAATGATTAACAGATCTTTTATTGTATTTCAAATTATTTTACTCTCTTGTTTATTAATTGAATTAAACTTAAGATATATAATTTATTTACAAACTGATACAATATTTATACTAATATTTTATATAATATAAACTATATACTTACCTAACTTAATCTCTCTCTATATTATGTTATTATAAATAATAATATATTCCATAACCTCAATTCTAGAAAGTATTTTTTAATTATGTTCAATTAAAGTTTAATATTGTGGGTAATAATACATTTCGTTAACAACTTTAGTTTATATTAATAGCACTGGCAATACTTATTATGACATAGATTTTATATAATATATTTATATATATTTTTATGTACTATAATTGTAAAAAGTAACCTAACCTACAAAGATTACCCATAATTTATCTAGATAAAAGATAACCAATTTTGTCTAGATAAGAAAAAAGACAATTAATATTTAACATTGTAAATCCGAAGTTTGTACTCGACGTAAACCATAGTTGTTATAATCATAATTATTTTGTAAATATTATTATTATTATTATTAATTATAAACTATCTGATGCTACAGTTAAAACTATACATAGTGTTTACAGAGAGCTTTCAAAATAATTTTGTGTCAACATTTTTTAAATCATTAATTGAATAATTATGTAAATGATTATTCTCAGATAACCTATTTACATATCTAGATAAGATAAAAAGAAACTTAAAATTTTTATCTAGATAAGAGATAAGAAGATAACTTAATTTTATTTAGATAATGCAAAACACTGATTGTAAATTAACTCATGAGGTTTCTTATTTACGTCGTGTAAAAATAGTTTATACAAATGTCCTAAAATTATGATGAATACTTATTGCATTATTATTTTTTGATAAAATTGTATATTTAAACTATTATACTTTATAACAATTATTATATGTGTAGTCATATTATGTTTTTGTATACTAATTGGTACCTTATGAATCATACGGTATTTATCATAATTAATGATAATCATCCATAGTTCTATAAATAACTTCTAAAAAATTGGAACTCTTCCTAGTTTTCAAAAAAAAACTTAATCTACATCCCTACATATAAATATATTAGAGCGAGCGTATTTTTATATTTTTAACAAGGGAATGTAGGTATAACCATAACTTAGTATTATATTTTTATTTTTATTTTTATAATCTATATTTTAATCACTTAAAAAAAAAAATGTTTGAATTATATTAAGGTCTATAACTTTAAACAGTATAAACAAATATATACATGTTTTCTTTCAGAAGTTGGAATATCAAGTTTTGTGTTAGTGTTTTAAAATGTGATTGTGCGGTAAATATCTGAAATATTGAAGTTTATATTAAAAATTAACAACCTCGATTTTGAATTCCTATTTGTTATTGAATCACTTATAATTTATGAATATTATTATAATAAGTATAAATAAATACAAGTTTTGGGTATGTTCAATATTTGATTTACTCGTATTTGATTTAAAATAAAAGTTTTGCGATTATCATCTACAGGTTCAGTATTAACATTAAAATAATAAATCAAATATTTATTTTATTAATATATTATTACTTATATATTTTATATGTATTTTATTGTATATATTTTAATCGACATAAAATATATTTAGTTTAATAATTAATAAATAAGTACATAAATATAAATCAAATTAATGATTGTTATGTATACATTATAATCGATATAAATTTGTGTTTAATAAATTAAAGCAAATATAAAGTGAACTTTGATTTATATTTTATTTTGAACAAGTTTTAAATTATTCATTCTTCATTGAATGTGTTATAAAATATTAGTGGTTAATATTGTACATTAAATGCATTAGTCTTAAATGTTATTCGAACCGTGAAAATTAGTTCAATGATATTCATAAATCGTATAATTTGTATGGACAAACTGTTTATAGATATTATATATTTGGGGCGAAACAAAATAAATTATTATCAAATTGTTTATTAATTGTTGACATAAAAAATGATTTGAATAAAAATGAAGTACAAATAAATAAAAAATTAAAATAGATTGAATTTGTATTATAATTTATACTGTTGGCGCTAAATATTATAAATACTACCGTTACGAGTACAAAAACTGCCTACTTAAAATTAAAACTGTTGCTCGTATCATGTTTATAAATGTATTTTAATGCATCTATAAATTACAGAAATAAAATAAAATTCAATATTAAGTATTTTAATATTAAATATATACAATCGACTTTTCAACATTGTTTGTTATAACAATATTATTCACTAATGAATTAATATGAACAAAATATGTAAGTAATTAATTTCATAAATTAGTAATTAATATAATTTTAGAAAGCTTAATATCTTAATTATTATGCTTTTGTTCCAAAATTATGTATCTATTTTTATATCATTTTAAAATGCAATTACTTTATAAAATCGTATTAAGTTAATGTACCTTATAACGGTTAACAGATAATAAAAAATGTAACGTTGCCTACCTATATAATATGATATTATAATAAACGTACAAATAAAATTGTATTTTTATAAACTAAAATATCTATAAATATTTTTTTTAAAAAACATTTATGGTAATATATAATCGGTATATGTGTCATAATTCAATAATCAATAATGGTTATGTAATTGTATGGAAAATAAAATTTTAATTTTGTTTAGTTTTAATGTTAAGTTGTTGGTCACACTAAAATTATAATAAAAAATCTAGCTGCAATTATTGTAATGAAAAGTTAAACTAGTATACACTTCAAACACATAACGATATAATTAAAATAAAAACACTTTCGGTTCTAATAGTACAATAATGTAATTATTTTTATTTAATGTCGAGATAAAATTATAATAAATGTCTTCAACGTTAAATATTTAATGACGAATAATTTGTTTTGTAAATTTATCATCGTAATCATAATATTATTATAAAAACGTCAACTTACTATTAATTTTCATCTAGTATAATACGAATATTATATACTAGGTAAGGTAGAATAAAAGTAAACTAAAAAAACAATATTGAATTCGAATTTCCATTGGTTTATGTTTTAATATAATAAAATGTTTTTGATTATTTAATTTTCTTGTGAACCACTTGAGTTTGAATTGCTTTAGTGGTTATTATTAGGACATAAAAGTATTCTTTGTTTCCTGAATATGATAAAAACATTATTTTTCAAGCACAAAATTCGTTTCTTATATCAAATAATTTAAAATGAAACATCTATTTTGCATAATTTATATATTTTATAAGAATTGATAAAGTACTATAAAAACGTATCTTAAATTATCGCCCCAAAAAGAAATAATACATATTTTTCTCGTATTATTTGTATTATGTACGTTTATAAACACAGTGGAAGCTGCACAATATGGCTGACAAATGAAATTCAGGATAAATAACTAGCGATATTCTCATATTTTTGCATTAAAAATGACATTTTTATAATACTGTCGATAACGATAAATATAATGTTTTATGGAAATCTAATTAAAACTTAATCAACACATAAGATAATTATATAGGTCATGAAATTATATTTTTCAAATTCATTTTCTTGTTATTTATTGAATATAAATTCGCGACTAAGTGCTGTGTCATTATTTTGTTCTTGTCCATCATAATGTTTTGTACAAAATATAACTTCAATTATAAAATTAGTATAGTAATAATATTCTTTTCGCGTCACGCGTAACTACTTACATCATATTTATATATATACATAGCCCACAACCACTCATTATCCGTATAAAAACAGGGACTCTACGACAATTTAATATTTATAGATAAGTAAGTTAATATTATTATTGTCATCTATTCTCGTCGCCAATCGATAAATTATTTCGTTACTCCAAAAAATAATAATTGAGCATTATTATAATATTTGATAACTGTTCATTTCATTGTTTTGTACACATCTTCATCGAAAGGCGTTGGCCGGAAGTTGTTTCTCGGGTATACTTGCTGGTCGAAGTAACATGGATGATTTATTATTTAGGGTCACACATAACTCGTACCTACCCACCTATATATGTGGACGGACGCGGGGGACAGTTTTTGATCGGAATAATATACAACTTGGTTTAATACAAAACGTCAATAAAATGTCAAACGTTTTGTCGCCGCATCCTACATATACAAAACGTGAAAATTATAATGTAATATTTTACCATCGATGAGTAAAGTTACGAAAAAAATAAAATCATAATATTTCCTCTCTTGATAATTTAACAATAATAATCTTATCAAAACCTGTTATATGAAATCAATATATTATTTTTTACATAAAATTATTCAAATTGTATTTGTATGTTTTCCTACTCTTTCACCTGAAACATGCAAACTTGAAATGCGATAAAAAAAGACCCTATAGCAGAGAAACAAAGCTGCCCCAGAAATATTCGTGCATTTTTACATTAGTCGCCCGTGGTTCGTAAATTCTTTTGAAATGGTTTGTTTTAATATTTTTCATTACGCTATTTTTAAGTGTTTTAGAACGTGTAAAATACTATTAAAAAAATATATAAATAAATATGTAAAAACATTACGTGGAAGTCAGTATGCCTGTGATGGCAGTACGGAAAATTAAATATTTAAAGTTATCGACATGTACAAAAAATTGATTTTACATATTATTTGATTTAATTTTGAATACGAAAAATTAAAAACAATGATGACTAGCTAACAAAACATATATATTGTATAATGTATATCAATATAAAACTAGTAGAATAGAACGGAATTAACATAATATTCACATTTAAATGCTTTAAGCTTTTTTATTTTTTTCTCTCGTTTTTCTATTTTTGTTTAAAAAGCTTACGGCAAAACAATAATTTTAACAACCTCATTTAAATAGTTTATTAAAAATGTTGTAAATCGGAACCTAATTTTGATTGATTATGCTGTATTTTAGCTATAAACGTGATTACCACATAGATGATGTCACTTAGTAAGAAGTATAACGTCTAAATAATGATTTAAAATCTAATAGCTAATGAGAAAAACAAATTTAATTAATAATTTGTTTATGCCATATGGACCCATTTATGATACAACGTTGTAATAATTGCTTAGCTAAAAAGTATTTTTAACAATAAACGCATATGTTTTTCTATTAAACTGGATGTCAATTTTATAAAATATAAGCCTGTAATCGTCTCAATAGTAGTTCGTAACGTCAGTTGTTGTATTGTTTTTAGGTGCAAGTATAAGTAATAAGTATATTTCGATAACTTGTGCTTTGGTCGATAAATTTTCAATTATGGTTGCTGTAAAATCGAACCGGACCACTAGAAATAGAACATACTAGAATGAAACGAGAATGTCCTCGGGGCTTAATATATTGAGATGGGTTATATCGTCATTTCTCTATTATAGTCTACCATAAAAACAGCATTCGCACTCTGATCGTCAAAGTTTTGTGGGAAATTTTCTACGTTCACGCCAACGTAAATATAAAATAATTGACATTATATTCGTTGGTGCATAATTCTTTTAGGATGATTTATTAAAACAGCTATTATTATCATTTTCATTATACATAACCAAACTGTATCATGATCATTATACCTAGATATATAATATTTCACTTGTATGTACATATACACAAAATGAATTATATTTAACTTAAAAAACTATTCTTTAATAAATGTAAAATATACCATAATTTGTGCGTTCAATGTTAAATAGTATCAAGTATCACAATAATAAAAAACGTACTAGGTAGTAACACAATCATGATTTATAACAATATGATTTTATAAATATTTTATGGAATATAAAATTAAAATAAAACCATTTAGTTTAATTATTAATCTCTAATAATAACAGAAACAACACAAATTGTATTCTGTGATTTATTTTATTTAATTTCTACTCGAAACAAGATGGATTTATTTAATAATTATAATAGATACATTTTTATACTAACAGTTAATAATATTTAACTATAACAATAAGTACATATATATGTATATGATGGTATTTCAAATAATTTTGTGCCCCTTATTTATATTATTATCCAGGTTATTCGTTGATACGAGTAGTTGAATAACAATATTTTGTAAATATTTAAAATCTTTATTTGTTGTTCTTAGTCAATATAGATTTGCATATTATATATTAAGTTAGGTAAAGTTATTACTAATATATAATTTTCAGCATAGACAATTTATTTTATAAATATACACCCATTAGGTTTACGAGTAATTTAGATTCTGAGCGGAGCGAGGAATATATTGTTTTTGTTTCTACAAAGATATTTTTTTTTTTTAAGTATGAAAAACATTTTTCGGATAGAAATAATTGTCCAATTACCACAAGTAGTAATTACAAGTAGGGTATGCATTCAGTAGCAAATCACGTCTAGTTGGTACTTTATAAAGCTCATTTTTCGAATTTCTTAAAAGTTTTTTGTTAGGAGAAGAAAAATTACCAAAAAATGGCAAAAAATCGGCAAAATTACGATTTCCATAATTTTTAATTTTCAATTTCATGATAACTAATTGAGTTTTGATCGTAGGGACTTGAAATTTTTTTTGAGTACTAAAATAAGTAATATTTACGGTTAGTAAAATTTTGGAACAGATTGCTTAATTTTTTGGCTTAATATAAAACTTTGAACTTTTTTCCAAAAATGTATAATATTTCCTGAAATTTTTGGTTTATTAGTTTGAATATTTTATTAAAGTCTAATCATATACTACTTAATCTTTTTAAAACATATTTTGAAAATTGTGACTGACAATTTTTACCATGAAATGATAACTCCTTGAATATTGATCGTAGGGATTTGAAATTTATTTTTCATATTTCCATATGTAATTTACACTCATGGTAAAATTTGGAATGGATTATCAGTTTAATATATTGTAATATATTGAGATTTGCTCAAAATCGTATTTTCTAATGCAATATCATTGTATTCAAATCTTAATAATTATAATAAACCACTAATTTCTCCAATGACCGAAGGGACGAAGGAGGAACGTCCACAATCAACCTTTCCACTTTTTCAAAATTATATTTTTAACTAAGGCGAAATAAAACATAAAACATTTTGGTTTTTGAGTTATTAAATTACGGAGATTTCAATCCAAAAATGTTGACCTCATAGCTCATAATACCAAGTGATGATGTCTAGGCACACCGCCACACTCTGTGCGCACGCATTAGTATTTACAATTTTACATATGTAATTGTATAATTTCATATATTTAGTATAAGTGTATTGATTGAGTATATATTTTTTTTTAAAACATCACATCAATTATTACCTAAAATTGGAATTATTTTAACAAACAGCTAATATAATTTTCAAATTATAAATTGGATTAAATTAGTTATGATTGTATTAAATATGAAATGCAGAGTATAAAAATTGAACAATGTGACGAAAATTTATTGTAGAAAACATTATACTTATTAAGAAAAGAAAAAGAAATGTTTTAAAACAATTATAAAAGTTGAAAAATGGCTTTATCGATTATTATTTAACCCGTCATCACACGTGTAGGGTATAAAAATACTACATCAATTTTTATACTCATTGTAAAACCAGTGCCTTAAGTACATACGACAATGCTGAACTTTTATCTAGCTTCTTCCAAATAGGTATTTTATAAAATTATTGTAGTCCTAATTTTGTGTGTCTTTTTGTTTGATCGTAACAATCGTTCGATTTGTATATAGTGTCATTTGAAATAAAAATAACTCATTCGTGATTTCACGATATAAATTTACAATCGATTATATTTCTATTTTCAAAATTTTTATTTTAAAATAGAAGATAAAGAAAATAAAAATATAATAATTCATGGAAAAAACTGAATGTCAAATATAAGTTGGTGAGTCAAACTACTATGACAATTGTTCCGAATTTATTGAAGAACTATTCATTCTGAACATAATTCAAAAACACAACAGTTAGGTATATGATTTGATGAAGAAAATGTATCTATGGACTTATTCAGATAATTTTAATATATAGTTTCAAAATTCTGTTACTAATTACCATTTAGTATAGTACTTAATAGAAATATGTTTAAATTGTGTTTTAAAAGTTTAAAACAATTATAAACGATTACAAAATCATTTATAAGTAAAATGTTAATTTTAATTAAATTTTTTATATTGGACATATTTTTTTAATATTTTTCTTTTTAACTATATGATGACAATAAAATAAATAATATTAAAGTAATGAAAAAAGAAATATAATGATATACCTAATAATAAAAACATCATTAAATTTGAAATAATGTATATCATATTATGTTATAAATACATGAATCAAAGAATAATATATTTTAATAATCAAAATTATATTAAATTTATATGAACTAAATGTGAAAACGTTTATTTGGTATAGTATATCTACTATGTTTTTAGTATGTTATCTACTGTAGTTTTACAAATTTTTATTCCATTTAATTATAATTATTAAAATAGTACAATATCATTAAAAGATAATAGTTTATCCAATTATTTTTTCAACGGTCATAATGTTGAAGCGTACAAAAGAGAAATATGTTTATGTTATAGATATAACTCATGATGTACTGTATGATTTTTTTTATGAAATCCAGAAGGATATTACATTATAATACAATTTTTTTGTTAAATTAAAAAAAAAGAAAATAGAAATATTCTATTTTCATAAACGTGGGTAATCGACTGAAAACAATGAAAAACCTACTGTAGCACCCGGAGCAAGAACTAAAGAGCTCTATAAAACAAATATAACAGAATATTTTTAGAATAAAACAGAACATTAATTATATTTAAAACATAATAGGTATATAATTAATATAAATTTTACAAATTTATAATAAAAAAATAATTAATATTTTAAAATCACAATTTAATTTAAATTTTTTGGGACAAGAAAATATTATAGCCAATATTATTATTGTAATAACTGAATATTGGTTTATATAATGATAATTGCATTTATATGTAAGAAATTATAATATTTTAATCGCACAAAATGTTTATTTATTGAAAACACGTATGTACTTAACAGCTAATTAGTTAAAATATTAATTTTCAAAGAAATGGGTAAGTATAAAACTATAAAATTATGTTTCATCACAATAGTATATTTTCTTACATAATCATCGTTTTGTAGAAATCAAAACGAAATAATAATGTTTATTTCTTGATACAGTGTTTACTATTTATGTAAATATAATTCAATATTCGTAGATACTTAAATTGATAATTCTTCAAATTGCTGTCAATTGTCTTTTATACTTGAATTAATCATAACGGTATTATTTATTATTATAGTTTATACATGTTGAATAAAGATAGAAACGTTTTACGGCTGCCCGCAGCTATTACCTCAAAGGTACCAATGAGATTAGTAAAAAGTTTTAAAAGTTTGAAGAAAAGTTATGCAACTTAATTAATTTTCTTTTGAACTGTTTGCAAATGAAGTTTTCTTTGATCAGCGTTTCTCTTCTACTTCAGTTGAAACCCAATTAATATGACGATAGTTTTTTCTGCTTTTTATATAAAGAACAAAACATGAATACATCAAAGTTGAAAAAGAAGAAAAAAACATTATTATCTGAAAAATCGTTTTTTTTACCCATAGTTACATCTATTCGTTAATTTTTTTTTTTATACACCTACTTGGGTAAAATCAACAGGCCAAAATAAGTTGTATAGTAGGTAATTAAAAAACAATAACGTATTAATATGTACTTTAATTGTACTTGCAAAATTATACGATTAAAATTGTACAATATTATATTATTATCGTATATTATTATAAAATATAAATAATAAAATATATTAATACTTTACAGCACGGTTATAGATATTATAATGTATATTTATATTTGTAATGCTTCACCATATAATTATTTCTCTCTTTTCACCCCCCTAAAGTTATATAAATATTGGTATCAAATTTAAAACTCTAGTTTTCTAAAGAATAATTTAAGTAACTTTAAATACAATTATGAACCTCAATTAACGAACCCAATTAATTTTCTTGTTAAAATTAAGTGAAATTAAAAAATCAAACTATTAAAAAGTTAAATTTGTACAATAAAATATTACATTAAGACAGATAATATTGTAAATTATGTATTTTTTTATGTAAATTAAACAAATATTTCATTTTAAATATATATGTTGAATATTTATTATTCAAATTGTTTATGGTTTCTGGCATTACTGAAAATATTGAACATATTATATTTATGGTAAATTATTATAAATTTACCTGAATTGGCCGTTAAAATGAAAATTATGAAATATTCAAAATTATTTAAAATAATTATAAGTACATTTTATTTCCCCTAAATGAGTTCACTTTATTACAAGTTTTAATTATAAAAAAAAATTCATTTAATTTTTTTAAATTACATTTTTTAAAATTTTTTTTTTTTAGTTATTTTCAGATTATAAATTTAATCTGAAATTATATAACAATAAGCTCTTTATAGATTAAATATTAATACCGTTGAAAATAGCATGCTTCAGAATTTGAAAGCTTCGATTCAATTTTGTAATATAATTTTCAATTTAAATATCTTGTATTATATTTTTTTAATTAAAATACTATTTTTTTTTTACTTTTATTCATAATTTTATTTATACTCAATTTTGTTGTAATATTATATTATATAAATTTATTTTATTTCTTCTTTCATTAAATTAATAATGTGCTCAACCCCCTTCAAACACAAACAAAACATATCAACACACTGATTGATCGACTTCCGTATATGTGTAAATTGCCATTTCGCAGGAAGACGATAAATTACTATTACTTTAAAGATTTCCCATTCCTCTATAACTAACCACACTCACAGAAAACGCACAAATTAACTTGAAAAGCGACCCCACAAATTACTTAGGTTCTGACTATACACAAATCCATATATATGTAATGCAATTATTCGCTTAAAGTTCGATTTTATATTTTCACTTCAATTGCAATAGATTGAACATGTTAAAAATAGTAAATTACCTTCTTTTGTAAATTAATTTCTATTTTATATATAAATAAATACATTAAGTGGAAATAGAATAGCATGTCTGAAATAATATTACTTATAATATAACTTCACATGTTAAAAATTACAATATTTTAATAGTAAATATAATTTAGTTGACGTCATAATTTAATAATTGATAATAATTTTTATTATACAATTTTTTTATGCGTATAATATGATCGAATTATACGTATAGTAAGTCATATAAATACCAATCGATGTTTGTTTTTTTTTCTTTTCAGCACAAAAAACTATACGTTCTCTGCTTACAAATAACATGGTTATAAATAAATGGGTCCCTATAGTTTCCGGAAGTTTGAATTCAAAAATATGTGCCCCCTTTTATTGAACAAGTTTGGTAAAATAAAAGTTTGCTTCCAAAGAATATTGGTGTATCGTGTAGATTTATTTTTATTTATTTTAAGAATATTTCTTTTTTCGTGGGTCCAAAATACTAGAATACATTTTTAAAATGTATGTTCATAAAAAAAAAATTACTTCATTTTTAAAATTTTAATTATAAACAAAGCTATGCGAAAATAAACTCTGAAATTTCTATTATATTTGGACGTGTTTATATATATTATTATATTAAAACATAACTCTTAACCACACTGTCTACTTTAATATAATTTTTTTTTAAAATCGTCAATTACACCACAGCCATTTCCCTTATAATATTCATAACTTAAGATTCTTTATATAAAATTATTAATATATGCCTTTATAATACAAACGCATTTAGATAAGAATTGTTTATTTTTGTTAATACGATAATAATTATTTTCTTTTAATTATAATAATAATAATATAATACTATCCTGCCCTATAATTGCATGGTTGAAAAAGTAAATTTCACTACCGATATATAGTCAGTTATTTTCTCTTATGTTTTTTGCGTGAAAATAATCTAAACATATTATAAATACTTTTATATAAGTGTAACATTTCCGTGCAATTATTGTTTTTAAAATTTAAAATAATGGTTTGTAGCAATGTAAATTAAACGAGATCAGTAAATAGACTTGTTGGAATTATAAATTAATATAATATTATACATTTTTTAACTTATTAATGCAGTAAAGTAATAATTATGATAACACAAGAGACAAAACTGAATTGTGAATTTTCATATGTCTGCTACATTTGTCATGATGAATATATTTCTTAAATTAACACATTAAACTTCTGCAACAATATAGTCCGCCGAATTGGATTCTCACGTTAAAAATGGTAAAAGAGCAAGGAAAAAAAAATATATAAAATAACAAGACAAAGAAAATAAGAAACGTACAACGGTTTTATCCAATTTATTGCGGAAACTCGGGGGGAAGAAAAAAAAACATGAAATGTGATTCTAATTTTCCATTTCCTATCTGTAGCTTGTTAAAGGAAACCTTTTTACGCCCGCGACACATAACGTATAAAAAATACCATTTTGTACAGCTTGCGCGATATTATGACGTAGAAACCTCCCACCCTATCGCCAAAAAAAAAAAAAAAAAAAAAATGTATAAATATAATAAATAAAAAACCGGTAGAGCATAACGAGGAAGAATTAGACCACGGACACAAATCACGGCAGGTGCGCGTCGGTGGGAGGAGAGTTGTTTACGAGGCAATTATGGCTGCAGAGGTGGGAAAAAAGGGGTCATTGTGTGTGTGTGTATCTTCTCGATAATGGGATGGCAGAAATGCACGGAAAACGCGGGCGATAAAACATCCTTGCCAGGGTTTGTTGGTGAAACGTCATCGTTTTGGGCTCACTCATAACTTCTCAGGCACACTAGGGATCTGTGCCACGATATATATATATATAAATAATATACCCTCAGGACGATGGATACGGTGGAATTATATAATATGACCTGTTGGAAGGCGGCGGACTGAAGAACGTTCTTTTTACACGAATATAATATACATATTATATTCAAACTGTCATCGCTGTTCGTCGGTTATTGTGGCATCGTTTTAGTTATGCATAGACATTTTTCGTAGTCGATTTATTTATTCTTTAACCTTTTTTAACGACATATCAACGTCACTTTATATAAAATATGAATTTCGATGACTTGTTTAAACCTGAAACGACATTAACGTCACAATCTGCAGTTGTAACCACCGCTGACTTACAACTATATCGGAAAGCATAATGCGATTCGTGAAATCGACGGATCTGAACGAATTCGGCTCAAAACAAGCTATGTACCAAAAAAATTTAGATAACAATTAAGGGGAACGGAATGGACTATATTTACACCGAATGGATTTTAGATGTTTTATTTTTGTTAGAAAGAGAAATACATTCACTAGTATGACTATAGTTTGTCGATTTTAAATTTAGTAAACAATAAAAAATTGTTTAAAGTTAATGTTATAAAATGTAAAACATTTATTTTATATATATATAAACAAATTAAGCTGTTACCCACTCTAAAAAAAGTTTCTCCGTATTCAATAAATTGGAAAAATAAAAACTAAATCCTTTATAATATTATGATTATTTTGGAAAATTAATTTTACAAAATCATTTAGCAATTAAGTATTTATGAAAGATTGTTTTATCTGTCTTTTAGAAGTCGTTGAGGTAAACCATGTTTCTTGTTATCAAGTGAATTACTATCGATTACATTATGAAATATAATTAATTCCTGTATCAACTGCAGCTTTTGGTAAATACTGCGTATTATTTATTTCAAATTTAACCCCTTAACAAATAGCGGTTTCCTACTTCCGTTCCTTTTAATAAATGTTTTTATAAGATATTATTTTGTACGGAGTAATTCTAATTACTCGTGTTATTGTATAACATTTTATTTAAGTAAATAATATTGTACAATATAAATAACAACATTATATATATTTGAACATTTTTTGAACACCGCAACACGTAATGAAAAATCATAAAACAACGTTAACAACTAAAAATTAAAAAAAAAAAAATTACGCAAAGTATAAATTGTTAAGAAATATTAGCTAATTAATTATAAATAGACAATAATTATAATGAGGTGACCACTTATAAGTTTAGTGCAGTTTGAATAATTAGTTCATCATAACGACGCAATTACTTTAGATTATATCTTTTGGTACTTACAACAATATTAACTATAAATATATTAGCAGAGACAATTTTTTTTTACGATTATGACGTGACCTACAAAAAGAAAACATATGGGACTTCTGTGAGGTATAGAAACATAAGCTACCCTCATAATTATATCTATTAATAAAATGTATTTAATAGTTTTTTATAATACCTTTATTAATAATTATTTAAATTGAAATGTATAATATTACATATTATCATACAAGTGCAATACTCACTCGAGAATAATAATATGTAGGTATATACTTAAGAATATAATATTGTTTATGTATAAATAAAAAATAAATAAAACCATAATTTAATTAATTATTATAATATATACCTAATTTAGTAAAAAACAGATCATAATATTAGTATAATCATATACCTAGAACAACGTATATAAATAATTGTCCATAGGTATATTATTATTTTAATTTTAATTATATTATTTGTTTTATTATTATGAATAATATGCATTTATATTATATGTATTGTATCAATTCCATAAATCAAGATATATTTTGTAAACACGTTGTAAAACTACAACCAGTTAAAATATAAATAATATAAATATTAATCTTAAAATTCGTTTTTCATTTGACTATAAAAAAAACTTTAAAAATAAAATAAATCTATGAATATTCTGGTATTTAGCATTGTTTATTTAAATAGCATTAAATAATTAAAAGATAAATAATAAAAATTAACCTAACCTTTATTAATTCAAAAAAGTAATATGTACTTATTTCCTTGAGTGATATTATAATTATAGCTAAATTTGTTTTGCTGAAACAACAAAATTATTATTTATAATATCATTCACAATAATGTTAATAATCAGTGTTGAGATCAGATAAGTATATTTTTTTATCTAGATAAAGATAAAGATAAATATTTTACTATCTAAATAAAAAACAGATAATTGTTTTAATTAATTTATAATAGATTTGTTGTTAGTTTTGGTTTTGTTTATGAAAATATTAATTTACCAATATGTATTTATAATAACATAAATACATTAAAATAATTAAATTGTTTTATATATTATTCTAGTTTATTCATTATAATAATTATTAAAATTAAAATAATATTTCATTATTGACATTAAATGTATTATTCGTTAAAGAATACCTAATGCATAATATTCTTTTCTTAAAATAATTGTCAGATGTAAATAGGTAATAAACTATACATCAATATCACATATAATATTATTAGTATTTAATGTTGTAAAGTAGGAAGGAACCTATTTATTTTACCATATGGATCTTTTTATATTTCAAATAATTAAAATAATTCTCAATGTTAGATAATAATAATTAATAATATTATCGTGTTGACTGTTGAGTAGTACCTATTTACAGACCAATACATTTATAATTTAAAATATAATATAATTCATAATATTAATATATTAGCCCGTACTTGTTGCGACTAGGTCCAAAAAAGTATTATAACAATAATTCTTATTTAATCGATTGACTTTATGTAATTTATGTTATTAGTTTCTTATATTTATGTCTACATATTTACTAATTATATTTTGTTTTTGTTTTGCTTAACACGGAGAGAATTTACATTCTATTACTTTTTGCTAGTTCCAATTTTTCAAATAGTACAATATTGAATTTATACCTAAATTGTAAATAGGCGTTTCGTAGAAAAACACATTTAATTAAAATTCTTAAAAAATTAGAAGTGTATTTCAAAAAAGCTATTATTTTATATCTAGATGAATATTAGATAAATACAAATTTTATCTAAGATAACACTTCAGATTAATGAAAATGTATTTATCAAGATAGGTCTCAACACTGGAAATAATGAAAAGAAAAACCGTAAATCTAAATGATAATATAAAAACGTATAATTTTAAATAAATATTTTCATAATAATAAGCACCTACACGGTAAACTACACTTTGTATTATTTATAATAAGCAATTAGGTAATACAAGCACGATTTAAAAATAAATATAAAAAATATTTAAAACATGCAAACAGAACATAGTTTTCAACGTTAAATTAATAATAATAATATAAAAAAAAAAAAAAAGTTTTTAAAATGTCACTGGGAACACGTTGATTTTTCAATAACGTTACTTCCCTAATGACCTGTCAAATGTATTTTGTTATTATTATACATACAGTATTACTTTGACCTTTTTTAAAATATTTGTGGTTAAACATTATAATATAATATAATTTTTTTTTTTTTTTTTTTTTTTGTGATAGAAAATATTACACTAATAATATTCGTAAACTACTTTGTGATAAATAATTTATTTTCTACGGTTACGTGTTTGTAGGACAGTGTAAATTAAATAGGTCGTCAAAGAATATCTAACCAAACCTACAGAAGACATAATAATATTTATTTAAATTATAGACTAATTATTAAGACAGAAATGCGTATTATTATCACTAGCTAATCTTATTTCCGTAAACAAAATTGTAATGTATACGAGTACACTGTATACTAATACACGCACACAAGGAAGTACATTTACTTCCGGTCTCGTTGTGTTAATATTTCGCACAAAAACATTGTCGAAGATAGATATATACAGTGTACTTAAAATATTAAAACCCATCCAAACCTTACTTAGCCTAATCTATTGTCATTTTATAGATACACACAGGTATCCCTTATACCGTTCGAGATGCGAATAAAATAAGTTTCCGGTTTCTAACGAACACGCGTATATAATGCCATAAAAGTACGAGCAAATATTATACGTTGTATTATATCTCCGAGGGTTGATGACCGATATGCACCCTCGGCGGATCGTTTTATATCCCGATCTCGAGTCCTGATTCACGTCATTATTATTCTCATCGCAATAATAATAATAACCATATGTAGTCTAGGCTTTCACGCAATCAACGTCCCTTTATTGTTATTATTATATGGAGATTTCAAAGGGTATGATCCATCATTAAACATCAAATATTATATATTGCAGTTTATAATTCGACACGATGACGTCCGTTTTGTTCCAGATAATATTACGCTGAGATATGACGACATACAACGTGATTCTTTGGCACCAAAATATAATAATATGAAAGAATGGTATAAGATGTGCAAAAAAAAAAATAAATAAAAACAAATTTAAGTACTTTTGTATAAATATATCAATGGAAAATTAAGTTATTGTTTAAATTTTTATTTTCTTATACGTTATTCCGATAATTAAAATTAATTGTAAAATATCACAAAAAGTATTTTGAAACAACAACCATAATAATAGTTATGTAATTATATATATGTACACATTTGTTGTATACATATATATATGTTTGTATAATTGTGGATTGTACGTTATTGTATTGACGAAACTCGTATTGTTATTATCGTGTCCAAACTCCAAATATAAATATTGTTATTTAATTAAATTACATCAAAATTTTAATTATATCATAACCTAATTTTGAGAGAGAAAATATTACTTTTAAGTTTTATTCTGTCTAAAAATTTGTTGAAATATATGAAGCACGTTTTACAAAAATACCATTTCTTATATCTATGACATTTCCTTTGAAACCATTATTTAACTAAATTATTACTGAAGGCTTAACAATTGTTTTTTTTTTTTTTTTTAATAATAATCTTACAACCAATGTGCCACTGTGATATTCAGTCATCATAATTTCGTGTTACAAAGGTAATTTTAATAGAAACATGGTTTGTATTCACAATTCACATCGCTTTTGTAACACAAAATTCTAATTACCCTTCACGCAGACAATCAAAGACTAAATTACTAAAAATTATAATATTTCATATCATAAATATTATTTAAAACGTATGAAAAGTTGAAGAAACTATATAGTCAGGCATATATACAACCACTGCCACCGTTGCAGTCACCGCGGCTTGCATATTATTAGACTGTGTGCGTTGTTGTATTAAATTATCGATTTTTTACTTGGTCGCCGATGGCTGTTTTTAAACTACCCACCCCTCGCCGCGCACACACATACGCAACTGCCGTTTCAGTGTCCACCGTGGTTCATCTTCACCCCCGTCGCTTTGGAATCCCGTGACTGCCGACTATGGGGAAATATACATTGCTGGCCTTGTCAATATTGGAAAAGAGCCGGTGAGTTTGACGTATATATATATATATATATATATATATTATACCTTTTAATATTTAATACGAGTTAATATAAAATATAATATTGGAGGGACGACATTTTTATGCGTGGGGTTAATCAACGGGTCCACGTGGAGGGTACGAAAAATTGAGATTATATTAAGCCGATAATATTAACTGTGTATTTAGGGGAAGACAAGGATGTGGGGGAAAAAAAACTCTCGAGTTCGTTTCAATGCTTTTCGTGTAAAACGCGGGTCCGAGCGTGCGGCCAAGCATATTATTAAAGGTTATTATATTAAGGGCTTTTATTATTCTACAACATCTCGCGTTTCCTCGTAGACTTTAAATATACAAATGAAAATACCGCGAGATATTTATTTCTTGAAAAATGTTCTTTTAAATGAGGATTGTCGTCTTAGTTACATAAAAAAATATATATAATATATTTTCTATGATCTGATATATTTTAAAATTAAGTAATTATAATAATTATCCTTCTTTTTAATCTTTCTTTTTAAAATAAAGTACATTTAAATTTCTAAATAAAATGAAAAATAAATTGTACAATACTTTAATAAATACATAATAACACTATTTCAGTATGGCCACAAAAATATTTACGACCTATACATAAACTACTGTAGTATTATGAAACTTAAAAGCTTATGTGGAGTTCATATTTACCTACGTTTAACTCGATATTATTTTAAATGTACCTACCTATTTTATTATAAATCTACTAGTAAATTTATTTTTGTTGAGTATCAATTGAAACATTATAATTAAATATTATATTGTTTATTTATTATTTGTATTACACTGAAATAAAACAACATAGTACAACGTTAAAAGCAGTTATCGACTGATTTTCCTGGTTAATAGTTACGCGAGTTTGTGATTTGTATTGAGGCAGTTGAAATCAAGTCGTTTTTACGAAGTCTAATAATGATTAAAGTTTAATTTAATTTATTAGTTATGTAGAAAATAAACGTTCGACTTTATATTTACTAAATTAAATATAAATACAGGGTGTTATATATATATAAATAGGTACTAATTATAAAATTTCCGACAAAATTTTAAATTTTTTAATACAATTTTATTTAAGCAATGAGCTATATAATGTATTATTTGTTTAGCTGTAAATGTATTGTATAAAAAAATAAAAAAATAAAATTATTTTTATGTTATGTGAAATTTGAAAATAGTTCATTTAAAACAATACTTTGCACCCGTATTATTGTTTTATTCGGGTTATGGGTTTCACGTGTTGATGATATTCGGGTGTTAAAATACCAAAATAAAAATTGTTATAAGACATTTGAGTTTGTACTCGTACAATTATTATTATTCCGGTTAATATTGGTTAGTACGGGTGCATAGTAAACGCATAAATTATTAAAGCAATTGTCATATTTGGATATTTGAACCCTTCATTAACTTAAAACTATGCTACTTAAACTGATACCAAATTTGTATTTAGCACATAAAATAAATACAAAATAACGTGTCAGAATAATTTTTAATTTAAAAAATATTTTCTGGTTTTGGGTTAACCCGAATTTTATATTCGGATTTTTCAAATATACTACTTATGAAAATAGTCAAACAAATTTTCAAACCCTACATTCAAAATTGTATTAATATTTATAAAATATATAATTATATACTATTATAATATAATATATAATTGAAAAAATTATAATTTAATTGGTATAATAAATTAATATCTACCTAATATTAATATAATAATTAACATATATATATATATATATATATATATTATACAGTGGTTATAATAAAAATCATAATTAACGTTGACAATATTTCTGAAGACTTTTTTATGTAATAATCATTAGCTATAATAAAATTATATGGTAATTATGAATTCAATATTGAAATATTCATTATATATTATAATTTTTGAATTTTTAAAATTAATGCATGTGCAATATTATGCACAATAAGATTCAGATTGTTCCAAAAGACATTGGAGGAGCTTCTATGCATAACATTAAACTGAATCCGATTAGGATCAAGCACGGTAAATACCACAGGCTGCTTTTATACCATAAGCCTTGCATTCTTTTTTTTATTATTGTGAGTGGATTTATAATACTTGTTTCTACCGTAGCCTTTTACGTTGACAGGTTTCCGACCGTTATCAGTATTGCTGAGTTTTAACGAAAAACGAAATACAACTCTTATATAAAAGTAAAAACAAAGCAAAAACTACAATGATAACAAATTTGATATGAAAATATAAATTATTTTATAGAAATCCAAAACAGTCAAAATCAAACAATCAAAAAAAAAAATGAAAAGAATTTAAATTAACTTGTATTTTAATTAAAAACATATATTTTGCTTATAATTATTAATATTAATACAACTAATATTTTCTCTCTAAATAATATAATATATTACGATTCAATTATTTTTTTATTATAAGTAATTGTATTTTTTGGATAAAGTTATATATTTTTTTTTCTACTATATTCAAATACCATAAGATATTATTATCATCAAGTTTATATAAACACTTAAAGTTTAATCGAATTTGTACATTTGTCATATAGTCTGTACTAAAAAATAAAATTATATTTACTTAAATCTATAAAGATAGAAAACGAAATCAAGTGAAATAAATTATAACGTAGGTATTGCAGTTTTAAGAATATAATTATAATTATGACAAACTAATAACGTAATTAAATTAGTTTTACCTAAATTTATTTATTTTTCAATATTCTTACATACTAATTTAAGGTCTGCTAACTTTTTTAGAAATTGTACTATATTATTATTTTATTCTATATCTTTTTACATATCTTTAGAACGTTAGTTTAATTTTAATTCTGCCTTAATAGGCAAGTTTCTAATGTACTTTTACTAAATCATTTTTGTAAATAAAATAAAATCGAAACTAAAATATACTATAAAATAATATTTGACAAGACCACAAAGGGATATAAGAATTTAATTTCATGTAGTAATAATAGTGGAAATAATGTATTTATTTAACACAGAATTAGAACGTAAATTTAAAATCGTTAATAGGCAAGTTACATTGTAACTTATATACATAAACTATATATTTATAGATATTTATAAAAATATAGAATTTATATGCTTATATTACAAAAATTTCCGATTTTTAACAATAATCGCATTTGTACTATCAAAACACTGAATCGTAAAAGAGTGATAGCAAAAACTTAAAAAAGTTTTAATGAATTATAATTTTTTTCTACCGTGATAATATTTTTACATTTTAGTGATGTCATATCCCGTCAGTCAGGAAAGGATTAAGAAGTCTGCAAAAGACGTATCTATTATTGAATTATATTTTTTTCAAAGATTTTTTAAACGTGTCTTTAATAGAGTTTTAAGTGTTTATTTTTTTTTTTGCATTTTTTTGTCCTTTAGGACATTAAATGTCAACTGTTACATCCGACACGATAAACGCGTCTTGAACACATTGTAGTATTGTACGTTGTTTGTCACACACACACGCGTTGCGGAAAATTTTTCGTACATTTTCACGGTGACACTATGGAAATCGATCAATTTATAAACCGCATTACATTTAGTCGCGACTAAATTGCCCTAGGATGTAATATGCGAAATTGAACGGGGCGGCGTAGCAGCGAAGAAATGCAATATACGAAGGTGTGATGCGGTGTCAGACATGCACAGTAAGTATGGACCGGCGGCAGTGCGGGGGGTGTGTTTAATTTTGTCGGCTGGCAAAACTCATTACAAACTAACGAACTCGTGCCGGAGCTCTTTGGCGCGCCTGCCTTGCCCAACCTAACCTCCCGTGACATGCAAAGACGTTCCGGAAGTCGAAGCTATATACAATGCACTGTTATAATAATAATAATAATAATATTATGCAATCTACGTATAAGACGCGTATAATATTATATGTACACACGTTCCGACTTGTTTGTTCAGCGCGAGTGCCTGAGTACCTTCCCCGAGCCCAAACAGACTTTGTCAAACGTTTGTCCTTTATTTTATTTTATTTTATTTTATTTTATTTTTTTTTTTTTTTTATGTGAGCTTACGACATTATTATAATTGGCCAATAGACCTCTCGTGACACGTACCAATTATATCTTATACAAATTAATATGTTGTTATTGTATATTGTAATATAGAATATGCGTATCGCCGTGTCTAGGAATTATAAGAGAACGTTTTTTTTTCCCCTTTGAGACCCATCTTTATATATTAGATTCTGAGCGGAGCGAGGAATGTATTGTTTCTACAGACATTTTTTCGAGTAGAAATAATGGCCCGATTATCACAAATAAGGTATGCTTTCGGTATCAAATTGTATCACCTTGGTACTTTAATAAGCTCATTTTTCGAATTTCTCAAAAGTTTTTCCTTAAGAGAAGAAAAACTACCAAAAAATGGCAAAATATCGGCAAAATTACGATTTCCTAATTTTAAATTCTTTATTTCGTGATAACTAATTAAATTTTTACCGTAGGGACTTAAAAATTTAATATACAAGTGTGGTAAAATTTTGGACCGGATTCGTTGATTATTTAACAAAATATAGAACTTTGAACTTATTTCCAAAATTAATTAATATAATCTGCAATTTTTGGTTAAACGGGTTAAAAATTGTATAGAAACTTACTCATATACCTACTATTTAATCTATTTACAAAATATTTTGAAAATCGAGGCTGACAATTTTTATAATGAAATGATAACTGCTTGACTTTTGATGTAGGGTTTTGAAATTTATTTTGAATATTTACATATGTAATTTACACTTGTAGTAAAATTTGGGAATGGATTATCAGTATAATATATTGTAATATATTGAGATTCGCTTAGAATCGTATTTTCTAATACAATATTTTTGCATTCAAATCTTAATAATTATAATAAATCACTAATTTTTCCGAGGACTGAAGGGACTAAAGAGGAAAATCCGAAATTGACGTTCCGCTTTTTTTTTTATTTTTATATATTATTTTGTAAATAACATAAAAAAAAAAAAATTATAATTTAAAATTATAGGTACCTGCACTATTCGGTCAGCAGTAATTATATTTTCTCTTTAATAGTTAAAATACTTAAAAACAGTATTTAAAATAAAAGTGGTTCTGTCTTTTTTAAGAGAATACATAAAATAAGATAACGTTTGGATGGACCAAGCAGAGAGTAGGTGTTTTGTGTTAGAAGACGATAGTTATAAAAATGAAATTAGTAATGTTGAATAAATTAGAATTTTGGACAGTGAACAAGAGAATTGAACACAAGATGAGAGTAGATGAAAATTTAAAAATGAATCTATAGAGTAGATAGATAGGATATAATAAGAAATTAATATGTCAAGGTGAAGTGTTGTATATGCGTAGGTCAGTGGCGCAACTAGTACTAAAATTTAGGAGGGCTATAGCCCCACCTACCTTAAAATATTTTTAAAAATTTAATTTGAGAAATGTCTTGTTATTTTAAATATCTATAGGTAATTTTGGCGGTACTAAGCCTTCTCTCCAATGGCTCTTATGGTGTAGATTGTAACGAAAATGACAGAGAACCGATCAAAATAGTATAGACATATATTATGAGGAGAGATAAATCAGTGGCAGTGAGAGTTGTTATGTAATATAATGTAATTGTAAAATGGGGTGAGAAAGACCAAAAGAAATTGATAGATAGAGTTGAGATTAATTTGAAAATAACTGTTGTGATTAGACGAGAGATAAGTTATCAAGATCTATGAAAGTGTAGGACTAGGGTTGTAAACCACATTTAATTAGAAGTGTTAGATGAAGTAGAAGAATAAGTTGGATATTATTAAATAAATACTTATTCGAAATTTAAGAACTTTGAACTAATTAATTTTTTGTTTTTAAAAATAATAAAAATACAATTTATAATTTACGTAGGTAAACCAAAATATATATTTATATAAAAAAAATTAGATTTTTATGTTATACGAACAGTTTAAAAAATATTTTTATTTTGGGAAATACGTATAAAGTTAATATAGTAGATAAACACGGTGAGATATCTATTATATTATTATATATTATTATTATATTATGTATTATAATATGTGTATTAGAGAACGAATGAGAATGAAGAAAAGTTTAATGTCGCCATGAAAAGCTAAGTAATCGTTTATAAAACCGTTTATTTCTTTCATAGAATATCGGTGTGTGTACCCATGTGATTTTTAGATTAAAAAGTTTGTGATATACATTAAGACTAACGAAAAATGTAAGTTTTAACTGTTATGCATAATAACAAAATCTTTTCTAAATTCTGTAAATATATAACGTATTTGTTTGTGCGCGTTATGTTTCCTCTTATCTGTTAAACATGTTTTTGAACTGTATTGTAAATTCGTAACACGAGTACCATATGTATGTGTAGACAAAACACATGTTTTGGAAGTCACTTAGTAATTAATGAATTAGAAATTTTACAAAGTTACTGTTAATTAGTAGCGAAGGAACATGATATCACATATAATATTATTATAATTATTAAATTATGAAAAATCAGTACTTTCATATAGTTTTACAATGTAGATACTAAAAATATATAATAATATTATTAAGTCAAATAAAGAATAATACTTGTTTGATAAATATTAATCCACAATCCAAAATTATTATTACTAATCAAATTTGTTCTTAGTAAAATAAAATATTTTATAAATTCTAAAAAATAGTATTTAATCATATAGTCTAATAATTACCAACCTAAACTGGCTAAATTGACAATTGAATACTAATATTATTAAACATTAACCAGGAGTCAATTGATCGCGGTCCACATCTGAACTAAAAATATAATATTATTTACGGTTCATCATGGTCGAGTAGTTTTATATAGTTTTTACATTTTAATATAATGATAAAACAAATGTTTTCAGTTCCAGTACATTTAACTTATTATATTACTCGTACTTAGTATTTTCTTAATTAATTGTTTTCTTTTTCATTTATTCTTTGATAAATGAAATATAAAGATCAATTAAATTATACATAACATTTTTTAAGAAAATTTATTATTATCTATTTACAATCAATGAAAAAAAAATTATTTCATTTTGAACACGGATTTCCATAAAAGTTAAAAGATGACCCTTGTTATAGACTATGGATATATGTTATTATAATATTAAATATATTTTTAATTAATTTTTAATTTCAATTACCCTTATAGTTTCCATAAAATGTTCAAGAATCATATGAATTGTACAAGTTTATTTTAAGAATAATATGCATTTATTATTAGTTACTTACTAAAAGTTAAAATAAAACAAAATAATTATAATACATATTATCTACATATTAATACATATTATTATACCTACGTAATAATTTGTATCAGGTATCAGTTTTCAAAGTAAGATAATAAAATACAGTTAATTTTTGCATTATTGTTATATATAAATATAATTGGGAGTACGTTAAAAAATCACCCTTCATTTCTACATGAAAAAAAAAATCTGGTGAACAAATTTGCTTAGCGATATAGTATACAGTTTCACTATCAAATGATAAATGATGACATATACACGGTAAAACTTATATGAACTTTTTACATTTACGAAAAAATATTTGTGATTTTGTATCCACAAAAACACGCCTATAAATTAATAATAAGTATTATTTAAATAATTAGAGAAAAAGTTATAAGATGAACATAATATTACATTATTATTATTTTTATATCTTATATTTACATGATGTAATATGTTAGTAAAATACGTTTTTTGTACATTTAAAAATAATAAAGTATAAATATAATACTTTAATAAACATTAAATTTAATTTATCTCACGTAAAAAGACTTAACTAAAGAAAAAAAATGTAGGTACTCTGTTTGAGTTTACTTTTACTCTGGTTTAGTGTAAATATAAAATTATGAACCTTTTAGAACGTAAATCTTTCGCCCTTTCGGAATCGCAAAACTGAATCGTCCGAACATAATGAAATTTGATGGACTTACACGAAACCTAATGTTTAGCAAAATCTAGTACATATAACAGTAGGGTAGGGTTAATTCATCTAGACATCGCAAGTATTCACATCACGTTTTACCCGAGGGACCAACTGATGAGTTTACAAGAGTTTTCTGCTACTAAAAACACGAGATTCTGCTAGGGAAAGAATGGTAAAAACTTTTCTAACCTAAATGAGTATAAAGAATTTAACCTTGCATATACTTAAAACTCGCAATTTTCATTGTCTTAAAGAGTTTAATTCGTCACTGTAACTGACAGCAATCTAAATTTATTATAAACATTATACAATACGAAAACACGATATAAAATTGTAATCTTCATTCTTAATCAAGATCACAGTTTAACTCGTAATGAAAATAAATGATGTTATAAATTGAATTAATGTTATGTATTAAAAATATGAATTACAAATTTGTTTTAATAAAAAAACATTCATACGACAAATATATATAGGTATATCAACTAATTTGAACTGTATTTCCAGAGGATAGCTTAAATATATAATAACATATCATAATAAAATTAATAAGTTATAGGTATAATATAGATATTAAATAATAGGTAGGTATAGGTACCTACTTATACATATATGTATTAATAATATCATAATATTTACTGTAAATTGAAAATAACTACTTAAGAAATAAATTATAAAGAGCTATTCATTTTAATTAAGTTCTAACAATTTTAACCATGTAGTAATTTTCATTACTTAATTCAAATTCACATATATTAGAACCTTATAATATTGTTATATTATATTTGTTTAGTGTTTATTTTATAAACCCAAGTACAATATTATCCATTTACCCAATGTTATAAAATAATAATATAATAATTTCATAACCTCAATTTTACTGTAAATCAAATTGTAAAAAAATTGTTTTTTTTCTAATATTATTATTATTCTTTACGTATAGATGTACAAATTACAATAATAAATATTTGAAATCTATAAAAAATTTTAAAAAATTTTAAATAGGTTATATTATAGATTATTGGTATGAAAATTAAATTTATAATCTATCTATAATTTTTTATAAAACGTGTTATACTTTGTAAATATATAAGATAACAATCATGTTTATAATATAACTTTAATAAGGAAACTACAAAATGTATAAGTAATTATGGTTTAATATAAAAATATATCCCATAACTATGGTTTACAATTCAACTTTTAAATAAAAACATAATAAAACCAATATTTATACGTTTGACAGCAGTCATACTAAACACAAAAATATTTGATTTATTATTTTTTTTCTTTTTTAAACATGACAGCGTTTTTTAAATTTTTAATTTGTTGATATCTATAGATATAATATATTATCATGTATTATATTCAATATGAGTAGAATAATCCGAACAAATTTCAGGACGATGATGACAAACGGCATTTGTAATACCGGTGTGATTATAATGAGATAATAATAATTCCGCCATGTTTATTTCGCGTTTAGTCTTACAGACTTATTATATTTAATAAAAAAAAAAAAAAAAAATAATGGAAATTGACTTTTAAGACTTCCCGTCGACATGGCGGCATATTATTGTTAATTAAACGGCCGCCGAGGCGATGACGAGACGGTGCCAGGAATAATATACCGCCATGGGATCGGGTAAGTACAACCCTTTCAATTTATTCTCCCTATCGTCATTACATGTACACCGGCAGAGAAACACGAGGCAGACAATAAAACTGAATTTGGCGGGAGCCTATATACTCCGCCACCTCTGCAACAGGCTAAAAACCAGACGATCAATAATACAGCCGTCTACACTCTGCGCCGCCGACGGCGACAGTCTGGACACCATCCCGACACTTTTTCTCTACGTGTAATATCGTAAAACGATAACACTTTGGTACCCTGATTCGGTCATACTATATATAATAAAAGTAAAGCGATTATTATTTTTGTTAAAATTCGTTAAAATTACTTCGTCCTGTAAACAAGTATTTGAATATAACATGTTCAATAACACTCGAGGAAATTATTTAATTCGACAAGAATGATACAATAAATTATAATAATATACTCTTTGTAAATATCTGTAGTTATTTTTTTCCGAAATAAAAACGATTATAAGTAATATATTATTATAATATTTGAGCGGAAAAATATGTTTATTTGTAACCGAAACCGCATAAAATAATATGTAGGTGCATTATGGACGTGAATTTTTGCAATCGTCTCATGATTTATATTCGTAAGGGAAGAAAATGACATGGCGTAAATGGCGACGGTTATGCTTGTGTGCGAGTATCCAGATGATAATAATATTATACTTGTCTGCCGTTTTGTTATTGTTATTGGATGTTTCATAAAAATGACCCTAATATACAGACGTTTGCGTGCGCCATCTCATACCCGCCATAAGATGAAGACGTGAACGCCAATGGAACAAGCATTTTTCTACGTTAGACATACACACTAAACTAAAATTGTTCAATATAAAAAATACGGTATAAAACCATAAAAAAAACCAAGCATAGTTTTTTATTATTTAGGAATCAAACTTGATATTCAAAACATTCTATACAATTTTAATTGAAAACATAATTAAGGAATTTTTTTTTTTTTTTTGATACATAAAATAAAATCCATATAATTTGTGCTTAAAAAGTGAAAGATCATGTCTTGTAAAATCATCTCAAAACGATAAAAATACGTATGTATTATTTCGTATATTCTTCAGTCGTTATTAATTAAATTAATTTTTCTGAATATAAATATTAAATGTTTGAATTCATATTATTATTTCGATTTTAACAATAATTATTAAAGTTTATAAACGCAATAATTTAAAATAAGTTTTATACATAATGCATTTTAATACTAAAGGAGCAATTTCTCAATTTTGACATAAATAATTATAATTATACATTTTTACTTAATGTATTAAATCTGCTTAATAAATTATATTATTGAATAACAACAACAATTAATGTTGTATTGTCTGATATTAAATGCAAATTATTATTCACAACAGTAATTAACTTTAGTAGTAAAATTTAAAATTTAACATTTATTGATTAACTTACTAACAAACCTTCAATTACATTACGATCTTAATGACGTACTAAATTAACTGAAAACATTTTTAACGAAAGCAAAATATATTATATTCAATATTTAAAATATTATTACACCATTTATTTAGGTTTATATTTGGTTATTATTTTTAAAAGGTAAAATATGGTATGAATACTCATAATAAATAAACTATACTTATAATAATTTCATTATAACATAAATAAATAAATATAATTGCATTTTTACAATAATTATTAATTTTTCAGTACTTCGAATCATATTACTATGGGTATAATGGGTATGTTTGCGTATTAGTCAGTACTTACTCTAATATTGCATATACATATATTATTTGGATAATATATTAAAATGTCTATATAATGATAAGATATTAGATATATATTGCGTGAGATATATAAATAATAATTTATCTCAAAGCTATATATTATTTCAACATTTTTGCTTAAATATTTTTGTTATTATAAATACAGTGTATTTATTTAATTTCCAAATAACAATAAATATTATATATGTATATAACGTTAACAGAATTTCATGTTATCAAAATGGTGAAAATTATATACGAATACGTATTCGATATTCATTTAATTATTGTTATATATTATTGTATATTGGTAAATGTAAAAAAAAAAAAAAATATTTAATGACATCGAGAAACCAGAAAATATATAGAATGATTCAGATCTATATACTAATTGGAATATCTCAGCAAAAAACTAAAATTGTTGAATGAAGTTTCTAAAAAATTATAACCAACTATAATATTACATTTATTACTTATTTAAAAAAAAGACGTCTCATAAAAAAATGTACACTTTATTTTTTAAGTTATATTATATTTGAAGATAGTCATTTTAAAGAGTATACTCGAATTTATATGATAATTTTGATGTGTCAATCTCTTAATTTGATTAAGATTTCGATTTTTAGGAATTCTTTTAATTATTGGAATAATCATAGTTCTGACGTCCTTATAATAGCATAAATATTTCATATAGTCTGTAATTATATCGTTGAATGCGAAATTAATATTATCAATATTATGATAAGTAATTTAACCTGTAGATTGATAATAATTTTTCGATAAATATTGATAACTAAGTAAATTTACAAGAGTACAGCTGTTTGTATTTCAAATCGTGGTAAGCACTGAGAGCATTCATGATAATATTGAAACATAAAAAATTTACGCGCCATGATATTAAAATATTAAATTATTAAAAATAATAACGTCAAAAATGTTATTTCTTCAATAAATGTAAAAAATTCCTAAAAATTTAAATCTTGATTAAATAAAGAGATCGGCACGTCAAAATAATTATCATATAGATATACTTTTTAAAATGGATGTTTTCAAATTTTACATAACTTAAAAAATAAAGAGTTAATTTTTTTATGAAACGTCTTTTTTTAAACAGGTAATGAAGGTAATATTATAGTCTATTGCTTAAATAATAACTTGAAAAAACTGAGTTCAAAATTTTTAATTTTTCGCGGATATATTGCAATTAGTAAACAGACCTGGAACACTCTATATAATATTTTTATATATATAGCACATATTTGTCCATGGTAATTTGTAACCTGTAGAATCTAAAATAATAATATAAAATAATGTATAAAAATATTTAATTTATGCTAAATATTACATATTATTATTATTATTATTATTATCAATAAAACTGTATTTTTAGTTGTATTTGTGTAAAAGTATAACATAAACAAATTGATTTCCATATTTTGAATTTAAACGTTGTTATAATTATAATTATTTAGATCATTATCGATTCTTGTTTAGAATGTTAGAAGTATGTATGTTTCATATTTTTTATTTAACCGATAGAACCTAATTATTATAAAAACAAATATTATAAATTGTTATAATTCTAAATAATATATTAATAGTGATATTAGGTATATTTTTAAATAATTGGTTATCTTATATAATATTATACATATTTATAGTTAACACATTTAATTTAAAATTCGTAATAGTTTTAGTATATTATACTACATGTTTATTAGAAAAGTATATTATGCAACTAAAATGCAGATTACATTTATAGCGTCCATGTGTACCTAATTTTCAACGTTTTTGTAATATGAAATTCTGATCGACACTTATGGTATAATATTATGTTTATAATATTATATTACATTACAGTGTAATGATTAAACATTTTCTAATTGTAGATGACTATTTTATTTGTTTAAGTTATGACTTTTTAAACAACTGGGTTACTTCAGTTGTAATTTACTAAAACAAATTATAGAACTAGTATTCTAATTCTCGGTTATTTAAATAGTTACACGATAGTTTAAATACAATAGGTTTATATAGTTGAATTTATATTTGGAGAATATAATATGTACTCGTATAATGCGAGCAAATTAAAACTTTAGACAAATGAAAGCTACCTAATTACAAATGCAAGCGACCCTTCACTGACAAAAAAACAAAAATTATTTAAATAACACGCTATGTAAAGTGTTATACATTTGTGAATAATAGTTGACACACTTCATTCGTGTTTATCATGACACGAAAGTTATTAAACGTATAATTTAATTGAATACGATTTATAAAGATTACCTGTGTTTAGTTAAACTTAGAATACTTAACAATTGAGTTTCAAAACTAATATAAATCTATAATTGATCATTATATCTATAACAGCTGCAATATTTAGATATCTATATTATCTGATTATTTTTTGCATACTGTTAAAATCATTATACCAATTCGTATTACGAACACATAATGTGTTTATTTCAAATATACGCAATTAAAGAAACATTAAATTTAAAGATATTTTTATCGTAATAAAACATATAGGTAGGTAGGCTAATTCACATTAACTATTTGAAACACATTATGTATCTAAATATCTCAATTGGCTTTTTAGAGCTGTATAGCTGTATTATTTGTTGAAGTTTCTGAAAGATTGAAAGAAAAAAAAAATTATCGCTAAAACGAAAAAAAAATCAATAATGGGTGGTGCAAATCATAATTTATACTTTGTTGTATCCCAACTCTAAAATAAGCTTTTAAAACTTTTACGAAAGTAGTTCGTATAGTTTTTGTAATTAGCATTCGGAACTTGGGTGTTCTCGACGTGTTTATTGTGGCCAACTCTTAAGGCAAAGGACGCAAGAATCCCCTTCGGGTCATGTTTTAACATTAGTTTATATACCATTCTTTATAAATCCTATGGACAAATTCGACCAAATGTGATGGTTCAACTTTTGGCCGTTAGTAATCGTTTGGGGTATTTTTTTCTAGGGACAAACAAACGCCATTTGTCACGTTGACAAAACGACGAAAACGTTTGAAGTTAGGAACCATTTTTTTTCTTATTCAGCGTGTGTATAGTACAACACCACGAAAACTAAACGTTTTGGTTTTTATTTTAAAAGAACTTTAAACACGAAATTTTTAAACAAAATACATTTTTTTTTTTTTAAATAAAGTTTTTTGTTTATATTTTTTATAAAACAACGTTGAATTATGAAATAGTGAATTATTATCAGCATATTTATAATTAAATATAATATTATACTTGTATTATTAGACCTTCCAATTTATTTTTAATTTCGACAAATAATATCAGTCATATAAATTATATTATATTAAATATTGTCGAAATATAGAGAATATATTTTAATTTATATATAGTTTAACATTTCTGAATATTCCATGCAAATACATTTCTAAATAAAAACCTTTTTACTAATTTATTACAGATAATAATTAATATTATTTTAATTTGGTATTTTACATACAAATATATAGTCCGTCAAAGATAGTATTTAGCTGAATTATTGTTCATTATAAAAATATACTATATATTATATTATATAAGAAAATACTGTATTTTACATAATAATTTATCCATTAATATTATTTTAATATATTTTTTATTCTTAAAAAAAAAAAAAAAAAATTATTAGAATTTTCATTCATATTCAACTATGGATCCAAAGTAAACCCATTCAATTAAACTATAAAATAACCCTTTGTCCGATTTCCGCGTGAACACTCGTTCGAGAATCGGTTTCATTTGACGGTCGGTTGAGTCCGAGCAATGTTATAATCCTTTAGGCGCATTCTACAAATTAAATTGTATCCCTAGGGGCATCCCTTTTTTGTATATAAAATGTGATATGCAAGTCCACCGGCTTAACTGGACCGGAAAACTTCATCAGCATCCCATAATAACACTCGTACGTATATAGTATAATATATACTAATTTCATACACGTTTCCATATAATAATAATATTATTATTATTATAATTATGTATATATTGTGTATAATATTGTAATAATAATATTATATACTTACTTTACCTATAATATACAATACGATAATTTAATATAAATTCATATAGTCGGACACTCGTGTAACAATAACACGATAGTTGTTTACAAACGTAGGTCCACATGTACATATCATATGTTACCTGCTGACCTGCACGTTGGAAAGTATATTTCTCTACATTATTTTCTTGTGAAATGCCCCAGAGTACTATATGCCGGCCGACCTTTTTCACATACACCATACACACCGCGAAGAACTAGCCGCGAAACGAGCTCAGCCGTTATTTTTGTCCGAATACGTATAGCATGAACAGCTTATGGAACGAGGTTTGGGTTTCGGCCGATGGTCAGGGGATAGACAGGTCACGAGTGGAACGTATCCTAGACAGATTTATAAAGCTCGTGGATATATTATAATGCATATACAGCATATCCCCGACTCGTAATTCGACATCGTGTACGTGACGCCGGTGATTTAGATACAACTTGACTCGGACAATGGATTGCGATAATAATAATAAAAAATGATATACACTATTGGAATGTGACACACCGGCGGATAGTCGAATTATTTATAGTGTTCCTACACGAAGTTATGAGTAGCTCGTCACAATATATAACAATCGAGTATCAACAATCCTTAAAACGGGTTAGTCACTGCTTTGAGCTTATAAGCATTATTCATAAATATATTAAACAATTTACCAAAATCTGTTTAACGGTTATAGTAACATATTAGTACTATACTGTGTTACTATTTTTAAAAAAAATATCGTATATAATAAAATATAATATATAATATAATAAAATATCGATGTATTGTTTTTATAACTTAATACGTCATTATTTAAGTGGTTTCAAAATTTCAAATTACCAAGTCCAATTATTATAGTCCTAATATTAAATCACATTTACAATTATATTAACTATATTGTTATTGGTATATGGTATTAATGATCACATTAATTCACTTGAGGTGTAGGTAATATTTTGGGTTTATAGATTAAACACTTACGATTGTATATCATTTTAAATATAAATTTATTTACCTACATCATAAAACAAAACAATTTTTAAATACAATTATGTGCGTGTGAATAATGGCATAGTAAAATATTACAATTTAAACAATACTGTATCAAAATACGTATTGTGTTTTACTTATTATAAAAAAAAGCTACAAAACATCAAGACGAATCTCAATTATGTGGTAGGTTCGTTACCATGGACTGAAACGCCTGATGAAGTCACTATTGATATTTATGATAATATTAGGAAGGAATTTGAATACTAATGTGAATTAAAATAACCCTAACCTAGCCCAAGAAACTTACTACTTGTTGACAAAAAACGCACTTATTAGGGTTATACTAAATAATATTCACGTAATCGATAGAATATTTTTTATAAATTAATGTTTGCTATGATGTTCCTAAAGACACTAATTATCATTGATGTATCTGAAACAAAAATCAGGACCGCAAAGTACTTTATTACATTTGAGCTACGTTTCTAAATCCGAAAGACATAAATTTAAACTCGAATTTTCCTAATAATTTTACAGTTACAGTTTTTAAATATCTTTTTCAGCAAAAGGAATTTGGTAATACGTGCGTATAATGTTGATCGTTAAAATTAACCTTTTGCTTTTTGTGGAGGAAGTATGTAAAGTCATGGATATGACGAATAAGGTAACGGGTCTGGGAGAGTTCAATTATTGAAAGCGCGATAATTCTCACAGTTGATGTTGTTTATCAAAACCTGGTAAAATGATGATGACCTTTAATATTATCAAGCAATGCCCATTGAACTTCAATCGAACTTTTTTTGACTAACTTAATTTATCTTGTGCCTGGTGTCGAGGTATTCACTTTATTGTCTCCAGATATTGTCTAGATGAAGTGCTTTATATTATGCCTAATATTCCAGGGTGTACTGCCTAGTCGGGCAACCTCAGGGTACATCTGAAGCAAGTTGTAGCACCTTGATGTTTCAATAATAAATTCGATGGATGGTATGCAGAATTTTATAGTGTGACCACTAGCAGCGAGTTAGGTGATACCATCTAAAATTCATTGATTTCGCTTATCTACAAAGAGATCTTAATATGTCAAGAAGTCGATGACAATAATGTGTTTGGACACATTCACAACTACGAATCTCTATGTAAAAGAAAAAAGTCTAAAGTTTAGTGAAAGTGTGATAGTGTATAATATACACTGTATATGGATATCTTCTTGAACCTTTCCACACGTGAGAACATTCGTGAGATAAGAAGAAAATATTAAATAAAATACTTGACGGTCATTACATTTTCAATATCGCGTTATCTGTTTACGTTAGCTGTTACAATATAATCCTAATTCTATTAATTTGTGCTGTAATGATATTAATTTGAATTGTAGACTTTTCTCTTATAAATTGTATTAAATGGAATTTATTTTTTGATAAATGAAAACAAACATGTTCAATGTTAAAGTGTATATAAACAGTAAACACCAATATATTATTTATATATACTTTATTTTTTATTGCAAGGGAATAATAAGTACGATAAAATATTTAATTGAATAGTTTTACTCATTCAACGATATATTTTTATTTAGTAAAAATTTCAATATTACAATGTTATTATTATGATTAAAATATTAAAAAATATATTTCAAGAATATTACAAAATTAGTGTCAATGTCTACATTCTATGGAGATTTCTGAAAGACTCAAGTTTAATCGTTGAACCTTATTCCTCGGTAAAGGTACAATTTATTATTATTATTGTTTGTATACTTTCACATCGACCGGCAGAAATATCGAGCCTCGTTCCAGGTCTTACTATTTTGGAAAAAAAACAATAGACGTGTGCAGTTGAAATAAAAACGGGAAGATTTTGAGGGATAAAATACACACATCAAATATAAGAACGAGATAGTTTTTATTACATGCTCGTATTAACCGCATCTTATATGTTGCCCTCTGTCAACGGTCTTTATTAGAGTGTCATGGTATCGAACTCGAGGGTAAGATGATGGTTGGGGACATTTAGAGATTGTGATAGACAAAAGAAAACCACCCTGAAATGTGAAATGGCCTAAGGAAGTATTTACGAATACATAGAATCGTCTTCATTGTCAACACAAATATTAGACAGTGCGATTGACGCATTTCAAATACCAAGACTACGTAGTGTATTATTATTATTATTATTGTATTTACCATTGCCTCGCAGAGTCCCGTGGACCATGACAAATTCTGTGGGAGAAGACGTTTTAATAAATAACTTTTATCACCATATTGTAAACACTCTAAAATACACATACTTCTTCATAAAATTACAATCCTGTTTTATGTTTCTGAGTTGTAATTGTACGCAATATTAAAAATATATTTGAATGGTTAAAAAAAATCATATACATAGTATATTATTATAAAATTTAATTACATATTAATATGGATTCGTTTCGTTGTCTATAGTCGTCATTGTCATAATGCATTGCACACTTAGTACACAATTTTATTTTATAAATAATCAAATAATATTGTTGGACATTATTATTCATATAAATAAATTAAATACAGGTATATATTATTATTTAATTTAGTCAAAAAACGATTCTCCATATTATTTATTTAAACTATTAAAAATTAAAATATATCTAATTATGTAATGTTTAAATCTAATTATTTATTAATTTATTCTAATCATAAAAAAAAAAAAATGTAAATTATTATTTAATAAAATATAATTCATTAACACTAAATAACTTTCAAATACAAATCGTATTATTTATTACTTTTGTAGTCTGCAAATACCTACGAGTATTATACTTTTTAAAATATATAATATGTCAATATTATGTTTCTTTTAATAAATATTTTAAATAAGTTATAATTAACGCATTTATTATAAATACACGTAGTTTTGATCAATAATTATTAAATAGGTAATAAACTTGAATAATAGCATTATATTATTTTACATGAAGGGAGAAATACTGATTCCGACAGTATACAAAATAACCATATTAAATTGTATCGTACTTAATTGTATTAATTTACCATGTCTCTAAATGATGGCTACATTATTAATTGTAAATGAAATTAATTCCCCCATTCCCATATTATATAACAATATCAAAAGATCAATATGAAAATATATAAAAAGTTAAAATATATTTATAAAAATTTAAATACAAAAAAAAATAAAAGTAAAAAATAAAAATTTTTTTTATGAATTTGAAATCGATTTGTCAATCAATATCTAAAATTATATTATCTAGTTCTAAAAAAGTTTACTATAAAAGTACATTTAATAAAAGAAATTTATAAAAAAATACTTTACTTCATTATTATTAAAATAATAAAATAATTTAATATTATGACCTTTAAAATTCATATTATCAATATAAATAAGGCTCTCAACTCTCAAGTGGTAACACAATTTTATATCTGAAAAAACAAATACAATAAAGGTCGATTAACATATAAATTACAGGCATTTTAGTCAATTTATTATTAGGTACCTATCACTAATTATAATATAGATTAATTAAATTAATTTTGAATTCCAAGTAATAATAGTTTAAATAATTACTATAGATAAATAACAGGAAAATTTTAATTTTCAATAAATTTAAAACAATTTCCAAAAGTTGCTTTTTTGGTGAAATTAGGAAGTCACATAAAAATAATTATAAAAATATACTCTTTAATTTTGCTACCACAAATATCCAATAAATAAATAAAAAAACAGAATTCTAAAATTTTAATTTTTCGCATACATATTGTAATTAGTAAAAATATCTGGGATTCTCTGTATATAATACGTTTGTTTACGTCTAAAAATAAAGGTGAATATAATTTTAGTTATTGAACTATGAATTTAAGGGATAAATATAGTTTACGTTGATAATAAAAAGATATTGATTTTACGATTGTACAATTTCGCAATTACGTAATTTGTAATCATAAAGTTATCAAATACAATCAGAATTTGAATACCTATACAAAAGTGATATTTATTGTTTAGAAAATTACCTGTTTCTATTCATATCTTGTTGATATAAACATAACAAATACATAATTTTTATGTAGATATTTATATATATATATATATATATATAGCTTTATTTAATAAAACAAAATGTATAGAAAACACCAATACAATTTATTTGGTTAGTAAAGCAAAGCCATTTTAAGTGAAATATATGCCTTTTAAGAAGAAAAGATAAGTATACAGTGAAGGTATACAATTCTGTTATTTCTTTTGAAATTAAAAATAAAAAAAAACATAAACAATTAGGTCCTATTATTCAAATGTGAGGGAACTTCTTAAAGTACAAAATGAAAGAAAAATAATTATAGAAGTAAGAATAATATAGTTTTAAAAAAATAAAATAATAATAATAAAACCATTATTTAAAAGACACATTGCTGGTAAAAAACAACGCGTGGAATTTAGTTTATTTTGAGTTTGAGATAAAAGCCAACTTTTTATCATTTATTTAATTAGTTTTAGACAAAATAAGAGAAAGTATATAAAATATTTAATGCTATTAAAATTATAAAAATTAACATTTGTTAAATAACACTAAGAACAATAAAAGTACCTTTTTTATATTTTCATTCAAAATAATTTGTTTAAAACAAATTAACATTATTATTGTAACTATATATATTCATATGTTCTTATACATACATTAATTTTTAAAAATAAGACAAAAAAATAATTTTAAATAAAATTAGATAATAAATGAAAGCTCATAGGTACCTACTTAATTTGTTCAGATAATTTGATAATTTATTTACCAAACATATTGAAAGGATTACTAGAATCATAATATTATGAAAAAACAAAATCTAAAATCTAAATGATATGTTTCTGATTTATCAAAATATAATAAATTAATTAATTAGGTATATTTTAGTACCTTGATATGTACCTATAGCTTTATGGTTTTATTTAAAAATAACAATAAAATAATATAAATCGGAGAAAATGTTGTATACACATCGTTCGTTATACTATGCAGTTGTTATAGTGAAATTAATTTATACAAAATTACAAACAAATTACATAAATTAATGATCATATTATTATTAGATCATTCTTATTAAGATGTCATAATCGCATATTATAATAAATTACTAAATAATAATAGTTTATTTGTTTCCGAACAAATTTAAAACGAAATATACGTTTTATACATATTTTAATATAAATGTAGTTACCTACTCTTGTCTCTTGACTACTTAAGGTTACGCGTGTCATTTGGACAGTTATGATGACATTTACAAGGGGACAAAGAATGTTATATAAAAATATTGTAGTAATAACAATGTTTGATAATAAAATATAATAGGTTCCGTTAGGTAAAATATTATATATTTATATTAAAATTTAAAATTGTATAACATAAATATTATTTTTCGTGTTTATTAGTTAATATTTAAAAATAAATTAGACACATTTTGGATCGTGAGATGTTCGTATTCGTATATTATATCACACTTAATTTAATTAAACGTTTGTTCACAGTACGTATACAAAATTAAATTTTACAGGCTTACAACTTTATAGTTGTACAAAACTGTACATGATAATGTTTTCATAGCACGAATAATATTATAATCACAATGAAATAACTATTATAATATTATAATAAATGTAAGTGAATAGTATGAAAAACTTGTTATTTCAAATGCTTATAGCCTGCAAATGTGTGAAATGGTTTTAGAGCTTTTTAACGAGAACTATAAAATTGCATAATACCTATTTCAGTACATCATTTATTAAAATTGATGTTATTTTGAAATGTATTTAATTATTTTAAATAAAAATAACAAGAAATAAATAAATTAATATGATTCTATTCAATATTACAATAATAATAAATAAATCGAAAAATTATTTAATATTTAATGTAAAATGTAATAAAGTATTCGTTTTTATATTGACTTAGAAGAATATTATAGAATAACAATTGTATTTTAAAAAACATTAAACACCATATATATATATATGTAAAAACTTTCAAGGGTTGAGCTAATAATATTGTGCTTTTCAAAAATATAATGTTACGATTTTGGTCTGACGTTTTGAAACCGTCGCAGGTTCCATCTTCAGACTGTATGGTAGATAAGCGTCTGACTATATTTGTGACACAGAAACATCAAAAATAATTATAAATAAAATATATTATAATTATTTCTTTATATTTAATTTTTTCCTACTTATATTAAATGTTTTAAATTAAAATTGTAAACAAAACTCCATAATCAGTAAATTAAAAGCCATTTTTTCTGTACAAGTAGATTTCTAACTAATTTACCTTTTTCAGTACATTATGATTTCCAAGATATTCAAACATAAAATATATAATATATACAAAATGCTGGGAAAGTTAATGAAATATTTTATTTTCTCAGTTAAGCTAATAGTTGAGTCTAAAAATTAAATTAACTTATAAACTTAGTTAAGTTAATTTATATATATATATATATATATATGTTTAACTATTAAAAGACATGCCATATTTGCAGAGAGCTAAGTAAGTATGCATTTAAAAAAGTAACATTCAATAAATTAACTTTAAAAAACAAACATAATATTAAAAATATTATTTGTATACTATACTAACTTTTAAAATAATTATTTTCACTAATAAAAATTATAATGAATTGAATTTATTAAAATTTAAATACAAATATATTAACCCAACTTGGATTGTAAAAAAATTAACTTAAACTTTTTAACTCGTTAATGTCCAGCATTGCAAATGGTAAGACATTTTTTAAAAAAAAAAATATATATTTATTTTTAAATCACTTCAGTACCTACTGATAGATTTAGTTTATTTTTAAACAAATACATAAATATTCAAACAAAGCTTATGTTTTTATTATTATAGTAACTACCTAATTACTAATTATTTTATAATATATTTTATATTATAATGGACAATATTGATGTCCATCATACAATATGTAAAATGTAATATTATATTGATTTATGAATAACTCTTATTTTACGGTTTAAATTAATACAAAAAACGAGTTCTTTTTGTTGTGCTATATTTATCTAAAATAAATTAAATAAAAAACGCTAAGACCTTTTTCATATTCCACCATTTATTTAACAAAAGCTTTAAAATGTATACAGAAAAAATAAATAAGAACGGTTATAAATCAGAAAACTTGTGTCACTTGTGGTCCAATAAAAGTTTTCAACTGGTCTGTAAATCAAACCATTATTTTTTATTTCATAATACTGCTAGCATAATTCCAATTTAATAAGAAACTTGTAAACAAATATTATGTTTAAATTTGACAGCTAATTAAACATTACCATTATACGTAAAAATTAATTCAATTCTTAATTCTCAAAAGATTGACAAAATTGATTTTTAGCAGAATCAAAATTTTAACCATAGATTCAATTTGAAAAACTGCAAAATCATAATGAATATCAATAACATATATAAAAATATAATTTATTATGTAGATACCAATTCAATTATAAGTAATATTATAGGGCAATAAATTAGTTTCTAACTAAAATCATAAATTATGATTTAAAATATATATGTGTTATTTAATGTGGAAGTTATTATTTTTCAAATCTTTAGATTCGTCAAAATAAATAATTATTTTAAATATTAAAAAGTATTCAAAATACTAAAATAACTAAAATAAAAAAAAAATTTAATGTAATATTATGGTACAACAATTCCCAAAATGCAATGTTTATTATTTATAGATGCAAATAATTTTAATTACATTTTTAGATTAGGCAAAATAATATAAAATTTACACAAATGTTCAATTTGAATTTAAATTTCCTTTCTTATATATATTTGGCGAATGACTTTATTCTAAATATTCATAATAATACAAATTTGTCTTTTATATTATAAAATAAATAAAATGTATTTAAAAATGTATGATAATTAAATGTAGCATAAGAAAATTAATTGTTGTTGCTTTAGAAAAAGTTAATCAAAAAAATATATAATTGGATCTTTAAAGTTTAAGCAAATTATTTTAAAAATGTACTATTAAATTTATTTTAAATTCCCATGAACTAGGATTGACATTTGGTATAAAACATTTTTATAAATTATGAATATCAACCATTTTATAAACTATACATCTTAACTAATGTATTTTACAATTTTAATATTGGTAATGAACAAATAATTAAAATCTCAAGAAATGTATGAAACATATTATAAGACAAAATATTGAACTATTAGATATATAATATTATATTTAATGTAATTAGAATTTTTTTTAGATTCTAAGCGAAGTGAAAAATGTATTGGTTTTACAATCATGTTTGTAGAAATAATGGTCCGATTACCAGAAATAGGGTATGCTTTCGTTAGTAAATTGCATCTTTTTGGTTCTTTATTTAGCTTATTTTTCGAATTTCTGAAACGTTTTTCCTTGGGAGAAGAAAAACTACCAAAAAAATGACAGAAAATTGTCATAATTTACGGAAATCTCAATTGTGATGAAATAAATTTTAGATTTTTCATGACAATTAATGCAATTTTGAACGTAGATACTTTAAAATTGTTTTGAGTTTTCTCTTAGGTAGTTTACTACGTGAAAAACTTATGAAAAGATCTATCGGTATAATTTATTGTATTATATGGAGTTTCACTCATAATCGTATTTTCTAATGCAATATCATTATATTCAAATCTTAATTATAATAAACCACTAATTTCTCCGAGAATCGAAGGGACAAAGAAGGAACGACCAAAATCGACCTTCCCGCTTTTTTTTTTTTATACATTTCGAATTATTAAAGTTAATTAAATTAAAAAAGTAATTACAAATTTTACATACACTTTAATACTTGATTATTATTTATTTATAAAGCAATATTCCAATACTTAGCCATGATATTTAACTAATTGAATGGGTACTTGTTTAAAAGTTTATTTCAACCATTTTATTCATTCTATAATATCAATGTATTTTTACTCTATAACGTATTATAATTGCAGGTTAAAGAGCATTTTGTCACACGAAACACGGATTTGAAATATGTAGAGTGGGATAGAATCGGTTTTGGATCTAATCGCGCTTGAATGCACCACAGTATAACATCACCGTATATAGTGTTATGTAAACACACTCAACTACGAACGAGAACACATATATCTACGTCTTGAAAACTTACAAGAGGGATAACATATTGTGTGTTTTTTGTAATGATTATTGTACTTTGAGTTTTTTAGAACTTGAGATAGGCCTTGAGTAGTGAAAATTGAGGATAAATAATATTTTAAGGAAGATACGTGACCGTGAATACAAACAAAGGCTTGACAAAGATATTATCAAGGCTAGACTCTTAACTTTGTTATAAGGATTAGGAACATATAGTTGGAATATGGTAAAAGCTTTTTTTAGTATCGGCAAAGGTTTGGTCCTTTATTATGACCATACAGTTATTTACACTTTACACGTAAACTATGTACATATTAAATAATGGATTAAAAATTATTATGATAACCTGACTTTATGAATAATCAAAACAAACTTATAAATTAAATATACCTAATAATCAAAACAATTGCAATTGTATATAGTAAAATTGTTTATAATAAAATAGTATAGGAACCTACAAAGTATAATTTGAATAATGTACGTTTTATTAAGTATAAAATTATGTCGAACAATCATGTATAGTCATAATATAATTGGAAGCTCTTAACTTTTAAACGATAATCATACCGGAATCAGAATTCATTTAAGTAGTGAATATACTAGATTAATTTAAAATACATGGGTTTTCTATACTAAATAGAAATGTATATAAATTATAAACAATTTGAGATAGGTTTTATATTTTGAATAATTTATTCTTTTACGTTTTTTACTTAATAAAAAGTGTATATTTATTATCGTACCTAACTAATGATAATTATGGTACTTACAATATTTTTTGAACAATTTGATAAAAAAAATAATAATAAAGTATGAACTAATTAAAACTTTCGTGGATTAAACTAATATTATTTTGTTTTGTGGAAATATCCACCTTTTTAATACGGTGTAAATATATAACACAAGTTTATGTAATGACCTTTGTCACAAACAAAATATAGTATTCAATAGGAATATGGTACGGTTATACATGCATTTGTTTTAAGGTATTTATACCTTAATTTTAATAGATACTAATTGAATTAAAATATAATACTTACAAACAAATATAATAACCAAATATTTTTGTACACAATTTAAAATATAAATAACATAATATATTTATTAGATATTATATTTGCTTATTGGTTTATCATATTTAATATACCTATAATGAAAAAGTATGCTTTTGGTTTAATTTTAATCATATATAAAATAATAGACATAGGTACGTAATATATAATTAAGTTTATAAAATATTTTATGTTTTACTTAAAATTGTAATTGTTTCTAGTAGGTACATGTAAAACAAATTCGCAAGTTGGTATGTAATGTATGCAATTCAGTAAAATTGTATTTATTATTAGTTATTATCATGAAATATATTTTATTAGTTACTAATTACAAAAACAATGGTGGCTATAAGGGACAGCAACGGCCTGAGCCTCCTTATGGACATAACAAGTAGGTTAATATACATTATACTACTCTACTTTCAATTGTTTTGATCTAAACATTTAAAAAACAATATTTTAAAATATATATTATGAAGGTTTTTGATCATTAAAGTCGAAATTAAGATTAAAATTTCTCATTGCCAACAATATATGAATAATAAAACAATAAACTAATAATAATAATCCTATAGGAAACAACATTAATCGCGATCGTATTACGATTTTTTTGATAACCTATTATGTATTTAATATTATTTTTTGCAAATTTAATCCACTACCCCCCTAAAAAAAAATCTAAATCCGTTAATGTACAAAATAGTAATATTCTATACAAACATTATTTATATCATATAAAATATATATTATATAATAGTATAGTCAAAATAAATACGTTTTATTTTGTCTGAATTTTCCACTGGCGCTATTTTTAAACATAGATACTTATTTGAATATAATACAGAAGTGAACATAAAATCTGTTCACCGAAGCGCAAGGAAAATAATGTTAGACTAAAGTGACCTGTGCTGGGTTACCGAATGTATTTTCCCATGAAGCTCTTGTGTCTAAAAGGTTTTGGTAGTAAAATACCCTTTCTTTATTATCTACAGTTTCGCTGAAATGAGATCTTTGTAAAAAATCTCTAGCTTCATGAATCCACTCTTGTCCACCATTTGGAAATTGATGGAAACTTGGTATACAGTGACTTGTTTTATGTAATCTTTATATGGTTTATGATTTATATACCATAAATGATAAATATAATTATAGTGAAATAAAATATATTTCTATTTTCTAAACTTTTAATGACAAATAATTACATTTAAATTATTATCAAATTAATGTAGTATTCAGAGTAGATTTTAAATAATTTTATAATAACAATCTTATCTTTAATATTTAAAATAAAATGTAAAATTATCTGCTATGGACTTTATCAATAAAATTTATATTTTTTTCATAGTTATTTCCTTTTTGTATATATTGTACTATATATATATATATATATATATATATATATTCTGCTATAATAATTTGGTTATTATTATATTATATTTTTGTTTATTCAATTAAATTTGAGCTATATATAAAAACATTCATAGTTTGTGCTTGCAATGAATTGTTTTACGACAAAAATATATTTGAAGGCGTATAAAAAATATCAAATATTGTGTGCCATAGCATATTAATTTTACCTTAAGACATACTTAAAAATAGTATAATATAATTAATTTTTTTTCTTGCTGTGAGTAATTTATTTTATATGATATTTTTATTTATTAATAGAATATAACATTTAAATATTAATAATAATAAGGTAGGTACTATTTTACGAGATGTACTTTTAAACAATTTCGTTCGAATAACTACAATTTAATAATCACTAATGAGATAATAATAATATAATTGACGATAGAACTAATATTTGATGTTCAGGACACATATTATATTATATTGCTTCTGGCGAAATATGTACTTAATCAGAAAATACTATCGATGTACAGACACGGATAAGGTCGTATCCGCAACATCTGGACGCATAAAACTTTTTTTTTCATTCCAAAAGTTTTTTTTCTACCAACCGTAAAACAATATTATCCTAAATGGGTAAATCTAACCAAAGCAAACTCTAACCGGAGGGTATAGCAAAACGTTAGATCGTTCTTCGAATTATTGAATATTATATTACTAAAATAAGCTGATATTTGTAGTCTGAAACGTGATAAAGCACCCGTTATATTATTATAAACTAAAATCTTAAATCTTACGATGAGAAAAGGATTATTGCCCGTGTCGTCGACTGTTGTTTATTTATAAAGATTTTGGGACGAACGTGAGCTTATAGCTCCTAAACCCACCCTGCAAGATGTTTGATTATCTAATCCAGTTTCTCAGTCATAGAAAATAATATTCGTTAGCGTTACAGATTTAATCTCCAATATCTAGTAATTATCGTTTATTGATTAGTATTTCGATGTTTTCGTTTGGATTAAACATTTGGATTAGTAGTATACTCCGAGAATACGGTCGACTGATACCAATGAAGTTGTACAATAATGGAACTAATATAATTTCATGTCACATTAAAATACAATTATTATTATTGCCTAATTATTATTTTTGACAAGATAACAGTAAAGGTTAGTTAAGCAATAATCATAAATATAGAAATTAAATAGGCCGAAACATATGTTTCGAGTGTATATTATCAATAGCAGTTGTGCGTGAATACCTAGTTTTTTATTAAAAATTTTGTAAATTTTCCGCTTGTGTTTATGCAGGAAAAAGGAACTTCATGAGAACAGTCTTATCGCACAAAGTCGAGAAACCAGCACATTTCTTGCCAATATTTCCCTTAAAACTTTTTGCGGGTCCCTTTATGCCGTTGGAATCTTTCCAAAACACACACCCACAGACACATACACACACATGTCCTCACACACTCTTTATACGTTTTCGACATTTTGTTATAATACGTCATAATATTAAAGAGATGTGATGTTTCGTTTTTTTTAATAACAAAATGAATAAATCCACCGAAGATGATCGAAACGTAGGAAAAAAAAAGCGTGCAGTTGTGGTAACTATTTCCACAAAAGGAAACGATCAATATCTTTTCGTTCGCGAAAGTTCGAATTTGACGATATCGAACACGGCTGTCATTTACTAGTACTAGTAGTCGAGGAGTACTGATCTCCAGACGAGTGAAAACTATAATTAAAAGATAACTGTAGGTAAATTTATAAATGTATTTATTATTACATACTACTAAAATTTTGGAACCAAACTATACAGTTCTCCAGATTATTAAAATAATTAAAAAATTCGCGACTGTTTACTGCTGTTAATTTAGTGTAATAATAACTATGCAACTGGTTAATTGTCATTTGCTTTTAGAGATTAAATTCAATTCAAATGTGTTTTACTCACAGTGGTAGCTGTGAGATTGCTAGCCGACGCGCTCACACTCACGGTCGCACAAATTATTCGTTGCGATTATTACTTATTATTAGACGCAGATATTAATATAATTTCAAACGAAACGAAACCGACGATAAATTAATCGATTTGATTGATAACATTAACACGACAATATTATTACAATGCCGACACCGAAAGAGAAAATCCGTTTTTCTAATAGCCGGAAAACGCGACGAGAACGTATAAACGAAACGCGACGCAACCGCCAGGCGACGTAGCGCGTGACACACGGAACTATCGCGTCGTCGGCTGAAGACCAAACAACGTGGTCAGGGATTTCGGGAGGCGCGTGCGTCCCTTACCAGGATATATCCACGTCGAATTTATACTCGTGCCGCCATCTGTGCCGAAGGGTCACGTTGATATTTCGATTATCCTTCAGCGGCACGCGGTGGTAGAAAACTTAAACAAATTAATAAAAAGTAAATTGATTACGACATCACGACGTGTAGATGGAGCACGAGATTTCAAATCCACAAACTATATGGAAAATTACAAAAAAAAGTTTAAAAATTAAAGGGGTGATCAAATTTAAAAAAAAAAAAAAAACATTTATAAAATATTATAAAATTACCCAAAATTTCAAAACTGTTTAACTGGGGATAAGATGGAATTAATAATTAATTTATAAATCATGCAATACAACACATTTTATGTAGTCCTTCGTTTTATATATTAATGTAAAATTAAATATTAAATTTTAATCAATTTTAAATCAAAATATGTTGTATTATACACTTAGGTCATGGGAGTGTTTATTAATTGAACAAATTGCACATTTCGTCGAATGTACTCGTATTTTACTAGATTAAGAAAATTATTTTCCTTTTAGAAACCCCATTTCTCCAATAATTTCTACATTATTTGTAAATAATAAATCATCATTTTAAATGTATTCTAAAAGGATACCCGTTGTATTTCAGTCACTTAAGAGGCTAAAGAGACATATTATATGGACAATTGGACATATTATAAGAATGGCTATTACGACTTTTGGGTAGGTCGTAGGTATTTAGCTAAATTTAAATTTTAGCATTAATGTATAGTTATAAAAAAATATGTTGGATTATCGTGTTGGTGTAAATATTCAATATTACATCAATAGTAAATCCTAAACATACAATTAATGTTATTTCTTAACATAAAAGTGCAATGACCGTATTATTATTTATGAAACAATATTATAATATTGCATTGGTGCTAATATGCAATAGGTATCAAAAAAAAAATATATATATATATATATAGATAATATTCAATTCTACTAAAAATATTTAAATTTTAGAAGCTTATAAAAAGAATTGTCAGTCATGATTATCAAAATATTTTGTAAAAAGATTAAGTTGTAATGATAAGACTTCAATAAAATTTTCAAATCGATAAACTGAAAATTGAAAAAAATATTAAACATTTTTGGAAAAAAATTCAAAACTCTATACCTAGTCAGAAAATCAATCAATCGTTTTATGTATTACATAAATATTATATTTAAAACAAATTATTTAATGTTTTACGTTAATATATAAAACATTATTTGCGCAAAACAGTCTTAGAATATCGTAGATTAATGTTAATTGGTAATATTTTGTATGAAACCCAAATCCAATATAGCGGCAATAGTTTGTAACATACTTTGCACAGTGGGTATATTGATGTAACTACTAATAATTATTAGGTATTATTTGTATTTAAATCTATGTAATTTATATTTTGTACATATATAATGTATATGCATTGAAGTATATAGGTATACTTATTAAAACAACAGTAGTAAAAGGTAAAATAATTATTCAATAATTCAATTTATAAATAACTATAATGGGAAAACCCAACATTTAGGTATAGAGTTATAGAAAAAATACCAAAGTTGATAGTACGATTTTTTTTAGGCAATTAAAGTATTAAATGAACATAAATTAAATTATGTAATAGGTGGGATTGTTCTATTCTATAATGTCATTTGATTGGGTTTTACGCGACTACATTGACCAACCAAAACGGATGACAATGAAAATGAGCGGAAATGATGCGCAGAAAATCGGAGTTCGAATAGTCCTCAGTCGACGAAGAATTACACTTAGTACTTAGTTCGTCGTCGAGTCTTCAACACCTCTGCCGATATTTAATTTCGTTTTTATGTTTCCGCGGTTTTAATATTAATTCGTGGCAAATTTTTATTTCTTTTTCTTAACTTATTTTGTCTTATTTATTTATTTTCATTGTTATCCATTAAAATTTAATTAATTTGTTTGCAACCATGTCTACTTTTAGAAGAGTAAGTTAATTAAATTATCTAAATGTTTTATTTTAATATCTATGGGACTAATATACCTGCGTGTTCTCCTAAACCTTATATTTATTTATTTTTATTATTCAAAATATTTTTAAGCATTATTATGAATTTTATTTTGACATTTATTTTTAAAATTATTTTAGGGATCATTTTTTCAAAACTAAGATGTTCCTGCCGTAACTTCACCTACTGTGAGTTAAGATAGAAGTACACTAGACTTTCATAGCTTGTTTTGTTCACCTAATCAGTCGACAATCTATTCCTAATTATTCTACACGGATAAGACAATACTCGGCTCAAGTGAGTTAATTATTTTTATTTTTTAAATATTAAATATAAATCTATGGCAACCGCATTTTCATTAATCTCTGACGTCACATAATTTTGTAAGCAATTTGTCGTTTCTATGTCTATAAGTTTTATAATATAATATAATTAAATATATTATTATTTCGCGTTCTCTATAATTTTTACTAAAATTTTGTTTATTTATTTATTATTATTTTTGTTTTTATATTATTATTATATTATATTTTAATATATAATCATTGACTTTCAGGCTATTGACGAAAACGATGGTTCCAAATCTTACAATTTAAAGTTCATGGAGTCACCATCGTCGCGAGATTACAGTACTGTTTACACTCCGCAATGGAACGCGAAGCGGCAATTATTAAAGTGATTCTATTGTAAAAATTGTTTATATACTTACAATTAATTTTTTTCTTTAAAACATAATGTTAATAATACAATATGTTTTGAATAAAATAAAATATTCATATTTATAATTTTAAAAAAAATGTTGTAAAATGTTAGTAATATTTATGTATATTGATATATTATTATAAAATATACCTTATAGGATAGTGTGTGTATTAAATGAATATATTCATGTTACATATTTTATATTTTGTATGGCGGTTGATGAGGGGAGTGAGTGAGGGAGTGTCTGGTGGTAGGGGGTTATTGGAGGAGTCGTTGGTGGTGGCAGGTGCAGCAGAGAGTGGTGGGAGTTGGTGAGAGTTGGCGGAAGAGTGGGAGCTGGGGTGGCGGATGGTAGGGGGAGTTGGTGGGATGTCGGATGGTTGTGGGGAGTGGGTAGGGGGTGTTTAGGAGGAGCAGGTGAGGGAGTGCCGGATGGTAGGGCGAGTGGTTGTTGGGATAGCGGAGGAGTGGTGAGGGGAGTTGGTAGGGTGGTGATGATAGGTGGAGCGGGTGCGGGGATGGCGGATGGTAGGGGGAGTTGGTGTGGGTGGTGGTTGCCGTTAGCGGGTGAGGCGGAGGTAATTGAGTGGGTAGGGTGATAGGTTAGTTGATGGTAGGGGTAGCGAGTGACGGGTTGGTGGAGTAGTTGGATTTAGAGAGAAGAGGAGTTTAATTGTACAAAAATGTACAAAATAAAATACATATAACTAATTTTTTATCGTCATATAATTATTTTCAATTGTAAGTGCTAAGGTAAAGTTACCACATCAGCGCATCAATAAATATATGGGATATGGGAATATAATATTTTTTAATAATAGTATATTAATATCGTTTGATATTCATACATTAGGTATATGGTATTAATAATGTTCCCAATAAACAATTCCACGCTACAATTAATTATTGTAAAAAGATTGTTTTTAGAAAATTGGACATCAATATTAAACTATAAAATAATATACTTAGTTTAGTTATAGTTTTCATTTGAAAATAATTGTACGCTAGATGGCAGCATATAAAATCGTGCCATAATATTTAATAAAGACCGGATTTTTATGCAATAAACTGAAAAATACATAATATTATATTGCCGAAATGTGCAATAACGTGCAATTTTAATTGATTAAAAAATTAATTGTTTAGTGCAAGTAGGTTAGGTTAAGTATTATAACACGACAGTCTATAAATTGTTCTACCGTCAATTTTAAGTTTTAGACATTTTTCAATTCAACACTTGCTTAGATGAATTACTACTATTTTTAGAATTTTAAATTATTTAAATACTTGTATGTTTTAATCATTTAATAAAACGTATCCTCTATGGTCGCAACGGACAGACTATGAGTCAACCGACGTAAGTATATCGGTCATATTCGTATAGACGAAAAGTTGGTTGTTGATCGAAATTATTTGTTATATTTATATGTTTTTAATTACCCATTGAAATATAAATGATAATATATTATTTATCGTTCATCATAAAAGATTCAATGAAAAAACCAGCACACCCCAAAATGTTTACACTAATTGCAAATAACGAATATGCATATTCGTCGTAATCTTTATATGACATTTACGTAAAAGCCCAACAAGAAAAAATACTTATGTATACGTATCATGTCTGTGATAATAATTGCATAAAATATTATGAAAACATATGTTTTAATATAATAAAATATAAAATGTAAATTTTCGTGCAGTAATCACATAACGATTAACGTGTAGTTTTGTGCAAAATAAAATTTGGTTTACATTATTCTATTTCGTTTAATTAGAATTTATATTTTATTTGTATGAAATACAGTATACTGAATGAAAATGTGAATTTTCACGATAAACCGGTCTTTAATTATTATAATATAATATTAATCAATGATCATGCTATGGACCAGAGGTATCCAATCTTTTTTTTTATTGCCGTCCAAATATATGAGATATGTTTCAGCATCGTGAACCAAAACTATAAGAAGGGTAGACAGACAATGAGATAAGATTTAAGAGAGAGAAATTCGATAGTAAAAATGACAATCATTTTGGCGGGCCGGAGTCATACCGCGGCAGTAGGTTGGAGATCCCTACTATAATATGAGCTACACATACATAATATTTTATTATTTTTATTATTTCAACAAACAAAATAATAATAAATTAGTTTTATGGAGTTGTATTTTTTAAGTGTGCAATGTTACGTCAAAACCGCTTATGATATTATAGAATGAATTATGTAGTTGAAACTAAATAATTATAATGTAATTTATTTTCATGGTAGGTATACGAATTATACTAAAAAATATTTTAATTTACTATTCAAGGGAAAAACAATATTGTAACACCTGTATTATAAGAGGCGTATGGATATGCATAAAACGATCTTAGACAGATAGGTAATTTACTACAATATAAAATATTTGTTTAAAACATGAAATAACCCTTAAGCTACGTAAGATTAGTATTTTATGTCTTTGAATCATGTTTATCATATTCTCATTTGAGCCAAGCAGCTTAAACATTGTCACTACCAAAGTACCAAACATGATTTTTAATATAAATAATTAGTATATTTAGTATATTTATTATATTTAATATAATAATATAGTAAGTAAAGATAAATTTTTGTAAATGTTATTTTAAATTTGTTTTTTAATGTAATGTTATATACCTAATAATATAGCGCTAGTTGAGTATTAAGCTATAAGCGTAAATGTGTCTTTTTCAGTGATGGACAGCAAAATGAAAAAAAAGTGAACATAAGATTAAGCTTTTACTAACTATTTCCGGTGTTATCTACGGAGGCCATTAGAGAAATGAAAATAGGAAAGAAGCTTTTAAAAGATTCTACAAACTAAACATTTATATAGCTCTAGAATTTATTCTTTTCACATTCTGCCTTGAACGTTTTTGACATTTAGGTGTTCTGAATTCCAGATTCTTTTTACAAAATAAAACTACACAATATAATATTATATATCTACTCGTATCTATTTAGATATGAGCTAATTGATAGAGATAATAATTATTTTAAGTAATATTATAATTTTTTTATACATATATTTTATACGGCTTATACGATTATATAACCTCAAAACATTTGTAGGTGCATAATTATATTTTATGTAATTATTACTACGCGATATTGATTAGGTTAGTAGTGGCATATTTACAAGTTGTTGACGAATGAATAGAAATTAGGAATTGACTTAAAAAAGTAAAAAGTATATATATTATATGAAATTATTATATTCTTATACCTAATAATATTTTTTGTTTATCAAATAAAAATATTTAATAAATGACTTTTCATGAAATTAGTAGAAACAAATTAAATTTAATACTACAGCCCACGTACGTAGAATATAATTACATTATATTATCAATTAAACTTGTTTGTATTTCGTTTGAAGTTCTTTAGTTATTTTATTGTATTGAATAAATTTAATAATATATAAATAAGTGATCAGAATATATACGTTACACGTCATTATATTATAATTTATAATAATGCTGTAATGAAGATAATGAATGTAATTTCCATAAAATATTTGATACGAAATTTTAATAAGCATTATATTATACAGGGTGATTTATTAAACGTAGAACTTATTAGCTTTCGATTTTTAAATAGAAATACCAATTCTTTTATAACAGAATTATAATATTATTTTTCTAAAAACAATTTTCACGATTCTACACATTTTATTTCCATGGACTATTTTCTAAATTATTAAAATGTGAAAATCTGATTATTAAAGTTGCTTTTTTTTGTACCTTATTTACACTTGCCATTTACACGTCATACGTTTCACCTTATGTCACATAAGTTATTGTAGACGTTTGAACAATAGCTACCATTCGTAATAGTGTTAATCACAACCCAAAGGCCGATAGGCGTAGCGTGATGAATAACTATGGACGCTATTATAGTACCCAACTGAAAAAAAACCTAGGGAATATAAATTATTTGCGTTTTAAATAAGAGGAACTTGTAGCTATTCTTAGGGATCTAAAGACACCCCCTCCCCTAGCTATATGTCTATTTTTATGAACTTTTGAAAAAAGTATTCGAAGGTATTTGTAAATACTTTTTAAAAGTATATTTGGATTTATATTTAAATAATCTCTCAGTCAAGTATTTAAAAACTTATTTTAAATACTTCTTGAAAAAGTATCAAGATTTGTATTTTAAATTCATTTTTAAATTATTTTTTAGAAGACTGTAGTCTACAATATCATGACTATAATATTATTATTATTCATGAATGATATAATAATATAAATTTAATTAATATAACAAAATTCAAATTAAATTATTCATTAGTTTATTATTATATATTCATGTTTTGATGTTTGATTCATAAAATAAATGTTGATACTTAATATATATATATATGAAATAATAAAATAGTTTAATTAGTTTAGTATCGTTTCTAAAATTGTAATAATCTAATAAAAAAATCTTAAATTTCGTTACAAAAATACAAATGATTTAAAAGTTAACTATAAAGTTTCATGAAATTTATCATACTTTTATGAAATATATATTTAAAATTAATATTTTAATAGTTAAATGAAACTTTTAAAATATGATAAGTCATACATAGTCTAGAATAAAATTATTTTTTTACAATAATTTTGTTCTTAATTAATTACACTTTACATTTCCCTCTAAATATTTAACGGTTGTTTCTAAAAATGTTATAATTATTAAAAAATATATAACCACATTTATACGTATTTATAGGTACAATGTTACAGTTAAGATAAAAATAAGAATTAGATAATAAGAAGAATTATTTAAACTATAAATTATTATATAGATATCATATTATTATTTTAAAAATATGATAAAATTTAAATTTCTTTACTTTAGAACATGTTTTATACTTGTTAGCTTCGAAAATGTTTAAAATACCGCAATGTTAAATAAAATAGTTTAATAGTTATATGTATAAAATGGATAAATGTTTAATATTATTTACGTAAGTTTGATCATTTCTTTTTTCCGGATCGCTTACTTATCTGTATACGAAACTATCTGAATTTAATAATAAATAATCCAACAATCAATTAGTTGAAAAAGCTTTTTCCAGAAAATCACCTTGTACAATCGAATGTGTTTACGCATCAACGGTATTCTTTATCAATGTTTAATTTAATTGATTGGCTCCGGTCTTCTTGATGGATTGCTACAATTTTACTTATTCTTTTCTACCTTGCACCGAATTATCCGGACGATTAAATCTGAGTTCATTAATTACGCGGATTTTTTTTTTTTCATTCTGCTTCGTCATATAACAAACTTGGCAAACCGTTTTTGAGGGGTTTAGTATTATTAATCATACAATCGATAAAATCTTATTTTCTTAAACTTTACTATTTTCTTTATAGGTAATTATTATTATTTCATAAATGTTATATTACAACGTACACAATACACATATTATAAGATTGGAGTTTACCTGTGTTTATATTTTTTTTCCAATATAAATTAGTAAGTTATATTTGTTTTAAAATGATAAATATTGTTACTTTAAAGAGAAAATAATATTTGTATAAAATAATAATATTCAAGTATTGTATAGAGATTGCAGATATGTATTTATGAAAATGTTTTTTTCATTGTGTGAATAGTAAATTTATACCATACATAAATAATAATAATACGTATTATAAATAATACGTGATATCTCTTGACCGCAAGATGATTTTGTAATATTGAAGTTCGATTCCGGATGTTCCTCCTTCGTCCCTTTGGTCCTCGGAAAAATTAGTGGTTTATTATAATTAATATATGAATGCAATGATATTGCATTAGAAAATACGATTCTGAGTGAAACTCAATATAATACAATGTATTATAGTGATAAGCTGTTCCAAAATTTTACCACGTGTGTAAAATATCTATGTAAATACTCAAAAATCATTTAAAGTTTCTACGATTAAATCTCAATTAATTATCACGAAATAAAAAATTTAAATAACAGAAACTGTAATTTTGCCAATTTTCCGACATTTTTTGGTAGATTTTTTTCTCCTAAGGGAAAACTTTAGAGAAATTCGAAAAATATGCCATGTTAATACCAACTAGATACAATTTGGTACGGAAAGCATACCCTATTTGTAATCCGACAATTATTTCTCCCCGAAAAAATGTCTTCATATATAAAAAAAAATCTTCATAACCTAATTTTCGCCTAGAATCTAAAAAAAAAAAATATATTATTTTATATTTCATATATTGCTTCTATAAAATTTTCAAATCGATAAACCCAAAATTGTAGGTAATATTAATTTTTTTTGTAAAAAAGTTCATAAATCTATATTATGCCAAATAATCTACTAATCAGTTCCAAAATTTTACTACACTTGTATAATACCTATGTTAGTACTGAAAAAATGTTTCAAGCTCCTACGATCACAACTTAATGAGTTATCACGAAATAAAAAATGAAAAATTACGGAAATCGTAATTTTGCCGATTTTTTGCCATTTTTTGGTAGTTTTTCTTTTTCTAGAACTTTGGAGAAATTCCAAAAATGAGCTTAATAAAATACCAATTAGACGCGATTTGCTACCGAAAGTACACCGCACTGTGATAATCGAACCATTATTTCTACCCGAAAAAAGGTTTTTATACATAAAAAAAAAACATCTTTGTAGAAACAATACATTCCGCTCAGAATCTAAAATGTTTCAAATAAATCCATCAATTAAAAATTTGTATAACAAAGTTTGAATAAAATATTTGATATTTTTTAATTTTTAATTTTAACAAAACGTTTTATGTAATATTCATATTATTAATAAGTATCTGTTTGTACATTGAATTTTTGTTACTTCATAATATTTTTATAAATGTGTATGTAATATAAGTGAAAGAGCGTTTTAATTTTGTATAATGCAGTTGATACGATGTTTTTAGTTGAAATAAAACAGTATATAAATAATTTAATTACGAGCCGTCAAAACTTCCTATAATATATTATTTTATGGGTTTAAAACACAATATTTATAAATTGTTTAATTGTTTGTCTATTTTATTATTTAAAAATATTTAGTTTTATATGTTTAAAACAATGTAGTTTTTAAATGTCTATGATATTGTATAACAAAACTTAAATGTATATATAACAATAAAACATAATTCTATGAGTCATGTGTAATAATAATACATAACCTTTAAATATATTGTTTGGCTAAAATTATTATGTAGAAGGTAAGATTAATTAAATATTACATCCCGTACTTTTGGTATTTCCAGCAAATTATTGGATTGCACTAAGAATTACCGGTTTTAATCAGACCTGAAAGCCTCGGGAATGCGATCTGAAAATTCCAGCCAAAAATTCGATATTAGTGTGCACCCTATTATTAAATATGACCAAACATGAAATACTTGGGTCTAAAATCGTATTAAAACTTTTTCGGGGGGTTTGTGTAATCAAAATTTCCAATAATCACATAAATTAAATTAAAATACTTCATTTTTTCTTTAATTTGTATTTCATATATACGTATTACAAATTTAATCATATTATATTATTAATGCAGAATATATTTGAGTTTAAAATATTACAAAATAATAACAATATAAAAAAAAATCTAAACTAATAATAAATCCATTTTATATTAAATACTTCCAATTACATTTTTATTCAGTCTTTAGTTTTAGTATATAAATAATTTCATAATTAATTTTTCGGAAAAAGTACAGTCATAGATGATAATACGTTATACCTAAATAATATTATTAAAAAAAAACATTTGTACTATATTATATACAATACAGAATATAACACATTTTATTATTATTCAGAAGATGTATAATATCTATTTTTACTTATTGTGCAATATTATATCGTTGTCTTCCTATATTGAATTTAATCAGACAATCAAACTAAACATTCAGAATATGCATTCATCTATAAAATTGTGGTAAATGTGAATCATTAATATTGATTTTCATTCGTAAGCATTTCATAATAAATTTCATCCAGAGACATTATTTTCACCCACAGAGTTCACACGTTCTCCACTGTTTAATTAAATGGGCATTTCACCCCTAAACACATCCAAACGCATTAATAATAATTGCCCTTTATACTAAAGATATCGTATTTGTGTGGTTCATATTCTATCCTCTCATAAAAATAGGTTTATACCGAGGTATTATTTGATCAGACATTATTTTTATAAACCAGACACACATGAAAGTTTAAAATATATTGTGTAGATTTATGCACTTTAAGTATGTAAGCATAAATTATACTGTATAATCGTTTATTATCAAATATTTTTAAACTATAATAAATCAATTTTAAAATCTAGTGATAATTTGAAATATACATGAATTTCCAGTGAAAAATGATACAATAATTGATGCACTGGATGCACTATCTATGCCCTTATCTAGTATATACTAGCTATTTGGAGCAAACTAAGTTTTAAGTTTTGATTAATATTATTATTTAATGTATGATAATATTATTTATCAATCGTAACAATATTGTAAAAAAATATCACGTAAAGTTCATGTGTGTGAAGTTTTTCGGTGAACTTCAAACCAATGTCAAAATTTTTGCAACAATTTGCAACACTAATTACAATTTATTCAACATATTTTTTACAGTAGATATCGAAGAACATAGATTTAGGATTGATGTGTGTGTAGTTGGTCCCTCCACCACATCTGTTTTTCTTCAAAACAATGCCAAAATTTGATAACTTTTTTTTTTAAATTGGTTTATATAATTAATAAAAATTTGTTTAACTATTCTTATAGAATGTACCTACTTGTATTTTATTTAAAAAAATAATCAAATATAATATTTATTTATATTTCCAGAAATATAAGTTTTGATTTAATGGATTTTGGTTGTTTATATTCTTACAATTTTTTAACTTAATCAATTTAAAAATATAGTTATATTTGAAACAAGTGTATGTATACATACATAGTACTTACATACAAGTATTAATATAATATTAATACTTGTGTTGGAAATTATTTTTTTTACCAACTAAACATTTAAACATTTCAAATAATTAAGTATTTTCTTTTCTTCTTCTTTCTTCAGTTTAACGGTTCTTGTAGGAACCGAGTCTCCAATATCCATAAGCAATTCTCTCCATTATTCCCCGTCGAGTGTTAATTTGTTCAATTGATAATCAAGTATAACATTTAATAATCAAAATATGTACCTACCCACATTTATTTTGGTATAAATACTATAATCGTATATTATGAACGTATAGCTAGAGATATTAAAAATGTATTTTAACGTGTTGTTAGTGAATTATAATAATTTTCGGAGATCTTTATGCAATAATAAAATATATTCATTAAAATTTAAATAACATTTATTACGGTTATTATTTGAATTTATTAATTTTCGGTTAAATGCTTTTAGCATAATATTATTATTAGCACACATTTTCAGGTTAATTTACGCAGTGTGGTTTTACGAGTACGAATGTGTGGTGAAATTTATTAAAATACATAGAGCAAATATTGCAAAGCGGACGTTTACGTTAAAATAGCTGGAACTGCAATAATTGGAATCACGGTTGTCAGCGAGTTTTTGAGATAAATTTTTAAAAAAAAAAAGTAGCCAGCTACTGTGTAATTTAAAATACACCCTACCTACATCGCCACATTTACCGCGGTACCGAATCTATGATATATCACAATGATTTCCTCCCTCCGGTACGCTCAATTTAACATCAATTAAACAGTCAGGAAAATCCTAATATATTGAATACATATATATATATTTAATAACGTGGAAAAACTAGGGAAAATCGTATAAAATAATAATAAAGGATACGCGTTGAATAGTGACTCTAATGAACCAACCCTTATGCCGTTTTGTGTTCCCATTCGCTAACTGTGATTTTTTTGTTACTTTTGTTTCAATGTCATCATGCACATAGCAATATTGTACAATATGTGATGTACGTTGGCAAAAGTTGCAGTTTCGTCGAAAAAAAATAAAGCGTTCAATCGATACTTCCGCGTACACAACTATACGTATAATCTCCGATTGTTATTCGACCATCGACAAAGAGTGCGTTTAGAGTAGCTTTTGAGCTTTTCATTTTATGCGACTGTATTATATCAATAATATGATACGAGCATAGAAACTATAACACGACGACGTCATTTTCCCTCTCCATCTCGCGACCACAAACAATATGGGTTCCTTTAATAAAGACATTATCGTATTTTACACTGATAAGACGTCCGCGCAGCACTTCAAATGCGATTTCAGTGTTCAAATCTCAAAGGAATACGTACGTTTTACTACTATTATATGATTATGAATAGTGACAATGTTATATACACGTAAATATCGACTCTTTTGAGTTTTTGAAAGCATTTTTTGTGTATAAATTTTAATAACATTTACCCCTTATAATATAATGTATATAAGTGTTCAACCTAAAGAAAAAATATCATTTATAATGCACTAGTATGACGTAATACATTATGGTCATAGTGCATTGAAAAAAAAGTATTATAGTTCAATATAATGGCTGTACAATGATACGTATAATTTTTATCGTTTACAATTGATTTTTAGTTACTCTCAAAACATGAACATTATTTGAAATGACATTGAAATTTTAAAATTATAATTAGTGTAGAAAAAAAAAATGAGAAAAACAAGTTTTCATATTATATATATATATAATTGTATTTAATACACTTGTCATTATTTTTGAATTTTGTTTTTTACGGATTAAAACAATATAGAATAAAATATTATTTAGTATGAAAATGATTTTTGTTTTAGGAAATCGTATTTTATACAGTTTCATATTTTGATTATTTTTGATTTGAAAAAATAATAATATGTTTAAATGATTATAATTTTACCTTTTGTAGAGTACTTATAATTACTTTGCCAGATAACTTTAAATATGTAGAAATATTAGTTTTATTAGAGTATTAATGTATTGTTTAGGCATGTATAATTTGTTTTTACCATGCGTTAAATAATTTCATTTATAAAGTATGAATATTAAATTAATTTAGGAAATATTTTTTTATTATTTTAAATAAATCGAATGTAATATAGTATAATATAATACAAAAAAAATGGGCTATTTCAGTTGTTATTTTATTTTTTGTATAATTATAAATTTATAGTATTATTCATACATTCATATTCATATTAATATTATTAAATTTATATTATATAAAGTACTTTAATACTAATCTCAATAATTACATATTATGTATTTATGTCATTAATTATGTATATTTTTATTTACAAACATTTTATTATTGTAATATAATTAATAGTTTTATACTATTTTCTTATTATCAAATATTGTTCATATTATTATAAATATTACCAAAAATGAATTACTATCGCTTAATTTAATTTACGCGATGTGAATTTTTTCTTTATTTGTGTCTGTACATTTCTTATTAGTTTAGTAATATTAATTTTAGTACAATATAAATATATTATATTGTTTGATAACAAGAGTAGAGTTATGAACGAAATTTTCCCTTATATTTAAGGCGGATTATTATGTGTGCGTAGAACACACTATAGAAATATTATATTATAATTTTTATTTACATTATACAGTTCGAAACCTACTGTTAGTTACAAAATATGAACGATTTTGTCCAAAATTTACATAAGTAAATTTAATTTACAATATAAATCTAATATTCTACTGTATTATGAAGAAGACCATGACATGAATTAAACATGCATATCATAATGCAGTATTTTAGGAACATTTATTATCGGATTAACATTTAAAAATTAATTATTTTTATAAAAATAAAATGAGTATTAACTTTTACAAATAACAAATAAATCAACTAATAATATTTAATTGATTGCCAAAAGTTTCGTAATTAATATTATTGGGTTAAATATTATAAGTTTAAATGTTTCATATAAATAATTTTGCTAGTTATATTGTATTGTATCGTTTTAAAATCGTTTGCATTACAGTAGTGTAAGAATACTATAATATAATATTTTATAAAAAAAAAATACATTTTTACGCATAAAAGGTAATCCTTAAATAAATTTACTAAAGCAGTGCATAGATTGGTTAGGTTAGGTCTTCATTCCTTTGGTCCTTGGAAATGATAATGATTAACATAATCAGATTATGATAGTGGGGAAATGTTGTATTATTATTAAAATTTGAAATTAATGATGATACAACATAAAATTTGTAAAACATTTTTAAACCAAACTCGATCGTTTAATATATATTAAAGTCTTATATTAAGTTGTTGCCTTAAATTTATATTTTAATCATATTATTAGACAATATTAATACTATACTATTTTCCATAAAAGTCAGTTCATAATGGAATAAATAAAAGTCTCAATTATAGGTATATTAGAAATTAACATTTTAAAGTTAAAATAATGTTGCAATCGTTTGACAAGAATATATATAGATAAGGTTTTATTGGTTTGTAAATATTTAGGTAATTTATAAAAAAAATCTTAAATCTCATCAAACAATTAATATGGATTTTTAAAATATTTGCTATGAAATAAATAACTCAAAACATGTTTTAAATATTTAGGTCAATTTTTTGAAAACTAAACTTTGCTAAATTAATAATTGCTATTTATCATTACATTAAAATTACATAACATTTTTAGATTATATTGTATTACAGTAAATTGTATGAATTAGACTCTACAAAATAATATATAATCATATATAAAGTACTATATATATATACTGTACCTATTCGCTGAATTACAGTAATGTTTAAAACAATATATTTTTATAATGTTATATAATAAATACATTATATTAAAATGAAACAAAATTTATTATGTTATATAAAATATTTCATGTATATATAATAATAATAATAATAATAATAATATTTTTATCGGTATTTGTTTTAACGAGGTAAACCCGTACGAAAATATAAATTTCGCTATCCAAATGCATAATTTCCGTAGGTAGAGAAATAATTTCTTGGGTAATCAACAACATTAACAGGCTATACCACAACGGGCCTCGATTGTTTGGTTAATATTGTCATAATGATATGCTAACTCGATTTTCCGACAAAACCCGTCATAATTTTGGACTAACGCAATCAAGTACTACCCCTCTTTTCACCGATCAAGACAAACACAGAATATCTCCCCGTCGCCACACAGCCCATGAAGTTCTGTAATTACGCGTTACTGCCACGGCGGAGATGCAAATTGTTTTATCCAAAGTAACGATATTCAGAAAAATGATGGGCTAAAAAATGACTACGAGTTATAATATTATAATCGCACCCTCGTGCGGTCTCTAAATATTTAGTTATGAATAACGTATTGTTAGATTGAAATTTGCTGATTGAGTAATTCCAAACGAAGACACGTTAAATGCGTGAGTACCGGTCGATCGTTTTTATCGACAGTCTAATAAAACCAAATCAAATATGTCTTAAATTTTTGTTTTTAATTTATCAACATAAGATTCAAATAATAGTAACGGTGTATTAGTATATAACCAAATCATAAATATCAATTAATAATATCTTCAATCATTAATATCAGAAATACGACAATATGGCTTTTTTTTTAAATTGAACAATTATTTTGAATACCTACAAATACTACATGGGTTTTTTTTTTTTTATAAAACGTTAGTAATGTTTGAAATATTTTAAAAATTCAATAGTTGCATAATATTAATATTATATAAAGTGACGACGCCCAGAAATATCAGTTGGATGGATCGGCAGGAGAAGTAGGTAAAAATTACGTTATATACACTATCCGTGATAGAAAGGGTGTGGTCGTGTCGATTTATCAACGTTTCGTGAACGAGACGCAAGGCAAAAAGACTTTGACAAATGATAGACTCCCAGAGGTTCTGCTAAGACCAACCCCAAGGCACTATGAGTTCCTCTGCGTGTATGAGTACACTTGTGCGCGTATTATGTGTTGGTGTTGTCAAAGGACTACCGTTAATTTCTCAAAATGTTAAACGTTATTGAAAACAACCCTTCCCCCGTTTCGGTCGTGTAAATATTTCGCTAACACCAGAGCGCAATTTTCCTAATAACTTTCAGAGGTATTTGCAATACACTTACAAAAGGTGAATGATTGACGTTTTTAAGAATAATATAATTGCTAGGGAAGACGATTTTTCATTATACTTAACAACTCCAAACGAAAATGAAAAATTAATAAAAATTCAAGAACGAAAATATCGAGTGTGTATGATCCATCCTTGTCATTGACATTTTAAAACCCATATTCTGATGAGAACGAAAATGTTTTCTTCTCGAAACTAAATTGAACTATATAAGCATAAAGCACATATTTGGTTTTAATCTAAAAATATTTTATTAAACATCACAGTTGACAACTTATTTCATTAGTATTTTGCCATTAATTATTATATCAAATCACAATGCTAGAAAATTATATTGAGACATGGGGTCCTGTATAGATTATTTATAATATTAAATTATTCAAATTGGGTAATTAATACAGATATTGTTATACTAGTTTTTCAAACAAAAAAACAGAGCTTGTATTATATATATATATATATAATTTATAAATATGTAACCAAACACAATATGGAAATAAAAAAATATATAATATCTTTAATTTAACCTGAAAATGTGAATACAATTGTATTTACGTTATAAATTAATATACATATTTAGTATTCATATATATGACATACATGATGTGTTTAGCCAAAAAATAATCCCACGTGTATTATTTATTCCGGTAGGTATTATACATTAGATTATAAATTGATTATTGATTACCAAGAAAATTATAAAAATATTTTTTAACATATAGTAACGGAGCATGCAACGTGGTGGTTCACTAATCGGTACCTACGTAACAAATACGACTACTCGTTTCAATATAAAACCTATAGGTTTTAATTATATTTAACTATAAGTCTATAACTAACTATAATTATTAGTTTTATTACATTTTTCATTCATGAATATAAACTATATTATTGTATATAGGTACTGAATATATTTAATTACAAGTGTGATTCTGTAAATGTTTAGGGTTTAGAGGTTCAACCCCCCATCAAAATTTGATTTTAATTTTATTTTGAAAAGTTAAGTTATATTTTTAATTCATATATATATATATATAAAGACATCAAAATTGATATTTAAATTAAAAGAAAAATACTTTGTTCATCATTTAGTAATTAATTGTTATTATTTATCATGGTGAAAAAATTTCGTCTGAGGGACAATTGTCCATCCTGGACCACCGTAGATAAGCCTATGTTCAAACCCTCCACCCAAAACTTGAGTCTGGTTCAATTATAATAGTGATATATTCTTATTTTTTAAACATAAATGTGTAACTATTCCTTAATTGATATTATAATAGAATTTGTGTTTTGTGCACAACAATTTAGTTTTAGTCACACAATTTGTTATGTTCATTATACATACAAGATAATGAAATTAAAAATATTTAGGTACCTGCTATAAAATTGTATTCATATTTTACTGAAATTCACAATATTACAACTAATTTATATTCCAGACATTCGTTATTTCCTTGAGTTAGTTTACTTAAGTATGCTAAATATTTAAGCTATGCTGTATTTCGTTACCGTTTACGGTTTTGTTTCTTTCTGTTTTCCATTTAAAAAGTACTACCGAATATCCATTCCCATTTATCACAGTTTATATCAACACTTGTCACCGTCGACACTAGTTACCGTTTTGTCCATACCATCGCTGTCGTACTAATATTATCAACAATCTTATGATTTTATTTTATTATTATTATTATTATTATTATTATTATTATTATTATTATTATTATTATTGTTTTTGTTGTAAATTATAATATTAGTTAGTTAATTATAGTATTGATGTTATATTATCATATATATAATTTTATCCTGCTGATGGCCAGTGTACAATATTGTGTTCCATAATTTGTATTATTATTATTTTTAATATTTGGCTGTTAAATCGGCCACCACGTAAAATTGCGTCGTTTAAATTATTTGCTATCAATCAATTATTATTACTTAGTTATTACTTTATTAGGTATTCCAACAGTCTATTATATTTCTTGAACAATTATACTATTTTGATAATTGATAATACATTTTAAAATCCGTATACATATCTCAATATGATTTCTCAGAATCATTACATTAATACACATTACACTATGTCACTATCATGCTTTAAAATGTAAAATTATTAATTTATAATATTTTATATTACGATCAGAGAAAATTAAAAAGTTGATTTTTTTAAATGCTATGAAAATATGAAAATTAAATCTCATATAGTTATAAATTTATAATATGTTAACGTTCAGTTCTATACTACGGCTTATGTACATTTCTGGGAAATATATGAAAATAATTAAAAAGTTCTTATAAAATATTTCTTTCTAGATAAATTTAATTAGATGAATAAAATACTTTATATTAATACTTTAAGATATAAACAATTATAAATCTATATGAAAAAAAGGTATACTTCTATAATGTTTCTAGATAATTTATTTTGATAAATCTCAATACTAATGAGTGCATATTATATTAAATTAAAAATAATTTTTTAACAAAAATGTTTGAATAACATATATAATTTCTATATCATAAAATAAAATATAAAAAGTATCATCTGTTTAATCAATTTCCACATTATACAAATATCTATATGACTATATATGATAAGTGTTGTAGAATATATATATTATATAGTATGTTGATTTATTTTGAATTCAGAATTTTCAATGAATACAGTATAGATATCAAGAAGAGAGTTTTCTTTCGCACCATCGACTTCGTCGTAATATGCGACTACGAAAAGAGCATTTCAAGTGTTAAATATCTTTAAACACACGCAGACGGTAGTTGTCAAGTTTATATTGCATACGACTAAGCGCTCCTTATCGATTTATGTTAATAACAAATGTTGTATAGACTTATAGTATGTATATGCTTGTGTTTATGTGCATCAGCTATTATTGAAATAATACCGTATGTTATAGAAATAGGTAGGCAAATAAAATATACTAAAGTAGATTTTTTTCGACTTATTTGATTTTTTCCACAACCATTCATTTTGTTGATTTGGGAAAGTATGCAGAAAAGTGCTTTTAGCTATCAAATATTTTACATATTTCCGTTTCTTACCAATTAAATTCAATTAATAAATCTTTCTTAAAAAACTTTTTAGAATATTAATTTCTATGTCTTCCATTACCTTGAAGTGAACCTACCGCAGTACACAAATCTCTGAGGGATTCAATACAAGGGATGATGAATTTCACTCGACGTCTTGCGGTAACAAGGGGATTTTTAGTTTTGTAATCGGGTCTGCTCTACCGTGCGTTTCATAACATCGACAAAAGGTCTTTTGCGAAAAAGAGTTCAGTAGACATTTCGTCCGTCGTCAGTATCATTTAATAGAATCTGCATTATGAAAATAAGTTTTAATTACCATTGCTGTGATGAAAAAGACCGAGAAAAGTTCACTCGGCTTAATATATAGTATAAACTTTGGAAATCTTAAATCGACCTACTCTCTTTCAAAAGCCGATAAAGATGACTCGCGTGCAGGAGACGCGAATTAATAATTTGTATTCTTCTAAAATGCATTGGTTCTAGAATAATAATAAAATAATTCTATAGTAATATATAGTAATAAATTATTTTATTATTTTAATTAACATTTTAGGCGTAAAAAAAATATTATATGATAAAACACATTATTATACATAATAAAAAGGAGATCATTTTTAGGTTATAATTTAAATTAAATTAATAATTGTTTAATTATTCCAAATATATTAAAATTTAAAAGATATTTTATTTATTTATGTGCTAAAATTCTAAAAATATAGTTAAATTTTTTTTAAATTAAAATAACACAGTTTATACGTTTTAAGTTGTGTACGTATTATGTATATAATATAATAAATTAAGAAGTGGTATTTGATTTATTATAGTCACTATAAAAAAAAGATTGAATCATTTAATTTTACGATTATTTTTAAATTGTTGGTATACTAAAGAATTTAATTACATTAATGTTTTCTTCTTTCTTGTTTTTCAAATATTATAGATCCAATAATCTAATCAAATCTGAAAACTCCTATTTTAAAATATCCAATTACATTTAATAATATTAATTAAACAGGAAGTTTGACTTTTTATATAACTTACATCTAATATATCTTTAATTATGTTTACGTTAGTTTTGATTAATTTATCCGAAACATCTCTTGACTGTTTTCCATAATATATTGAATTTATACAACTTCTTATATCATGAATAAATAAGTCTTTAATTTTCAAATAAATATTAAGAACAATTCCTAATCCATGTTTTAGATTTTTTTTTTCACGCAAAGTCAAACCATCATAAAAAGGACCAGCAAGTTGATTCATACCACTAAAAAACTAATAATAACTATTAATTTAATTCATTGATATTATACAGGGAAAGTTACAAATGATGGTCAACCAATTGAAAATTGAAGTAAAATTTAAATAGTATAATATATTCCTATATGTAAAATTATATGTCGCATGATATTTACCCAGTGTCAATTTAAATTTCAAATAAGAACTAATTTTGTTTACTAAAAATTGTTATTCCACTAATTATACAATAATAACGAACAGTTTATAAATTCTTATTTGTATTTTATGAGAAAATAGTATCTACTCTAATACTCTCCTTCAACCTGTTCTTATTTTTAATTTATGAACTTAATGATTAAGGACTAACTTAGATAATTATATAAATCAAGTTTTGATTTTGATTGATCAGTTATTTCAGAAAAGACATCTAAATTTTTTAACACATTTTTTAATTGTTTTTTAAATTTTATTTGTACCAATTTAACTTTAAGTGATATAAAAATAAAATAATTTTAAATACCTACAGTTAATAATATGCAGGTACCTAATATAAATTAAAAGTTAAAGATTGCATTATTATATGCTATTAGGTAAGAATAAATGTGGGATAATAATGTCTTAAAATATGGTTTAAAAATATACTCGTGAAAGTAGGTATATAAATTGTTATTGTTTAACATAATATAATTCTTAAAATTGTTCTACTAATATGATAAATAGTGAGTGATAACTTTTATGAATATTTGATTAAAATAAAATGAATTAAATTATATTATATTTATATTTTAAAATATTATTAAAATATTTTTATTTTATTTTAATATATGTATACCTATACCATAATATATAAAACCTGTTATAAATATTATCATTTTTAATGATATGTCAATTACAAATATTTTATAGGTATTGTAATACTGTAATTTATATTTAATGTAGGTATTAAAATCTAAATGTTCATATTAATTATATTGATTTACTTGTTTAGATTCTTTTGACGTAAATTCCTTTATAATATGTTCAATTACATAACTATTAATATTGATTATTCTGTGGTATATGTTGTTCACAGTTAAATTAGTTGGATTTGTATTACTGTTATCCGACTGAATAGAAATTGGCTATAAAATATACGAAAATAATATTCGAGAAATAGTAATTTAAAAAATAAATAAATGCATTAGTTATACAATAAATTAAGTAAAAACAAACTTACTTGCAAATACAATATAAATATTACAATAAAGAATTCGCCTTTAATATGCATTTTAACTGTATTGATATAACGTTCGTATACGTTAATTGTATCGTGTGTGATGAGTGTATGAGTACTAAGTTTAAACTAATATAAAATATTATTTTTACGTTATTCTATAAAAAAAAATATATTTGTTAAAATATGAACGTATTGAATTAATTTTCTATATACATTTGAATGCGCATAATATATAATCGATTTACAAATGTACTACATTGCATTTAAATACGATATAACTATAAAATATAAATGTAATATAAGAGAAAACACAAATATGTTATAATATTATATTATAGTAATTAGTAAGTATTATGGTACTATGGTACCATAGTTGTAATCAGAAGTAAGTTCACGGTCTTATATTATAAATAATCTTAATTCATATAAAATAATAGACTTTGAAGTGTTTGATTGCATTTGAACAATTAGGAATATTATGAGATTATGAAACTCGTATAAATAAAGTGATATTAAAAACACGTTTAAAACAATCAATAAAAAGTTAAAGATCAGTGTATTTATAAATAAAATTACACGATCATCCGAAAACAATTTACAAGTTTTAGTAGGACGTACCTTAGACATTTATAATATTTTTGAAGTAATGTTAAACACGTTATATATAACGTCCAAAAATGTGCATTTATTTCAATAATCTGAATGTATATTGAACATAATATTATAATGTTTATGAGATAAATAATTATACTTTAAAACAAAATTACAATTTGTTTTTACTACTAAAATAGTAAAACAAAAATATAATTAACTATTATTAGTATGGCAATTGATTTTATAACAGACTATTATAAAATCAATGGTATGACACAATATATTGTATAATATGTACGTATAAATGTATTATTAAATTATGTATATCAATTAGAAGGTGTCCAACGTCCAATGGCAAATCATAAATCATACTAAGAAAAGAGACTAATTTGCTATATTTGTTGTTTCATAAATAAATGTAACAAAGTACAAATTAAGTATATTTTGTACAATAGAAATAAGTCCTATTTACTTTATTGTTTATTGTAAAATGTAATGTTGGTTATGTTTTTTAATGACATGATTAAAATAATAATTATTTATATTGTAATGATTAATACTATTATTATTATGTAATTATAAAAGTATATATTATAAATACTCTCAATATTTTTGATTACTTATTAATTTATGTTTTGTCTTACTTATGTATACTTATATCTATATGGTTTTATAATTTATATAAAAAAAAAAAAAAAAATATTAAAAATTAAGTATTAGCATTAATTATAGAATATATTATTCTATAATCAATGGCATTAACGTATGAACTTACCTTACTTGAAATGTTGAGGGGTGTACCCTCGTAAACTTGATCAGTATACCTGGTTACATAGTATACTTAGAAGTTACTTTATACTTAATACTTAGGCATTGGTAAAGCATAATATTATGATATTTAGTAATGAAGCTGCGACATACATTGAGAATGGAAGAAAATAACATACCAAGAGCAGAAATATTTTGGAAACTCCATTATGATAATATATTACAATGAAGAAGAAGAAAGAAATTGACGTAATGAAAGAAAATTTGAGAATTATTGGATTCAAAAAATGGACAAAGATTGTTCAAAGTAAGAGTCATATAGCGTAATATATTTAGGCGTCAAAAATTCTTAAAAAGTAATAATGTTAATGAAGAAAAACGTAATGATTTGGTTATTAATAGTCTGTTAATTTATAAATTTCGTCATTGACTATAACATAGTATATCATTCATTTTATACATATATACCATTCATACCTGAATGAATTAAGACCACGATTATATTTTATTTTATATTTTATAGATAAAGTATCATAATAGTACCAATAATTGATTATTAATAGTTATATAAATTTACTTAAATATTATCAATATTTTTTTTTTTTATATAAATTAATTTTATGAATAACAATTTTATATTTTTTGGCCAATAAAATTAGAATATAGTCATTATATTATACTTTTAACATAATAACAGTTTAAATAGTTTATAAATTATTTAAGTATTATAATTTAATTTTGAGTTAGTTACATTAAAATAAATTATAATAATTATAATAGATAATTAACTTATTAAACAACAATTAATCAATAAATCAATATGATTTAGAACGATTAGACAATTTTAATGTGATCATCAATTTTTCACCAAAACCTTTTAACACCTCGTTGACATATTTTAAGTGATCCACATGCTTACTGATAAATCGTTTCGTTGTTTGAATTTTGTCCAATGCTGATTTTGTTTCCTTTTTTAAAGAGTTATTTGAAATATCCTTTAATCTCTAAATAAGTAAGATAATATTAACTTTTTTAATCTCATCAAAATTTAATATTCTATAATTTAAATTTTACATTGTTCTCGTCGATTATATATTTTTCAAGCTGTTCAAGTTCATCAATTGATTTTGTTAGAATTTCAATTTTATATGCAACATATTCTATGGTAATAGCTGCATTCTCATACATTATCAGGCCTTTTTTTTGAAATTCTTTCATTTGGACATCATCGAAATCGGTACTATTTCGAATATTGGTATATTTTTGCAACTAAAAAACCAAAATTAAGTTACATTTATATTTAAAAATATTTATTATATAGCTAATTGTCTTACGTCATCAATCGTAATATTTAAATTATTTACGAATAAATCAATCATTGCTTGAATTTCATGATTAACGAAATCAGTCGTCGAGTTCCTTGCGATATCTTCTGTTGCTAACTCTATGCGTTCCAATATTTGTGCGTTTAATTCTACAAATGTATTTTGTCGAGAAACTGGTACAGCCTGTATCAATTAACAATATATGTAACACACATATATACGTATTTACTAATCTAACTTTATTTATTAAGTGGTATTTATGTTTTAAATCCTTACGATTGTATTTTATACTTTTGATATTCCTTGTTATTTTGAAAAAAAAAAACAGAAAATATTATATTTTACATAACTACATAAAAAAAAATATTAAAAATTGTTGATATACAATAATTTCTAAATTTGAGCAAATTGGAAAATATAAATTGTTTTAAATAAATAATAATTTAATAATTTAATACAAATTTTTGAGAAATCGGAAAAATGAGCTAAATAAAGTACTAATATAGTAATATAGTAATACTAATAAGTATATGCAATTTTTTATTGAAAGCGTTTCCTACAAGTAGGACCATTATTTTTACCCGAATTATGTCTGCAGATATAAACAAAAAAAAATATTATTGTAAAACCAAACCATTCTTAAGCTTCGATTAAAATCTAACACTGTTAAATAAATCAAACCTAAATTAATATAGAAAATGTATTTTTTAACTTAATAACATTTAGTATAAGTATTAATTATTTTTAATAATTATGTAATTATTATACATGTATTGTTAAATATAATAAATGAATATAACTTGAATAAAAACGATTTTATTATAAATAAATTATGCTAATATCAGAACTAATAAACTGTAATAAATTTATTGTGTTTATAATATTATGGTACCTAACATAATTTAATGTCATATAATATAAAAAAATGTATTATTGTATTCTTAGTAATTGTTTTTCATTCAATTTAGGATTATTACTTTAAATCAGTATTTAATAAAATAATAATATATGTTAAGTACCTAACATAAAGTAATACATGAAAGTGTATTTATATTATTAAGCATTTTTGTATTTTCTTTTAGTTAAAATGAGTCCTACAAATATGCTTATAAATAATAAATTTTAACAAAAAAAAAAAATTAATTATAATTAAAATTAGTATTAAATACATTGATGACAATTTAATTAAAATGTTTTTACCTCAATACTAGTCGAAAGATATCCGGCCAAAATCAAGGTTAACCACAGTTCGAACTCCATGACGGCTAGCGACGGTTTGAAAATCTTAACGTTACGCATTGACCACCAATGTGCAGTTCACTAAAACGGACCGATGACTAAACGTGTATAATAAGTATATGTATTTGTATTTGTTTTATATCTACATTTTTTTTCTTCTTATTTTACCGTGTACTGTTATTTTGTTTCTGGTTTTGTAACGGACGGTTGTCCGCTATGTAGTATTTACATAATAAATAAATCGTTTAAAACACTGTTGAACTCAACATAACATAACATATATTATTTTTACATATGTGTATATATATATATATATGTATATATATCACCCGTTTTTGTACCATGTGTTCCCAAAATAGCATCCATTTAATGCAACCCCATTCCCATTTTTATTGTATCGCCAAAACGTATCATTTAATAGATCCTTTATTAAATTGTTTTATGAGAATTATAAAATTAAAATATTCGAGGTATGTAACATATAATTTTGAAATATATTTATGTCCATAAATATTCATATAAATTGATTTTTGTAGGTTACATTCGATGATCCTCATAATTTTTGATAATACAAGTTTCAGACATAGTAAAAATATAACAATAATTAAAGAACTACCTACTAAGTTAATTGATTGAGTTTAGAATTGTAAAAAAAAACTCTTAAATATAATATTCACGTCCATAATTGGCTTTTTTTTATTTAATTGTAATACAATTTTGTTGTTTTTTGAATAGAAAATACAAGACTAAAAGTTTACTAATAAAAATGATCATTATGAATATTATTGGTTATTAAATTTAATATAATACGTCACAAAATAAATTTTAAATTATAAACATTAATAAAACTAGGGTACATTTTTTCTGATGCGTTCTTTACAATTAACACAAATTGGTTACATTAAAACAAAAATATTAAAATTTTAGTATGGTATATTATATACTATAAATAAGTAATATTTTTAAAAATTTAGAAATATATTTGAGACTTCAATAAAAGTTTATTATGAATTCAACATATCATGAGTATAAATTTATCAAGTGTATAAAAATATTCACCTGTGATTTCAAACTATAATATCTATCTAAAGTTGCGTCCAAATCAAACAAACATTTATACAGACGTTTGTCGAATATCTGAAATATGTAGTAAATACTTGTTGAACGGTCGACAAATGTTTGGTTGTTGTAGACGTGTTTTCAAATAAATTTGTAGTCCAAACAATAATGTTAACATATTTGAAAATGTGTATATATTATTAATGCGCCGATGTACCTATAAATAATATTAAAAGTCATTAAATTAATTTTAAATGATATAATATACACATAGACACAATGTTCTTAATGTATAGACTATTAATTTAGTTAATAAAAAAAACATTTTAGAAATAAGACTATCTCAATAATATATGACTGATAAATTATAATATAATTACCAATATTGAATTCTACATATGTATTAAATAATTTTAAAAATCATATATTAATTCTTAGTATTTTATTAATACTTAATGTGAAAGCTAACATAGAATTTTAAGCACTCATAAAAATATATTTTCAACAATTTAAGGTAAATTTGTCATTGTAAGGTCATCTGATAATTATTGCCGTTGGAGACTTTAATGTTACGAGTAAAATTACAATTATGTTTACAGCTAAAATATTGTCTTTATTATAATATACCAACTCAACAGTAAAAAAGCCAGTGAGTCCAGTGATACTCGGAGATATTAGTAATGGAAGGTAATTAATTATGTTATATTATTATAGGTAGGTAATATTTAAAATTTGAACGCAATTATAAATCGTTGCATTCGAAAGAATATTCAGAGCGAATTTCAGTTAGATATATATAGATATTGCTTATAGATTAATGATTAATATTTTGATATATTTAATAAAATATACCTATTATACTTATATGGTATATAATTATCTATATTTATAATTTTTTTTTTTTTTAAACCATTGTTGCTTTGTTTTAATTCTGTTATTTTTCTAATATAACCACTAATACGTTAGTATTTTATTATATTGTAACTAAATCATATTATTAAACACATATTCAAGTGTATATATGTATACCTGATTATCTGTGGCATGTGAAGACGTATATTAAACATATTTATTATTTAAATTAATTTATAAATGTATATTGTATATTTATAATATATCCAATTACCAAACTTCTGAAGTACTTAAATATATGTTTGTGCTATATAACTAACAATTAAGTTATAAAAATCTGTTAATCAAAATTGCTCATAACATACCTATGTAAATAGTGTTAATACTCAAACAATTTTTAAAGTTCTTACAATCTCAATAACATTAGTTATCATAAAATATTTAAAGTCAAGTTAGTAAAAATTACAATTTCTGTGAATTTTGCAATTTTTTTAACCATTTTTTGGTAGTTTTTTTTTATTCCATAATATTTTTTTGAGAAATTCGAAAAATGATAGAATTCTCTACCAAAATCATACCCTAAAAAGAATTGAACTATTATATTTGCCCAAAAGAGTATCTTCAAACATAAAATAAACATAATAATACACACCTGTTACCTAGAATATAAAATTTTTTTTTTTTGAACGGAATGAAATAAAGATATTATATATTTTTATAAAATTGTTATTTTTATTTTTATATCCTTACTTATTTGACATTTTTAACGGATATCAAAACATTTTCCTCGGCCTCAGAGACATAGCAGTATATCATCACAAAGATATTCCCACCAAAACCGTTAATTACCTTGTACCTATATTAATTATTTATAATTGTATAATTATACAAAATGGCGTATGTAATTATATAGAACAGGATAATAGGACTAAATTGTATATATTTAATAGATCTAACGCTTGCCATCGCCTTGCTTATACTCATCCGACGTCGTCTTGGTTACAATAAGAACAAAACAAAGGACTCTAGCACGCCGCGCGTCCCACGCATTCGACCACGAAAATATTCGACAAACCAACGATTAAAATAATAGATATTAACATAATTTGGGAGTGTCAAATAAAGCATAAAAAATACTTTCCTTTAGTATTTGGTTAATCATTTCACGATTTTTTATGTGGAAACACGTGTTGTCTTAAACATTTTAATTATTAGTTGATAAATTTATTTTAATCGACATTTTAAATAAAAATATGTTATTGTAGTTATTGTTATATGTTATGTCATTATTTACGAATAGTATAAATTGTGTTAAAATGACTAAAAAACATAATTAAAATTTATCAAAATTTAAACTATACAGAAAATTTTAAAACATAATTATTATTATGTACAAACTTAAAATATTAAATATAAAAATGCGTATCAATTCATACAATACTACGATTATTAATAATGATAACTTATCAGTATATTCATAATGCATTTCCATGAAATTAAAAAATATGAATAATTCGCTATTGATTACTTATTTGCATGTTTTTCTTTTTTTAAAAAAACAGTTTATTTTAAAACTCGTTATCTTAACAATATATAAATATAGATAGATAGATAGATAGTTAACTTTATTTATAAAATATATATTTTTGATTTTGTAAAACTGTATCTTCGCTTATGTTGATATTTTGTATAAAATAGTGATTTATAAAATAATAATATAATATTTGTTAAATATTGTTTATTATTATTACGTATTTATTCATTATGTAGTCCTATTTTTAAGCATAAACTCGTTGAATTTCCAAAACTATAATACCACAACAAAAGTCGTCTAGACTATAAGTCTTTACTCGTGTTTTTTCGTTCTTTAGGAGTTGTTAAATTTTAATTAAAATCTAACTGTTATTGACGGCGTTTTCCTCTGTTTAGAGGCGGCAAAGTATATCACTAAGTAGCGAAAGTCATTAAACACACCAGTACGCCGTATGGTTTAAAAGCCGAACCGTGTTTTCCTACACACGAATGATTTTATATTATATTAACGTAAATAATCGTTTACAAAAATTAAAGGTTTTTACAATTTTATTTTCTCTTTTTTATTTTTTCCTCAATCCTTGAAGATTTTCCACACATATGATTTCAACGTGGGATAATCTGTACCGAAATACAATTTGAAAATTTCCGAAGACAAAATATTACATTTTTAAAAATAAATAAAAAACAATGTATAAAATAAATAAATCTAATTTATTTATTTTTTGAAATGAAAATAATAGCTACGTAGTTACCTATATTAAAACTAAAATTATATCTTATCTTGTAATTAAAAAAAAAAAACCTTTAAACATTAAAATATTATAATATTATAATAGAAATAATGGAAATCACTATACTACATTAAATAGATATATAATATATTTTGAGCAGGGTTCGGGATTTATAGCACTTAAAAACACAATAATAAGCGCTAAAATATGCATTTAAAAACCCTAGAATATGCATAAAATTTTTAAAAATATGCATTTATTGTAATATATTTATCGATTTATTATTTTATTTATAATAAATAATTACAATTATCAATTAGTCTAAACAAAAATCAACTGATTGTTAACTTGTTTCTTGAATTTCCGAGTTTTTTAAATTTTATTTGTCAACTATATGACAATGGGAAAAATTAAAAATTAAATTTTTCATTTAAATCAATAAATAAATAATTTTAAATTTATGTTTCTTACCTTCATTGTTACATTGAATAATTAAATGTTTCCGCAAGTTTTTAAATGTAAATGCTCTTCGATTGTCAGATAACAGAGTTTGGTACGATGAAAATGATCTCTCGACGTCCATTGGAAGTCGGTGCATGAATAATCTTCAGGAAATTGACTTATTTATTTACTTGAATATCGGCAACATATTATATAAATATATAATATTATGTAGAGATACGGGTAATACAGACCATCATATTTTCTAACCACGAAAGTTATAAGGAGTTGTGTGTTGTAAATAACAAATAGGTACATGAGATCGCATTACTATTTTCTTTTTTAGATCGGTTGAAATTAGTAAAGTTGAAATTTTGAATATTTTTCCAAAATATGAACAATAACGTAAAAATAAGCACTTTTCTGCAAAATCTATGAAATATTCACATTTAAATTTTAGATTTGGTATTACGATATTGAAAAATGAATTTATTTCGTACTCTGCTATATTTTACAATAAATAAAAAAAGTATGCAAATGCTATAAATCCCGAACCCTGATTATGAATATAACATTTTTGTGAAATTTCTAACATATATGAATTCAGGGACGGATCAAGCCCAAAATAAACGAGGGGGGGAGGGGGGGTGAAAACTATAATTTATTGTGTAGTACGTATTTTATAGGTATTCATTTAGCAAAATGTCCATATGTAAAATTCGATTATTCTAATAGACCCGATCAATCACTGCATGAAATAACATGAACTTGAATTTCTAATTAAGTTTTTTTGATGATCCATTGGATAAGATTAATACCATAAAACAATCATAAATTGGTATATTCATCAATCTCATTAGGTATTCATTAATTGATTAAATTTTAATTTTAACCATTTTTTGTTTTTCTAACATTTAATTATTTTAAAATTACTTTATATTAACATTCAGTGACCTAATATGAATATTCTATTTCAATATTTTTCACGTATGAAATAGATGTACCAGCTATAAATATAATATAAGAAGGGTTTTCATAATTATTGCATTTTTTCAGAACTCAAAGATATAACGACATGCTTGAAAACAAATTATTATTCCATATCAAATAATGAAATAATGTTTTGGAAGTTTTAATTAATTGTAAATAAAGATATATTTATATCATATCGATTATCTGTGAATGTTTAAGGTTTAAGCCCAATTGTTGAATCAATTTAGGAAATCCGCATATAGATACATAATGTAGAATTTATAAGTTTCTGTCACATTATTGCCCAATAAAATTCTTTCATAAATTTCGAACATCAAACATAAAAAGCCACAGTTTTTTGATATAAGCTCAATAAAAAACTGATGTCAGATATCGACTTTAGAGTATTAATTTTCCACTGGATTGTATCTGGACATTATCCTTGCCAAGCACAATATTATTTATCTGGACCTTTTGTAACATACCTCATATGGATATACGTGATCCGTTAGTGTAGGGTGAAGAGAAAGTTGGTGACTATTGAAGTTTGATCTTTTGAAAGAATTAAAATATTACAAGTATAAAACCCCAACTCTTGATTACAATGTGGCGAAAACCACGATAGTGTGTTTTGAATATTTAACGTTGGCGTGCACCCACATTATCTTTCGGATTATATTATTATACGCGAACGTTATAAATGAGCCGAGTCGGGTCACTAAGATTTCCGCTGCAATCCTTTCGAGGGACGTTTAATTAAGAAGTTTCGAGGATCCATTACCATATGAAATAATAACCAGAATATCGTTGTGCTCTGGCTAAGGTAATTTCGTCTAATTATAATGTACCTAATCATCTGATGACGATACCGCAAAACTACATTTACCGACGTGTATAAAAATAAATCAAAATGTTATTTCACAGCAACATCTAATAGGGTAAGAGCATGATTACAAGTTACAACTAGTAAGCAAAATGTAAAACTCTATTATTACATAATAATGTTTTACTGTAATGTATGCGTGTAGTGCACAGTACGTTTTCATTTAGATGATGTAACATTAATTAGTTTAAAATTATAATATTAGTCTTCTGTAACTTGCAATAATTGATGGCGTAAGTTCACAGATAATTTTAGTAAAATGCAATAAGTTTTTAATAGGTTATTTGTCTTATTATAATATAAATAATAACTATATGTCTATATTATGATAATAGTTATACCGTATAACATACGATAGAACGATTCATATTATGATGGGCATCTTTATTATATCTTATTATCTATTATTAATGCTTCATAATGCATTTTCATTGCTCATAGATATGTTATTTCCAACAAAAATACATAAATATTATATAATTATGCCAATAATATTACCAAAAATGATACCCATATGAAAATGATCAAAGCTGGGCAAGTTAATTAATTATTTTTACAGGTTAAGTTAATTAATTTTAGAAACTCTTCAGCTAAGTTAAACAATAAAAGTTACATTAAGATTAAATAAACTTAAAAACGTAAAATGAAAAATGAAAAAAGTAACTTAACTTAGTTAAAAAATAAAATAAAATTTAATCATTACTAACTCGAAAAACAAATCTATTTTATTATCAAAAAACCATTATTGACTATAATTGAATAATGAATGTAAAAAAAATCAGTTCCAATTGAGTTTCATATTTGAATACAAGATTATGGACTTAAACTATAACGAAATCAAATTTATATTATGGAAATTCATAAAGTATGACTTGAGTAGGCTTCTATAAAACATTCAATCCTTTAAACACAAAATTCCAGGTAATCATGAATATATTTGTGAACAATTTTATATCTCAATACTTAATGAGAAAATAAACCAATCGTATCCAATTTTTTTTTTCTCGTATTTAGCACATCTATAACTTAGTAGATATTTTTATTTTTTTAAACACTAGTTAACATATTTAATATTAACAAATGATTATTTATATTCAAATACTTTAAAATTTTGAAAGTATTTATCAAATACGTTTTTTCTTTAAGTATTTTAAATGTATTTTGAATACAAATTTATTTCAATTTAAATATTAGTATTATTTACAAGACTGGTTTTATAATAAAACACACTTCATATGTGATTTGTGACATTATTTTGTTTATATTCTGGTTGTTTTTGTTAAAACATACACTTGAATAAACAATGAAACTACGTGTTATTGTCGTTAAATTAGTAAACCAAATTTTCTATATATTAAGTTAGATTTTTTTTTTTTTTTATTCAGTATGAATCTGTATTAATTGAGTTTCATATTTGAATACAAGATTATGGACTTAAGCTATAACGAAATTAAATTTATATTATAAAAATTCATAAAGTATTACTTGAGTAGGCTTCTATAAAACATTCGATCCTTTAAACACAAAATTCCGGTAATCATGAATATATTTGTGAACATTTTCATATCTCAATACTTAATGAGAAAATAAACCAATCGTGTCCAATTTTTTTTCTCTTATTTAGCACATCTATGTTAATAGTAAATAAAAATATCATGTCCCTATGTTCAAAACTCAATTAGTTATCACGAAGTAAATAAATTTAAAATAACAGAAATTGGATTGTGCCAACTAGATACAATTTGTTAGCAAATGCATTAGAGTATAGTAATTTCTGCTAATTGGACAATTCTTTAAACGCCAAAAAGTGTTTTTAAACATGAAAAATAAAAAATAAAAACCATCATTGTAAAACCAATACATTCCTCGTTTCGCTCATGATCTAACACATAGATTGTAAATCGTATATTCTTCACATTAATATAACTAACGTGTTCAGCACAATATTAAAATGTTTAATTTTTCGTTAAATTACTGTTTTATACAATCTTGTAAACTATTCGACTAAAAGTATTTGAATACTAGTATTTAAATACATTTTGAAGTATTTTTCTGTGTTTAAAATACATTTTTTTAAAAGTATTTTAATTGTATTTTTAATACATGTTAAAAGTATTTTATACGAAAAGAAAATACTTATATTAAAATAGGCACCGATAAAAATTTTTTCTTAGCATTTAATTTTTATACGTTTTAAAATTAAACTACTATGAAAAATTTATACTTTTTACACATTTCCTTGCCATTTTTTAGCAATGTACTTTGTTATGTACATCAGGACTGAAGTTTATAAAAATAACAAGTACTTTTCATGTAAAGTAACTACAAGTCATATTCAATTGGGTAAATTTAGTAGATATTTTTTATTTTTTTAAACACTAGTTAACATATTAAATATTAACGAAAGAGTATTTATATTCAAATACTTTAAAACTTTGAAAGTATTTATCAAATACGTTTTTTTTTTATGTATTTTAAAAGTATTTAGAATACAAATTTATTTCAATTTAAATATTAGTATTATAATACTTTTTCAAATGTATTTTTTACAAGGCTGGTTTTATAATAAAACACACTTCACATGTGATTTGTGACATTATTTTGTTTATATTCTAGTTGTTTTTGTTAAAACATAAACTTGAATAAACAATGAAACTACGTGTTATTGTCGTTAAATTAGTAAACCAAATTTTCTATATATTAAATTAGATTTTTTTTTTTTTTATTCAGTATGAATCTGTATTAATTGAGTTTCATATTTGAATACAACATTATGGACTAAAACTATAACGAAATTAAATTTTTATTATGGATATCCATAAAGTATTACATGAGTAAGCTTCTATTGTAATGATATGGGCACACATCATTTTAAAAAAAATACATCTTTTAAAATAACACTCATACTACACACATATATTTTAACATTAAAAAAAAATTATAATACATGTATAATAAAGCGACTCTGGCGCCGTCAGATACCGTCACATTTATGTACAATTTAAAATAATCTCTTTTATTAAGTCTATTATGAACTAATATAATAAAATAAGTAACATATTATAGTCGGCGTTTAATAGAAAACCGTGAAATCAACATTTTCGACTTTCTACACGTATTAAATTCCTTTTTATCGGCGGATCATAGAGTCCCACATAGTTGGCATACACTGTTTCTTTATTCATACTAAATGGCCCTACTGACTATGGTGTCATCGAATCCTATTCATTAGTTTTAACCAGGAAGACATATTTCGATCGATCCCCCTGGATCACATTTTTCATAAAAATCCTTTAGTCAGTCGTACCAAACCAGTCAGTCAAACTAGACCGGACAAGTCCAGAAAGACTCTCCAGACCATCCAGATCGGACTTTTTTTCTAACACCAGTCTCCATGCATTTCAACAGAAAAAATCCAAACGATATTCCGACGATATCCAGAGCATTCCGAACAAAGTTACATACAAGGTGTTTTGATTTCTATCCTTATTGTAATATATATAATAGTGGCGTTCCATAAGGCAAGAATCACTTTTTATACTTTGTCAAACTATAAAATCTCATTTTCTATATATTTAATTGGATTTTTAATAAAATAAATGTGTAAATAAATTTCATGTTTGAATACAAAATTACAATACTATAAAACTCTTTTTTTTTTTAACAAAAACAACACTAAAAAGTTCTTTTGTAAAAAAAAAAAAATGTTTGCCTCTTTTAAACTATTATAATTTTGCAGATGGTTAAATTAGTTTCCTGTAGAATCGTTAGCTGCATTATTGTACAAAGATAATCTATAATATATCTTGATAAGATAACAGATAATTGATTTCAAATTTATCTATATGAGATAAATAGATAACACTTATAATTATTATCTAGATTAGAGATAAAAAATAACAGATAAAGAAGCAGTTAACTTTTAATATTGTAGATCCAACGTTCGTACTTGGCATAAACCATAGTTGTTATTATCATAATAATTTTGGAAATATTATTATTATTAATTTCTGATGCTTCATTTAAAATTATAAATAGTGTTTAGAGAGCGCAATTTAAAATAATTTTATGTCAAAATTTTTGAAATCATCTATTGAATAATTATCTTGATGATTATTCTCAGATAGCCTATTTATTTATCTAGATAAGATAAAAATATAACTGTATTTTATCTAGATAATTCACAACACTGTCTACATTATACCTATACATTGTTCAATAACTTCTATTTCCAATTTTATGATTATTGTTTAAATATTCTATAAATAAATTTTAATTATATTATTATAATTTTATTTTATTTATATATAAAGTCTTAATTTTATACGTATAAACAAATCTTTATGCATACGCTAACGCTATCGTTGACGACGACAGTAAGCGTAACTACATTTTTCTGTAGCATGAAAGGGATAATAGAAAAGATGAGGTGTGGAGATACTCTAAAACGACCAATTTTTGTTCGACACCATACCTTTCTTAAATGGGACAGAGTATACTAGTTTTCATATGGGGTAAATTTTTAGCCAATAGAAATAATCATATGCTCGTACTCAGGGCGTGTTTGTTTTGGACGCTTTGAGCGCTTTAAGAGTCTAATAACGCTTAAGTGTCGTTCATTTTGGCGCATTAAACACTCATATTATAACCGTGTTATCAATAGCTGTTACGTTATTAATTGGCGCTCACAAACGCTTTTTCTATCGTGGTAGTGCAGTGAGCGTTGTGATAACTGATAAGTGATAACTCCGTAAAAACACTAAAAATTGTTTTCAAAATTTATGTTTTATTGTTTTATTCACCACACTATTGAGAATGCTTGAGAAATACCAAAGCATAGGTGGAACTGAGACAAATTTTTTAAGAGGCTACATGCTCCATACTGATCAATACAATCTTAAATCTAACAAAACTTACATGCATTTATATATATCTTATATACACAGTACATCAATATTTAATATAAAGTATAAAATTTGTTGAACTAATTAATTAAAAAAATTCAACTTTTTCCGTCATATTATTATACATCTATCAAGAGCATAATCATTGAACATTGCTTTATGTTGATGAAATAAAAATTATATTTGTTGTAAAAGTGGATTGTATATATTTTATATATAGTTCTTGTTTAAATTTTTTACTTTTGTGTTATCTTTTCTAAAAAATATTGGAAGTCTTAGCCTTCCAAGCCGACCCCAATGGATCCTAGAAAGCTTGGAGGACTAAAACCTCCCAAATATCTTGTTAGTCCCCCCTAAAAATAATTTATGCACTACATGAATACAATCGCGGGAGCAAAGCCTCCTTATATTGATATTAAAAACGTAAGAAAAAAATTTCTCTGATCTAGTAGGTAGTGTCTGGGCACTATAGGCACTCCCCATGGGCATGTCTATAATACCTGTATGTCTGTATTCTGTAATAAAATATAAATTTATAATAATGTTTATTACTATACATTTACACCAATTACCTGTTGTTGGGTATGCAATTTATTGATTTCTATTATTGTTTATTATAGTTATTTAATTATAAATTATTAAAAAAAATGTTGCGAAACTTCAAACAGTCAGACAAAATTGAATTCAATTTTCTGATAACCTTATCAATCAAACGTGCAGTAAGTTGTTTCTACGTTCGTATTGACACACGCGTGAGCGTTAATTATGAAACGAACGTAATATATGTTCGTTGTCAGCGTGAGCACCGTAAGCGTTTGAGCGTCCAAGACGTAACCTGTGACACAGCATTATTTTTAGGTGTGAGTTCCACAGGAAATTTTCTGGTCAAAATACATGAATTTAACACTAAAAGTGTTTTCAGATTTATAAAACACAAGAAACATTAAGGTTTGAAGACGTTTAAAAAAAATTAGTAGTTCATTTTAAAAGTTAAATGGAAATATGAAATTGATATTAGTTTAAAACGATTGAGAAATTGGAAAAATTAGCCTTATAAAGAGTACCAAGATGATACAAT